>BMAU01005591.1:0-600000 GCA_019973935.1 Trichonephila clavipes
TTAGACTTACCATACATCCAGAATCAGCCCGGACTGTCCTAGTTTTTAATACTGCCAGGGGAAATGTAAATCGTGCATAATTAGGCTTACCATATATCCGAGATTAACCAGGACAATCCTAGTTTTTAATGCTGTCCGGGGTAATGTCCTAGATTGCAAAACTGTCCGGGGTTTAAAAACTTTCTGATTGACGTGGACTTTTTTAAAACCTTAACTTATGCCGTATTTATTCGAATCTAAGCCGCACTTTTTTCCGATGCTGGTGCTACTGTAATGTGGGTGCGGCTAAGAATAGAAGGAGAAAAAAATTCGTTGGATGGGGTAGTTAGAACAATTACAGGTTCATGTTTGTATTCTCTCTCAAAAGTTAAAAAAACAGGTAAGGTTATTAATTATTCAGTTCTTATTAGTTTTCTATTTAAAATTATTTTAATTTTGTAAAACTGGGTATCGCGCGATAAACCATTTTGCACTATTTATAATTCACAAAAATTATCGAGAATTTGGAGTGCAGTTTAGAATCGATGGCGGCTTAGATTCGAATAAATACCGTATGTTCATCATCACGTTTTTAATTATTCTCTTGCGGCCCTTCATCTCTCAGACTGCCTCATAGTAAGCACTAACATCGATTTTGACAAAGATGTGGGGATCCGTATTGCCACAACTTTTTACTTAATCATTTGACAACAAAACAAGGGCAATGTTTTTGTGTTGCTTTGTGTAATGCTAATTTATATATAATGCTTTGTGTAATATTTCAAAATTAATTCAGAACTTTCTTGCTAAGAATTTTATGATACAATTAAAACGAACTATTCCTAAAAAAGTCACGTCTAGTAAAAAATGCAAGGGAATAAATAAAGTTTAATGCTTCAGAATACATCATTAAGATTCTTAAATAATTTTAGAATTTTGTCCTGGGTTGCCCCCCCCCCAAAAAAATATGGTAAGCCTATGATATAATCAATTTTTTAAAAACATTATTATCCTGTTTTGCAGTAGATTACGAATACCTATACATATATAACCCATATTATTATACACTGAATTCCAACTCACCTGAACTAATTCATAACAAAGTAAGGAAAGGGCCTTTTAAATCAAATTCTATCGAAAACACTTACTATTATTTCATTACATAGATTAAAAGACAGTTATAAAAGTATTTATTTTCATGTAATTACTATATCACTGAATTTTCCAACTAACTTTGGATTACTTCCTTAGCCGTATTTAAATTTTTTAAAAATGTTGCATTCTTAAAGGAATCTAAATGAAGGGTCATTTAAACCGAAGAAATTCTGTATAAAAAAACTTATTCCTTTTTCGCTGATGTTTTTCCGACTAAGATCATTATGGAAAAATAGAATAAGGTTCTTCTTACTAGGAGAAAAAACAATTTATGAAACTGAGAGAACTTGATTTAAAGTTATTCATATAACATCATCAAATAAAAAAAATCATTTTTGAAATCATTTGTTAAATTAATGTAGAAAGTACTTCACAGTTGTTAACTTATATTCTGAATTATCATTGTTTAATGTTGTATCATTGAGTAATTTGAAGCATCATAATTATTTTGTATAAATTTTAGTATTTTTTCTCTCGCATCAGAATTTGTAGTTGCTGTATAATTAGAAGTCCAATGGCTGAGTGGTAGCGTATCGCACTTCCACGCCACAGGTCCGGGGTTCAAACCCCGGACTTGGCAAGGTCAACAAATCATTTCATCCCTTCAGTGGGTCGATAAAGGAGTACTAAGCTTGCTTGGGAACTAAACTAAACTCTGAGAGTTTCGCGTCAGACTGACCACCTGACCGGGACATCTTCTCATGCACCTCAGTGCCCAAGGTCATGCAAACTGAGTTGGGCACAGTAGGCCTTGGGAATCTATGGGCTGTGTTGCACTACTGAGTTTAATTTAAAATTGGACCTTGTGTGTGTGTGTGTGTGTAAATGGTTTGGTAAGAAAAAGATTAATTTTGAATGAAATCTTTATAACCATTTTAAAAACCGTTTTTAATTTCAAAATTTCCTGTAGTGGAATGTTTATAAGTCAATCAAGACCCCACAAAATTGCCATTTTTTAAATCTATATTCCGAAGTTTCCAAAACTTATATACTTTATATTCCTTCGTGATTAATTTAATTTTTAAAGAACTACTATCTAACTCTTATCAACTAACTAAATTTCACTTTCTGAACTTTCCGAGATTTTGCTGTGTGTGTGTCCCTTTAAAAATAAAAAAGGAAAGAAAAAAAAAGAGTTTTTTCTCAAATTTCACACACACATCACAGATATCTAAATATTTTCATACAATGAATGGCAGTATGTAAATTCCTCCCACATCTCATTTTAAGAGTATTGCTGATTCTAGTGAAAAATGCATCAGTACAATTCCGTGGGAAAAAAAGTTTAGAAAAAGAATTAGTTCTAAATAATTTCACAAGAACAATATTTAAAACATACATTGTTGTCTAGTTAATAATCATCTGAACTCAATCCACTTTAACTATTCTTCCTGCATGTATCTATCACTATTATTCTTGAAAGACAATTGCACCAGGCAAATCAAGCATTCTAGAATAATCCTTACAGTAATCATAATATGGTTCTTCGTTAATTTCTACCCCTTGCAGTTTAACGAAATATATTTATATTTCTAAGTATGATTGATCAAATTCATTTTCTCGTTGTGATATTTAAAAGAGAAAGACACACTTTTTGCTATCAAACCATATTTGATGAGCTCTACGAAAAACACATTTGCAAACAATAATTCCAGAGCAATATTTAAAAACATATTATACATTGTTGTCTGGTCCAGTCAATAATAGCCAATGTCCAGTTCTTCCAGTAATGTCACAGTTAGAGCCTACAAGCAACATTCTTTGAGTCGTATTGTGCAGATGGAACCGTTACTGGATACAATGAAACAGATCCATTACGTGAGAAGTCTCCATCCCTCGAAGACATTAATCGTTTGGAGTCTCAGCACATTCGATATTTGTCTCTTGATTATCGTTCTGCGTCCATCTGCACGCGAGGTCGTCCAAGTTCGTCTGTCATTAACGGTAAAATGGCAGGTGTCCATTGTTGGATGTTGTTTCCGGTTGAGAATGGAACGTGACTTCTCGTGTCACCGTAAATCGTCTGCGCGATTGTTCAGAAGGGGCTTTATTCGAAGAAAGTGAGATTGTCGGACAGTGGCGATCGTGTCCGTTATTTATTTTTTTTTTTTGCTAAAGATTGGTTATCGTTTTGGAACAGGAAAGGAAGGGTTTGTTCCGAGATAGTCTTCGAAATCTGGGCGTAAATTACATGCTTGGACGAGTATGATGTTTCATAAAATACCGAAGTGTATTCTTTTTTTGTTATCTAGTATAAAGAAATCTCGCCTCTACTGTGGTTTTGGAGGAAGTGGCGGATAGGTATAAAATTATGGGGTGGTTTTCAGATATATCTGAGGTAAAATTTATGTAGAGCATACTAATGAATATTCATGTTGTAGTTCAGGAATAGTGAATAATATCAGTAAAGAAAATACTCAGAATGAACTCATAAATTCTGTATCTGTTTATCATTTGAAAGATGCTGATTGAGTATTCTTTCGTGTGAAATAATTCTGATACTGGAACAAGGGAAAATACTGAATGGGAAAAATGAGAAGCTTGAAAGACTGACTTATTTCATATTGGATAGAATGAATTTTATAATTGTAATAACAAGGAATTTTGTATCGTAAATACAATTTTCTTTTTTTAAAATTGCTATATCTTTCAATAATTTGACAAGATAAAGTACGTAAATGGAAGCATTTTGTGAATAAAAACAAATTAACTTTATCTCAAGTTCATGTTTTATATTTAATGCGTTATTTTAATCTTTTTTCATGATTCATATCCTAGAAATTTCTGTTTGGGGCTTCAAATTTAGTTGTGATAAAATTAATTTGAATAAATGTCATGTATATATATAAGTATAACCTTTAATTATGTACTTTAAAAATTATTTTAGAAAAAAATTAGTTATTTATACTATGCTTTCTTTTAAAAATTTGTTTTCACACAACTGATCTTTGACTTTTTTTTTGAAAAGGTAAACATTTTTCTTGAAACATTTTAGTTAAGGTGACTGACCACATTAGGAGTCATAACCTTTTGAAAAAAGTGAATTAGAATACACGTATCAAATTGCTTTAAGAATATTATTACAAGAAATAGTTATTTGATTGCAATTTTTTGGCAAAGGAATGAAGAAAAAAACAATATATTTTCAAAACATTCTCCTTTCAAGAAAAATGCTTCTATAAAAATAATATTCTGCCAATATTTACATCGAAGTATTCTTTGCAGAGACTTAACTAGTATATTTGAAATATGTAATTTGGAAGGAGATTTATTCATATTTTAATATATCAGAACATTTTAATAAAAAACACATATTATTTCAATTGATCGTATATTCTCTGAAAATAATTTTTCCAAAAATCCTAGTTCAGCCTCTATATCGAATTCCTAGCTCTATATAGGTAAAATATTGATGTTATAGAAGCAATTTTTATAAAAAGAGACTTTATTGAAAATATTCTTTCTTCATTTTTTGGAAAACAATTGCATTTAAATAATTTTTTCTTGTTATAATTGCCTTAAAACAATTTTAAATGTATGTTCTAATTCAACTGATATTAAGTATTAAAATATCCATTAGTCAACATTTAAGTTTTCAGTGCTTATTGTTCTGAAAGATTATTGTTAGAAAGTAAGGAAAGTGAATGCACACACAGATAATTTTCTTCTTTTTCATTGTATGATTTCGATAAAGATGTATTATATAAATATAAGCTAAAATATTTTGGAAATTATTCTGTTAATTTAATTGATCTGCTTGTGAGATAAAAAAATATATCAGACTGTTAAACATTATTCGTGAAAAGTAAACATTTTTAATGAAGATTTGTTATCTCAACACGGCTCCCTCTTTTACTCTTATAAGAACAATAAGATTTCTTATCCATCCAAATCTATCAAAATTCCATTAAAATTCCTGTTTTGTGTGGAAAACGTTACCAACAAATTAACCGCAGTGTTGCCACAACGTATTCTTCCCAAGAAATGATGCAAAACAGCTGCGAAACGTATTATTATCACGTTTTCGGTTGTCACGTTCGATTATGGTAAATATATAAACTTGATGGATTATGGGTGTTGGAATAACCTCCACTTGAGTCAAAGCACTTGCTATGAACCCACAGAAGAGTTGAAAAAATCTTACTGAAAACAATTACATTTTATGTATCACTTAAATTCGATTGTTTATCAATATATTAGCACTTTTAAGTCTAAATTGGAGCTTGGTTCTTTTGATTAATATTCGAAAGTATGTATTTTGTAATTGATGTGTGAGTTGTGCTGCAGTTTGTATTGATTTTGATAGTGTTTTATTTTTCTCTTGCAGAACACAATGATAAGTCGGAGGAAAATATTATCCCGATCCAGAGACGAGCTTAACGTAGATTTAGGTCTCGAAGAAGACGAAGATGCCTGGTTCACAAAAGAAAGACTCTTTAGGGTAAGTTTCGAATCATTTTCACTTTGAAATGAAACATTGAGAAACACAGCTGTGGTCTCAAAAAGAATCCGGATAAGATCTCTCATCTCTCATTACAAAATTTAGAATGACCTCGTTTTTAATGTAATGCACCTGTCTTGCAGGACACTTTTATGTTTAGGCATGAATTTACCTTTTTCACATTTATACTATAGATAAATTCGAATAATTAAACTAGATATATATTAGAGATTTTCTCTCTCTATATATATTGTTCATTTCATTAGTCCTGGGAAAAAGGTTTTCATTTATTCTATTACCTGCTTATTTAACAGCGATGATATTGTTAAAATTCGTGACAATTTTATGGCTTTGAATTATTTTCAATAAACAGAGATTATTCTGAAACGAATGTGCTACATTAACTTTAAATTAGATTCAAGAAGTCTCATTTAGGACAGCAGAAATTGTAAGATACCAAGATTTTGTTGTCTTTCATCCATGAAGCGACAGCCCAGGATGGAGCAAAACCTTCTGAACCAGAAGTTGCTGGTAGTTGGTTGTTAGTAGTGGTGGAAAACCCCTGCTAGCAACCAAACTCCTACAATTCTCAGTTTTAAGAACCAAACAACCAACCTCTACTGCAGCTAGCCGTAGAACTCTTCTTCTAGTGTTATATGGTCTACCCAAAAAAATTTATTTTAGAATGTTACTGTTTTTCAAGCGGATAACATGCCCAGGCCGATTGAGGAGACTAATTTTAATGCAATGAACAACATCTGGATCTTTGAATATGCTATCCACGAGGTCTGTCTTTTTAACTCGGATTTTTTTCCGTCCAGTCAAATTGGCACTTATAGCCAGAAAAATGCCACACCACAAAAGAGCGTCACTATCGAATATCGAGTAAATATCAACGAAATTGTAGATAATTATAGAAAATAGTAGATGATTTTTTTTGTGGATGATATTACCACAGTAATTCGTGGCAGAACCATATTGTTATAACCACTTGTACGGTTCAAGATTAAGAAGAATTTACATTTTGTCAAGTCTGAGAGGTTGCATTTCGTTTAAATAAGTACCAATTGATTCATACCCTTTAGCTCGTCTTGTCTGCATATCGCGTACTCACATTTCTAGTAGGTTTTTTTATTTTTATTTTATAAAAGAAACATTTCAGTTTTACCCGCATGTGTCTTGAATCCTCCATTTTCAAATTTACCTGATCTAAAAATCTTAATCATCATAATTTTTAAAAAAGCTGTGTTAATTTTTATCGCCGTAAAAAAAAGAAAAACATTCCAAGAAATAACGTGTTCGGTCACCAACTACCCACCAAAAGACCTCTCTTGCAGCATTGCTCGGAATCATTTCTCTCTCAGTTTCCAGCAACGAGGCACCCACATTGCCCAGAGCAAACCGTTTTCACGCAACGGGTCTCCCCAAAAGAGAAGGGCTCTTCACCTCTCAGCACAAACAGTGTCGTCATCCACCCCTCGGATACGTGGGCAAAAAGGATTACGTGATGCAGTCTGTTGTCCCACTCGGTAGGAAGACTTGGGAAATCTGGAAAGAAAGAGAGAGACTGTTCACACTTTCTTGCTGGAAAAGACAGAAGGCAACATCCTTGTCCCACTACCTACGAATCGACCTTATTCGATGATTCATTCCAATCGCCCACCACAACCGCCTCGCACCTCAATGTTTATGTGTCGGGCCCAATGCTCAGCAGGACCGATGACTGGAAAGATTATGGAAGCACTTTCTCAGGCCCTTTTTTTATTTTGAAGTAGAATGTCTACTAAATTTTGATGAGATTCATGTCTTCAAAGTGGTTGTTTGTTACACCTCTAAAAATAAGATTATAATCGGTTGTGTTGTCCCAAACGATTAGTTGTGCTGAGTTGTTGGTATTCTGTTGTAAGATGGAATTCATTTATCAAATACAGTCTTTTATGTTTGTAGCAGAATAAGTTTAAAAGAATACATTGTACTTATGTCTTGATGACATATGCACGAATTGCATGTGGGATTTTTTATTGTAGTATAGAGTCACTTAAAACAAAAGTCTTTATCTTGGTGATGTTATAAAGTCTATGGTGTCTTCCAGTTCCTCATAAATCATTTATGATCAAAAGAACGTTTTTTAAAATTATTTAATATTATAATTGAAATTGACAATACTTTATAGTTATGGATTAGGGATTTAATTTTGAAACTATTTATAACATACAAAATGTACTTAAACTATCGTTAAAAACTAAGTCAAATTATGTATTTAAAAGAAACGCTTGAATAGAATTCAGAAATACTTTAATTTAAATTTAATGCAACAATTTGGCTAATAATTTAGAATGACATCTCATTATATAATTAATAACGAATACTGGGGTCTGTTTACCATTTTCTAAATTTAAAATTATACACACAAAAATGAAATTCAGTTGGAAATAATTTTTAAGCAATCTAATGAGTAATGTTATGCTCAAATGATATTAAAAGTATAAACCATTTATATAATTAGGAATATTGAAATAACTAAGAGATTTCGTGATTAATTCAACAGAATTTTGTTGTATTTTAGTGAGTGGGTAAGTGTTTATTAACGTCGCCCTATAAAGCAACACAAACTATTGGCAACAGACGTCGTAATTTTGAAACATGTTCAAGTGACAAGGACGACACTTGATCTGGCACCCCCTCCCCCTCTGAACTTCCATACCACGCTAAGGGTAGGACTTTGAGCTCGACAGATTTAACCTGCATACAAATCGTAAATCAAATCCAGAAATCAGATCTTCAGTGGCTCTAGGTTCGAATTCATGACACACCGGCCAAGAATCCGCGACCATGACCATTCTCGAAAATCATTTTACTAAACATAGTATTACCTCTTGTTTCTATGAGCTTCTTAATTCTCAAATCAAACTTTCAAACGTTTATCCTGCTTATTGGGTACAACTGGAATAATTATCATTTTTGTTATTGCCTATAAAAAATCATTTCTGTACTTATTCGTTAGTTTTATTTATTTTCCTGACGAACTTTCTATTTATCACAAGAAAATATAAATACTTTATTTATTTTTGTTAAATATAGCCTAAATATTTCTTTACTGGTCCTTATTGATTCTAATGTCATTCTTGTACATATTAGATTACAGATAGCACTTACATATTATTTATTGCTACGAAAACTTATGCTGAGGATTTCCCGTTGCCTGGTACCATATCAGTTACATACACTGGATGACACAGACACATCAAAGGCTCTACTTCCACATTTATTTATTTTGCATGACATCAAAGCTTTCTGTTTTACTGGTAGAAGACAAACAAAACAAAACGAGACTCGCATCAATTTAAGACAATTTCCCCCTATTTTCTCTCAGCATTATGGTCAAAAGACAGATGTAAGTTCCGCTCCATCAACAAAGTATCATACCTGAAGGCGATATGACTGCTTCGTCATATGCATACATACTCCTTCAGGAACAAGCACAAAGAACGCCAAAATAAATACAATCTACCTTCATTACATTACCTCGAAGCTATTTTGGACCCAAGTGATGCTTGTGGGCATGCTCGAATTGATATTTTACTATCACCAAATCATATCACGGAATATCATTGTTGAAATCAATTCAATCACCACGCAACCAGTTCGTTGAAAGATGTCATCGTTGAAAATAATAATGATTTCTTCGATAGAAGATGGAAATTTTATTTTCGAAGACATCTATGTCTCTCAATCTATGGTGGCTTTAAAATATTCCTTAAAAGTTTAATAAACTCACGATAAAAAGAAAAAGATTCTAAAAATCTCTCTCTTCCTGCAGATAATATGATAGACATTGTATAAAAAGCTAACGGAAGTTAGGAACTTTGGTTCTTGTGGACGCGGAAATTCCTCGTTCTTAAAAAGAAGTGGAAATCACACATTTAGAGATAATGATTTGCCGCTAAAGTATGTTCTAATCTTAAAATCTTGAACACGAACGCAGCTACTCATCGATTGTGCAGAATGAGAGGGAAAAAAGAATCTAGAACGGTTAAGTGCTGTAGATTATTTCACGGATTATATTTCACTGCCTTTTCTTGTTATATAATCGTGATCATATTTGGTGTTAGCTGTATAGGTTGCTTTCTTTCTTAGTACTTTTTTTAAAAGGAGTAAAATTGATTTTTGTTTCAATACCTGCTGGATGCACCTTTTGTTATATCCTATACTCAATAAAACATATTATTCGATTGTTTTCACGCTATTTTTGAATAATTTTTTTTAAAAAAAATACAATTATTAGTATTATAAAGGCTCCAACAACACCCCTTAGAAGACACTGAGACTCTTAGTCTAATCCTAATCCTAAGGCTAGCAGCAGCTAAGCTTAGGCTATCAGATGTAGCATCTCGGCTGTTTAGATATAGTCATATAATGCTATGCCTATATATTCTTTTTCTTATGTTCTCTGTGCCGTGATGTCTGCAAGTAAATATAAATATATACTAGTAGCCGTGTCATCACTGTAACAGTATTGGTTTTTGTCATTATTTTATTTTTAATTTTTCCCTATTTAGAAATAAGTTACCAAAAAAAAAGATAGAATTGTTAATAATTTGTTAATTTTTTTTGTTAACTAATAAAAATTGTTCTGAAACTATTTATGTAAATCAGAGCAAAAGCAGAGAACAATTAGTTCAAGATATTTGATTCAATACTCAAAAATATATTTACTCCTAACAATTTTGCACACACTTTTTAATCAGCAGGAGTTGTAGCCAATTGAGCGCTGTAACATAACTTTTAAGGTAACACACACTCAAACGTGTATGCCAAAGTAATTATGATGCGTGCAAAAACTGAGAAAATTGCTCTAATTTTAATGAACCAGGCTTATTTTATCGGAACATTTACCTAATAAAATTTAGAAAAGCTATTTCATATCCTTCTCACTAATATTTGCTCTACCTAGTGCCCTACATCAAAAAAAGTTTATATGACTCACATTTTTTCATTCCGTTGCTTATAAAAAACACATAAGTACACATCTGAAGTTAAAAAGGTAACAATGGCATATTTTAAAGTGAAAAGAACAGGAAATCTTTCTATTTGAACCAAAGTTTAACGTTCTTAAAACTCGAGAGAATGCATGTTCAGTTCCTTCGGGTATAAAATGACCTCTTTCTCATCTCATCAACAACTCACAACAAGCTCGAGATGAATAAGAAGAAAAAAAAGAGCCTTGATTGAAGAACTGACGCTGCTGCTTAGAATTTCAGAAAAGGCTCTGAGTAGCCTCGATTTCATCAGACTCACAATGATGTCAATTCCAGGTGGGAAACTTTCACACTTGCTGTTGTTGATGTTGTCTCCGGCGTGACTTTCATTTCCTTTCTTTAGGCTTAAGAAAGGGTTTAGTTGTTTCTCTCCTAATGGTAGATTTTTTTTATTAAATTTTTAAATGCAACATCTTTGACAGCAACTAGTTTTGAATTTGTATCCTTTTACGAAATTCTGAATGTGATTATGTTCTAAATTGAGTTGAAATTTTTAAATGCTGATGGGGGGATGAGAAATAAGTTTTTATTTCCAAAAGAATCAATGGGGTCGATTCATCACCAGAGGGCGGTGCAATCGTTTGCCGATTATAACGTGATTATCAAGTAAACAATAACAGCTAATCGTATTTGTTACACTTTACATACATAATTCTTTATGTTTGCAAAATTACAATTCTTTGAATTCAAAATACTCAGAAAGTATTGTGACGAATCTTTACGGAACCTTTCCACTAATATTCTTAGGCGTCTTTGGGGATTGTAAATTCGCGTATATTTCCAATCACCTCTAAAAGAAGAAGATGGGATATGTAAAGTAGATAAGGTATTTAAGGAGAGCGTTCTAAGTTAGCGGAGAAGAAGGCGATTGAGCCAGCAGAAGTAGTGACGAGATTTGCAGGATTCAATTGGATTAAGATATTAGAGTATTGCTGTTAGCATTCAGCGAAGAAACCTTAGGAGGTTACTCTACTTGCAGAGATCGTAAGCACAACCAGGTGATATATTCTATCTTCGTACCGTTTACCATAAGCGTTAGTTTAATAAAATTAGTTCAAGTTTAATGAAAGCTAATAATTCAAAAGTTGCGTGTATTTCTCAGACCTCCAATTCCGGTAAACCCTTTTGATATTAAGCGTAGTTATTGATTAACTTCATATTTCGTAATTTAATTAATATTAAAGGTAACCCTTTTTGACCTAGACATATAGTCTAATATTTGACATTAGAAGTTTGATATTTTAAACTAAGTGAATAAACATAATTTATTATTATACAAATGGCGTCTGGTCATTCTTTGCCTCAAGTTAATCTTAGTGTCCAGGGTGGAACCCAGGGGGCTTCCCACAGTATTTCAGATTGTTTTTCAAACTTGAAATATCGTCGCCAAAAAAAATATTGAAAATAAAATAATGGTATTTATGTATATTATCGCAACCTATTGGTGACATTATATGAATCGAAGTACATGATTGCCAATTCAGATCATACGACACAAGTGAAATCGGAGTCGCCAGCCTGCCGAGTTATCTTGAACGTTGGCGATTGTTGCGATAGTATACGTAAGTACCGAAATAATTAAAAAGTACTCACATTTCATTAAAAATGTCTTTTGGAACATCTTTTAATTCCTGTGACACTTATGATTTATTCTCCTTCTCTGCAGAATTCTTTAAGTAGATAGTGACTTCGAAAAACAGAATTTTGTTGGAATTGAATTTGGTTTTAATGTTCTGTTGGTGAAAGGCTGCTACATAAAGCATAGGAGCATATTGATAAATTTTTAGATGGTTTGAAGTTTGTTCGACCTAAGTTTTGTATCTATTGTTTAATAAATATGGATTCTTCAGTGGAAACCGAAAAAAAATTTTCATCCTACAGTCATTATGGCAATTTAATACGCTACTGTATTTCATTTTGTTATGTGATAGTAGATACAAATCCGAAAATGCCGCCAAAATACGCAGTCTAATCAAACACGAACGAAACCCGTGGCTATTTGCTTAGCGTCCTATCATGTGATTATGACGTCAGATGAATCGAGTCCATTGTTTGAATGAATTGAATATTTTTATTACTTGTTAATTTTAAAGTTACAGTATTTATATGTATTTATATTTATTAAGTTATACTATAAAAAATTTCTATTCAGAGGTCAACACTATCAGAGTAATTTAATAGAAACTGGTATGATTATTATGCTTGAATAGGTGGTTTCACCTCTGAAATGGGCAAAAAACAATTAAGTTTTTGCCAATGTAGCGGTAATTGGTGGATTTCTAACTGAGGAACTGGTTCATGATTATTCATATGCACTTTTTTAATGTCTATTTCTTTTTTCAAGACATGTTAATAAATGTTCTGAACTTCGCGACGGGTCACTACTCATCAATTAGTAATCATTACTTTTGATCATATATATTCAAGAAAAATAATTATTTCTAAAATTCATCTAACAAGAATAGTCTTTCCATTTTTTGAAAATTCAACTCCCTTGTGGCAATATTAAAGTTTGAAATTAATTTCCTTCGTTATTTTTCTCCTATATATATATAACCTTCCATACCATAAAATATCTTTTCCACTTAGGTAGACTCCAATTGATAATAGTATATCTTCGCTTCATACAACCTAGATCCATCCCATTGCACATACATCTTACTTAAAAAAAAGTATATTAAAATTATTTTTTCTGAATCAAAAAAGGGCATGCTATAAAACGAACTTTATATATCAGCGTTGATTTATTCTGCCTAAAAAAATCAAAGAATTAACTTACATTGTTGAGCAGTGTATAATTTTCTTATCAAGTTTATTACGAAAAAAATTAATTATTGATGAATCAATTCTTGATTTATATAGACGTATTTGTCTTAAATTTTGGACTCGTATATTTTCTGCCCAACTGCAGCAGTGCGATAATTATAATAAAGAAAATTCTCTTGCATTAAATAATAGTCACAGAAAAGTTACACCCATTTAATATATTCTGATTGCGAAAAATATATTATAGTCCCTGCGCAGTGAAAAAATTAACACAACAAAAAGAACCTACTATAATCCAGAAATGTGTTTTTTTAATCTACTAGTTCCAGTGATGCATTTTAATAAACTACAGGGTAAAGAAATGCTTACGCTAAGAGCATGGAACGTCAGGATTCGATTCACTGAAAATATATAAGCAATGTTTTACTTTTAATGAAAAAAAGAGAGAGAGCCGTATTGATAGGCGTGAATAGCAACTGTTTGACAGCCTTTTCACTTACGAGGAATGATGTATAATTAACTAGAACTTCCTCCGCAGTGAGCTCAACTCTTGCATTTCATTCAGACTGTCTTGAACAGTCAGGAAGACATTGACAAATGCTATGCTAATAGTCAAAAAAGAATACCCGTACCCCCATTTACGTATGGACAGGAGGTCCATAGTTTTTAGCCACCTGCTAAGTATTAGCGTAGGGCGATTCATGATCATTGATTGTAGAATGTCTTAGAATGCGTAGGAGGTCAAATTTACTTCAATCGAGGAACAGTGCTTTTTAAATCCTTTAGAAGCGACAGAACACTATTTATAATACGAATTTTACGTCATAGCTAATTTTTTAACGGACGAGCTTGACTCTTGTAAGTTAAAACAGTACCCCTAAATTTCTCTACTGTGCATAAGGGAATCGCTCGTACCTTCGATTTTTACCAGGATATCCTTGGCCTGAATTAGATCTATTCATGGTTAAATCAATTTCAATCCCACGCTGTGAAATAAATCTTCAGTTTTTACCATGCATATATTTTGGAATTAAAAAAAATAACACTGTATTAAATGTCATTATTTTTTTTTCAAGAAATTGTGCATGAGAAGTTTTTTTTTAAAAAAAAATTACCATCTGTAAAAGTTATTGGTATGGTAATTTAAACATGCATAATTCTGTGTGTTTCATTTCTTCATCCTTGATATAAAATACTTATTAACAAACTTGTTTTCTACAATTCTCTTTAAAGATTGATCACACACATGCTAAATGGGTAACGGGGTACAACGAAAAAATCATCCAATCGTATGCGGAGTCATGCAAGATTGAGATCCAGTCCTTGATCAGATTTCTGTGAAGTTATTTTGAGTTTGCTCAAAAAGTCAAAGTATCATGTAATCTGTTGATTTTCTTTGATATGGTAATTTCAGTTTGTGTTATTTAATATCTTGCTATCTTGACCCTTGTTATAAAATATTCATCAATAAACATGTTCTTGTGACCACACTGAGAAAGGTCAATCGAAACTGTTTGAATCGATTTTGATATGGGTTATAGCACAAAAGTTCAAATGTTAATTAAAAAGTTACGTTTTGAGTTTAAAAATATCCGTACATTAAAATTTTAATTAACGTAACATCGATTATATTCTCCTCGGAAAATAATTTTAATTTGTTGTAAAAAATTAAATGTGTATGCAGAGACGTCTTAAGGTATATAGCAATAGGACCCGGACCCAGGACCTCGTCTCGTTCTCGACTGAGACTTAGTAAGATCGTGATCCGAAGGGTTTTTATCATCAGATCTTATTTTTGGACATATTGTCCGTAAAAACTAGGAATTTCGAACTATACGCCAATTGACAACAGAGGCAGGACTACATTAGTATGTGATGTCCGTCGTCCGTGTCTAGAACTAAGCCTACTACAATACACCATCATTAATAATTAAATCGATATGCGGCAATCGGCTTGTGTCTAGCACTGTGTGAGTCACACACTTTTATTTATAATGGTTTACTGCTTGTGTGAGTATTTGACAACGTATGCTGTATACTATTTACTTAAAAAAAGTCAAAGGTGAGGCCTACTTTTGCATAGGTACTCAAGGCCTCAAGAAGTCTTAAGACGCCACTGTATGTATGACTACTTTATTTTTAAGTTCCATTTATATCTTTTCGTGCGATCTATTGAAGTTTCATTGACTCGATCGAATGAATCATTCTGCTACTTTATTTGCATTCTAAATCAATGTTAATGAGTATTACTTTGTACTTCATAACGAAAGAATTTCTTTTCGAAAAAAGTTACTTTCAGTACCCACTTAATAAATATTCATATATGCTGGAATGTATATTTTAACTATTAAAGACCAAACTACGTAAAGTAAATGTTTTTTAAAGATTCATTTGACAGGAAAAGACTCTCTACTTCATATTAAACAGCGATGCAAACATGTCATATATGTGAGTGGATCTGGAACATCTTCAGATGAATATCTGAGATTCTAAAAGAAGAATTGACATAGTTCTCTCGTCTTATTTGCTGGAAGCTAAAGGACACTTGATTTAAAGTGTTTACAGTAACTTCTCTAACAGAGTCCATTGGACTCGAAATATCGTTTCGTTCTTGTTGTTTAATATGTATTTCAAGGGCGTATACTTTAAAAAATCAGATGAAACTTCACCATATGTTACACTGGAAAAGGATAACGTGTTTTATTCTAATTGAAATTCTTAGGATAAGCTTCTGAATAAGACTTAATCTACAGGGTGTAACATGTGACCCTTCAGAATTATAGCTGGACTCCAATACTTTTTACTTCGCACTCCTCCCTCAAGCAATAAAACTCACAGATATCGTTTTCTTTTCTGTATGACCTCCTGTACAGTACAACTTAGAGTTATCTACAGTTAAGCACGAAACTAGTTACAACTTGATTACAGATGTCACAAATCAAGAATGTTTCATCGATGACGATTAATGTGCAAACATATTTTGTGCTACAAGATGCATGACCCCAAATGACATTTTAACATTCGTTAAGTAATTACTCACTCTGTAACCGATAAAAAAAGGGTTGTGATTAGTTCTGAGAATAGATCGTTGTCATTTATTTGGGGTTCAGGTCCCACACCCACATTAAATCTATGGGAGAAAGTTACTGTTTTCGATACCCATCAAAGCAATAACACTATTTTTTCTTCGGGCTTTCTCTGGTGTCGCCCACCTCTGTAAATGACTCCGTGGGTCTGAATGAGTATAGCAGTGGGCACGAGAAAACTCTCAATGATGAGGTAAAGGTCGCCGAGAGTTTAATTGGCTAAAACTGATTGTAGTGTCGATAAAGACATGCACCTTATCGAATATGCCTTCATTTGGACGTTCGTTCACATTGATTGGGAAACATGGTTTATTAGTGGGCGTTTATTTCTATGAAGAAACTTTATTGAAGATAAATACACTCGAATAGTCATAAATATTTAAAGAAAAGGCTTAAGGCAAAGGTTGGAAATGGTCATCGCTTTTTTTTATGAATCCAAAAAATAATAATAATAATAAATAAATAAATAAAAATACCCTTCGATTAAAGTAACACAATTTCCATTTAAATTTTTAAAAATTTTAATCAAATTAATTAATTTGTTTTGAAAAGTAACAGAAAATTGTACGAAACTACACTTTACGATTATTAGCTAAAATCCAAACATCAAGTCCATTATTATTTTACTGGTATTTACAGAAGCTACGTTTATATATATAACTTACAGTTTTTCAGTAATTAATTTTATATTAATAAGGCCTTTTGGCAACGAGTAAACTCTTGATTTCATCCCAATACATTTAACTTTCCAAGTTATTTATAACGTAGGAAAAGGAAATGAAGTGAATTCACATTTTATTTCTTTTTTTATGAATACAAAAACGTTTTATTCTATTAAATGTTACATTTTGAAATATTTTAAAGTGAAACTTTTTCAAATTGTTCTACATGATTTTGTTAGATTACTTGTAATAGTTAAGTTAGTTACGTGTACATTATACGATCTGTAATGTGAAAAATTATCCGAAATTTAACTCCTGACTTAAGGTTTTTTCACTTAACGTTACAGGTTAGAGCCCCGTATTGTACTTTAAATAGAAAAGGGCTAAAACATTAATTTAATTTTTGACTTCGCTATCTTATGGGGAATAGAATATGTGATTATATTTCTCATTTTTCTGGAACAAAATGAGTTTCACATTTCGTCTTCTATACCGTAATGCTAAATGAGATTTCATTTTACTTGCTATATAAAGATAAAAAATACTCACTTACAGAATATTTTCATTCAATAAAAAACACAGCAAAATAAACACATGTAGGAATTGCAGCGTTGTACATTTTCGTGAAAATTGGGTCATTTTATTCTCTAAATGTGCTCCACGTTTAGCTTCGACTCACAGATAACTTGAACATTCTAAAGATAGAATACAGATTATTTTTTCGGTCTTAGAAGAATTGTGATACCTATCTTAATTTTATGGAAGACATAGATCCAGAAAGAGTTTATTTTAACGAGCATCCTTATTATGTGGTTTTATAAGAATAATTTAATTAATCACAATCATTAAACTCGTCCTGGTATTATGAGAAGCCATTAATAAACCGATTATAACTACTTTGTCTTAGTGGTTATAATGAGTGCCTTTCTGATTATCCATTTATAAATGCCTTTAACAGTGGTTGCTTGTTATATTATTAGCATTTACATATAATTTGATACTATTTAATCCTATCAGGATTAAATAGTATCTAATATTCAGGTACATATAGTATCAACAATATTCCTCATCATGATTCTTAGTTAAGATTTCGGATGTAGGTTAAATTTTTCCGAATGAGAGTCGCGTATATAGATTACCATCAAAAAAAAAAAAATCTAAGAACAATTTTAAGTTAAACCAGATAAAGCATGTGACTGCAGAAGAAAATTCGGTACTTACGTATTATCGCAACCTATTGGTGACATTATATGAAACGAAGCACATGGATGCCAATTCAGCGCGTACAACACAGGAAATCGGGGTTGCCAACTTAGCGAGAAATTAATAGAATTGGCGATTGTTGCGATAATACGTAAGTACTGAAAAGTCAAATGCAGAAATTTATTATTTAAATTTAATAATTTGGAGAAGACAATTTAAGATGTGTATTTAACGTTTTAAAATAAATGCCGGGGTTTTTTTTTTTTTTTGGGGGTGATTTTCTTACTTAGTGTAAAGCAATTTTCAAAATTGAATAAATACTGTACATTAAAAAATTAAACTACTTTTCCATTTCGCCGGCGCAAATCTCGCCAAGCAGGCTTTACATGACAAACACATAAAATTTTTTTATCAAGGTTAGTCTCATTGGTTTTTCATCTATTTTGGATGTATTACGAAAAATAGACGTTACTGATAAGAAAAGACCGAAAATGTGGTGGTAAAAAGCTACCAGCGGGAATATTCCACTTGGCGTTGGATATATTTTTTAGTGACTTTATCGCCTGCGGCGGCAAAACGGAAAAGTATTTAAATTAATTGATGTGAAAAATTATGTTAATAAATCATACATTAGCTCAAAAAAAGGGAATGATATAGTAAAGCATAATAAAATAACAAATAAATAAATACGACTGAAA
This sequence comes from Trichonephila clavipes, assembly GCA_019973935.1. Taxonomy (NCBI): domain Eukaryota; kingdom Metazoa; phylum Arthropoda; class Arachnida; order Araneae; family Nephilidae; genus Trichonephila; species Trichonephila clavipes. The sequence continues at coordinate 19,030 of BMAU01005591.1, forward strand.
AGAAATACAAGATTGTGAACATTTAATAACGTGGTTATGGATTTTAACTTAAATCGAATTAGTGGACTGTACGTTTTAAATTGAGATAGAAGCTAATCTAATGAATTTAAGAACTAATTTGTTATACCGATAAATCAGGAATGAAAAGTTCTGATTAGAATTTTAAAAATAGAATTTCAACATAAATATTTTAAAGAGAGAGCAAAGTCTTAACGTACCAAATTTTATTCCATGATTCGATTCACGCAAATAGTGAATAAAGAAAAAAAAACTGTTGTCAGATTTTTACATGAAAAAAGAAAAGCGTGGCAGTTAAAATATAATTAGATAAATAAAAAATAATTAAACACGTAGAGTAGCTTCAGTTCAAGAGCTAAAAAAATGGTTGTATATTAGTGTAAAATTATAGCCATATTAAGTAGTTTATATGTAACTCATATATCGATATCTTTTTATTCATCAAATATATATGGGTTTTTTTTCAAAATCGATAACACATTAATAAACAGCAAAAAAAAGGAATTATATATATATATATATATATATATATATATATATATATATATATATATATAATCATATACTGAAAGAGCAAAGTAATAAGCAGAAATATTGCAAAACAGGATAGGTCAAAAATAAGATAGCCTCAATAGTACTCGTATAATAGCAAACTCTTAGCCTTAGGAACTAAGAATGTAGGGTTAAACATAGTTTTAGGGCTAGCCAACCTTCCTCTATGTTTGCCAATACTACAGGGTTGCAAGGAAAAGAAAATAGATTCATATGCAAGCTTACAAGGTTTTTTTTTATTTCATACAAGCATCTTCAATGAATCAATTTAAGAAATATATAAATAATTCAACATCTTCCCCTGTTTAAATATTTAGAAAATAAAATTTACTACCTATTTTCTTTTAAAAAAACAACTTTTAAAATATTATTTTAACAAATAGAAGATTGTTAAGCTTTTAAATAAATATAGGAAGAGAGAGAGAATGATCTTGACATCATCCTAATATTTTTATCTGTCAGGATGACCTTTGCAGTGCCCTGTAGTGAATAATTTATGATGTAGCAATTGAAATACAATTGTTCTCGATTTCGCAAATAGAGTACAAAAAATATTACCTCACCCATATTTTAGGAGAAAAAATATATTTATTTACTTTTTTACTTTCATCAACTTTTGTGAAGCACTGGAAAATAAAGTCAGAAAAAAGGAATGTCTTGGTTGAAACTTATTATTTTTCCAATAGTTTTTTTAAAGCAGAAAATAAAAAAAACTGGCAAAAAAAATTGAGATATTTTTTTATCACTTGTATAAGTGATGTGGTAGGTGTCAGTTGTGGTATTTATCGTAAAGCATCTGTTCTTATTTTTTGTCAAACGATAATTTTCTTTTTGAGTTCTATATAAATTATAAATTCAATTCTTTATTTGAAAAAATGATTTCTTTTTTGGCGCTATTTATAGACTAAAAACTTTGAACTGAATTATTTTCTGATTTTTTAAAAATTATTTCAGTTAATTTATTATTTTTCATTTCATCAAAAAGTTAAATGTTTTTGTCCTTCTAAACTTTTACTTTCTTTTTGATAGTTTTTTTTGGTAATCTTTTTCTTTCTGACAATTGTTCTTTTTCTTCAATAAATTTTATTCTGTAATTAAGAAAAACAATAATCTATCGCGAGGAGAAAAAAAATAATACTATTCTGTTTTATATAAGTGATACGAATCAAAATTGTGAGAAATCAAAAACAAATAAATGAAGGGAAAAAATATAAAAATATGGAATATAAAATTGTTTTAAAATAATAGAGTATTTCAACTTACTGTCGAAAATATTTACCGCCAAACAGAATATAGACATGTTTAACAGAAATCTTGTTTAACCGATTTATCTGTTTGAACAAATCTTTTATACTTTCTCATATTCATTTGTCATTCGAAATTCGGTGATCTGTTAAACTGTCACAACAAATGGAACTTTATTTTAGATCAATTCAGTGATCAATAAATGTGGAAGAGAACCACACAGCATGTATTCAAAAGTTCGCCAACAGCTTCTTAACATCAATTCAATACCCAATATATTAGCCAAATGATTTATAACTGTGAATTCTCATCAGTAGAATAACAATTCCTGCGTTCTTCTTTTTTAAAAAAAAATGTTTAATTCGATATTACATCTGCTTAAATATTGTTTTAATATACACAAAACACAATGGAAGATATATCTTCTAATTAATTTTAAACCCAGGAAGCATGCAAAAGCATTGTTCGTAAGAAGCTTATTATGGAATATCTGATATTGTTCCATCATTTCGATTTGACCACTTAAATAACCCGTTTTATGGAATTAGACACTATTTGGTGTTTAAACAGTTTCTTTTTATTATTTTCCACGCCAAAAGCATCCGCATTTTCAATTGCGTCGCCAAATTGCTGCCATTTTCAATGCTTCAGTGCGTTTATCAATAGAGTACACACATAACACAATTTTTTTAACGATTTTTACCTATGTTATTTATGTGTCCTTGTCTACCTTCCGGGTTCGGCGGAGAAAGCAAAGTCAAGATGGGAAAATGTTTCGCTATCGTTGCCAAAATCGATCTTATTAATAGACTTTTTTATATATAGTTAGTGGTGACGTTATCTGTTAAAACATCACCTACACAACGTAAATTTTCTCTTTCAATATTTAGTTGATGACGTTATCTAGAAGCAGTTGAAGAACAATGTAAAATTTTCCTTTCGTTGGCTTCTAAAGTTGGTTGAAAGGTAAAGATGAGTTTTTGATAAAAAGAGTTGAAAATAATTGAATATTTGCATTCTTAAAATATATTGATGTTGAATCATTTGATGAGATTGTGTGCTGGATACAATGCACTGAACTATTTTTTTTAAAATCTGGATTTTTATCTGAAAGCTTTTTTGTACAGAGAGAGCATATTATCTTATAAAATTAAATCAGAAAAATTTGGTCTAATAGAATTTGGAGAAGGAAATGTGGTAACGAAATTAAAAAGTAAAATACTCAAGATGTAAATGTCATTTACATGATAAAACGAATTTCATAGGGTAAAAAAGTGTTATGACTTTTCTTTTTGTTTCTAACAGTGGTTCAGAAGTAATTTCTATTTATACTCAGTTATATATTTATAGATGGACGAAAGAATTCGATCTGAAGAAATAAACCTTTTTTTATATTTTATCCAATCATTTTCCCTTGAACAACTCAACAAAAATTATGGTTTCACCACTTTACAAATTTGTTGATGGATTATATCTTGCCCTCATAATTTAGTCACATTCTATATATTTTTCAAATAAAAATCTTTTAAGAATCTTAAGAAAAAACATACGTTTTTAAAAACGGACACCTTAGTAAAATTGAAGGATAAAATCTGAGCAATCAGCTATATGAAAATTTTTCCTTTTTTTAGTTTTCAATAATATCAAGAATGAAAAATAAGGTTAAACCCTTCTGTTCAAAACTCTTCTTTAAAAACTTTGTTATAAATAAATACCGTTTTTACACGCGCGCGCGCGCGAGTAAACATGCAATCTAACTAAATATTACATACTAAGCCCACATCTCTTTCAACATGATACAACAGGGACGGGTAATTGTTTTCGCTCGAGGACCACGTTGTGAAAGTGGAGGATATCGGCGGTCCTCCACTTTTAAAGAGGATTGCATTAATTAGTTAACTTTGCACACCTCAGAAAAAAGTATAAATTGTACCCTAAAAAACAATAGATACAGGTTAAGCAAGATAGAGGCAGTTTTATTCAAGTTATGGTGCTAATTTCATATCATCTACAGCTGCAAGTACATTACATTTTAGAAACAGTTTAATGAGACAAATATACTATATCACAATTTTCTACAATTTTTTTCAAATCAAAAGTGTGCTAGCTTGTTGGAGTTTTCATCCTGTTGAAGTCTGCATGTTAATGTCAGCCAACTTGCATCTATATTTACTTTAGTTGATCTTCATTCAAGGAAAATTTTGCTTCCAATTTTTTTTTCTTTCCAAAGGGCTGAATATTAGCAACTTATCCTTTGCAGACACGACAAGCCCCTAAGAGTGGAAGCCATTTCATTGGTAGTACTATCTAGTGTGGCGACTTCTGATACCAAATTGTGACAGTTGAATTTTATTCATTTCAAACTCTCATCGGATGCTAAATATTATAATGATTTTAATTATGTACCTGGGCCAAATTAATACTCGAGGGATCTTTTACGTGTCACATAATCATATGACATGCGTGCCAACGATTTTCGCATCCAGAAAATCTATCGACTTCAGCTGGGGGTCGTACCCGTAATCTTGGGCTTACAAAGCGAGCACGCTACCTCTAAACCACTGGAGACAATCTGTCATATCTAGAGAATATTTTCTGTCTATGTAATTTATTGACTGTAAAAAGTAAAAAAATAAATAACTCATTGTGCCCCCTATTTGCCCCTATTATCCCCCTTATTGCTGCGATGCAAGTAACATTATCTGAGTAGGTGTTGACTTCTGCATGTTTTGTATATGTGTAACAAATAAATATAGTATATGGATCAAGTATCTTATTTCTATTATTCTTAATGTCAAAATTGAGTATAAAGTAATTAATTTAAATTTCTTTATTTTTGTGAAACTGGTTACTTATGTGATTCACATAAGGTCCAGAACCAAAGTAACTACTTACATAGGTTCGACTGTGCTTTTGAAAGCACGATATTTTTGAAAATTTCCGAATAATAAAATAGGCAAATGCTATAAGACTTGAGAGAAAAAATAAAATTCAGACGTTTTAAATCTTAATACAATGTCGAAACTTGCGATCTAGGACTTCTATAAAAGATCACTTATGATCTCATCAACATAAACCGCTAAGAGAAAGGAATGACGAGCAAGAAAGTGCGAAGAAGACCCCATGGAAACGGACATAATTTCTTGGTGGAAGAAAAAAATCCGAGAGAACGCATTATTAGAGGTCGTTTAAGCGCCTCGCAAAATTACATCTAAATGATAACGGTCAATGGACCATCAAGGTTACAAGGCTGACTTGCGTCAAAACCATCTCACTTGACACCATCGGGGAAAAAACTGGTCTCGTTATTTAAAATTTACCCCGTGTTCATTAAGTTCGAGACAGTTTAAGAGATCTTTTGAGAAATAGTTATTCCAAACCTGCATTTAATCTGAAGGTTTATCTCTTAGTTCCAGGGTTGCTGCAAAGAGTTGTTGTGTTCGTTTGCATTTCGAGCTGGAAATACTAACCATGGTGTAAAAAGTATGTGATATGGTTCACTCTTATATATGACACTTAACGCTGTTTTCACTTGATGTACGCCAAGTATACGAGCGCCTGAACTGAATGCGGAGCACATTTTCAGACAGAAAAAATGTCTATTTCCATTAAAATTTGCATTATAATTCATACATCTGTTTATTATATATCGTCATCCATTAAAATTTAGTTTGTATTTGGTAATGGTTAAAGTTTAAATAATCAATGGTAGAAGTTGAAAAGTAGTCCATTTTTTTCAATACAATTTAATATATATATAGTAGTAAAAATTTTCTTCTAAATAGCAAATATTTTCTCGGCTTTTTATTTATTTTCAAGGCCCGTATCATCCTTTCATATTCATAAAACCAAAAGAAAATAAGACTAAATTAATTCTGTGAATTCTGTTTGATATTTCAAAAATTCCCATTAATTTATTACCTTGATTATTTTCTGAATTACGATATACTAAACGCATTAAAATTCCATAAATGTAATGTAAACAATATTTTATTATAAATAAAATATTTTGTTGCCCAATGATTTAATATTCAATTCTTACCCACACAAATCCTTTCAGCCGATTTCAACTATAAAACGCTTTGTAATAAGTATTCTGAACTGATCTTCCTAAGTGAAAGCAGTTCTTTATCTTAAATGATATTTTTAATTATTTCTATTGAATTCTTCTTTTCAAGTGGCGCGTGGCTTATTTAAAAACCCTTTTTATTCGAATACTTGAAGTTAAATCCGGAACGACAGGTGAAAGCAGGCCTTTCAAGCACCCAACCCTGAACCGCACACAGTTTCTCAATTAATAACGTTGTTGAGATCTGTTGAAATAATTAATCTACATTGAATATTCTTCAGTGAGAGGTGTTCCATGAATAATTTCAATTTAATTAACAATTTTAATCTCCCAAAGTTAAGCCTAATTGCTTACACAGCGCGTGTCTTGCTTGAAAAAGAATTATTCCACGATTTAATCGAATCCGTGGCAGACTTCATATTCCATGCAAGTCTGCTTTTATCTCACAGAAGAAAGGCTAATTCCGCGAATGTGCATGCGCGCGAGTATTGTTGGCCATACGAATTTTAATCGCTTAATGAGGCGTCTATCGCTTGTTCAATTTTCCATGCACAATCACCTCTGGTTCATGTAGTTCTTGAACTAATGAGAACATCTGGAACGAGGTTTGCTAGAAACCATTTAAAGTACTCCCACTGGCATGAATTACGCATGCCATTCTACTCACCTTTTCTTTTCCTTTTCGCCGACAACGGTGACCCTTCAGGTTCGTGCCATGTTATTAGCATAAGACAAAAGAAAGGCCTGCAGAAAACAGCGCGCGTCAGCCTCATCGGCAGTGGCAGAAATCGAGGTTAAATGTTTGTGATGCGCGGCGAGGTGTTTTTTTGCTCGTGTGGAAGACCCTTAGCATTCTCATTCTCGCTTTTCTTGGAGAAAAATGACACACGCGAAGACTGGAAGAAAAAAAAATCTCGAGGTCAGATTGTGAGGTCTTTGAGGAAGCTTGAGCCGTCGAGGAAATGCAATAATTGAAATTAATAAAACGGGACATATCATTCCCCTTTGAACTCTAGCTTTTGCTCAGGTCTTTAAACTATGTTTTATGTGTTACGAGGAGTGTTACCTTAATGAAAGTTGTTTCAAAATTCTGTGTTTTGAATTGCAGAGTGAGGTGTGAAGTACCTTATGAATGCCAATGAGTTATTGAAACCATATGATTAGAAAGTTATCAATGACATTTAAGACGCATAGAGTTTAATACCTAGGAAATGATATATATATATATATATATATATATATATATATATATATATATATATATATATATATATATATATATATATATATAAGGTGGCTCAAAAGCATGTTATTATTATTATTATTATTGGTTTACGTTCAGAATTTAAAAATCAAGGTTTGGAATATAAATTGTCTTAACTACACAAATGTATCACGTGTGGAACATAGAGGACATGATCGAATTTTTTTCATTTAAGAATGCTGAATTTTTTTTCTGGGAGATTCGTATTTTCACCAACGAGCATAAAACTATTGCTTTGCTCCACGTAGCTAGTTCTGAATGGGCTGTATATCAAATTTCCTTCAGGGCCCTTGTTTAGGTATTGGAGCCCTGTTAGTGGGATTGTAGTTACACGTGTTAATGGCCCTGTAGCGTGGAGGCCCCGTATCATTGATACGACTAATACGGTTTTAACTACCGCCCCTGCTCTGCTCAAACCCAATATTCGACAAGAAATTTAAGGGTACAAAAATACAAAAAGAAATATTGTAAGCTGCTGGGCCGCGGTAACGTAGTAGTTACAGGCACGAACTCGTGGTCTGAGTATCTCGGGTTCGAGTTTTTTGTCACACTGAAGAAGACCCTCTGTGTTGAGGAGGCCGAAGCACGTTAAATCTGTCGAGGCTTAATGTCCTTTCGTTGGCGTATTGTGGGAAGAGATAGTGCCAGCTTAGGTGTCCTCATCACTTGACCCAAGTTCAAAATTACGAGATCTGTCGCCAAAAGCCCTCGTGTTGCTTTATAGTTGCATAATAAAACTGTGACTTATTGCAAGTTGCTTTTGTAAAAAGGTCATGGAAAATCCCATATTTGTAAACAGGACTATTGCTCTAGTCTAAAAAATATTACTTCCCATACCGAATTCAAAAAGATTTCCAAACCATATACTTTATCGTATACATAAATAAATATATTATGTAAAAAACATTAAAAATCATATTCATTTAAAACTGTACAATGCGTTTGTGCTCATCCTATGGTAATGTAACTGTTATAATAGAAACTAAAAGAAAAAAAAATTTTTGTCTATTTGGCCCTCTGTCGTAACGAAAATTTTATGCCCTGAATAAGGTTTCTCTTAAAATAGAGATGGTTTGGGGGAATCAATTTATGAGAAAGAATTTTTTATGATTTTTTGCATATTGGAGTTACATATCTATTGCGGAAGTGCCTTAAACAAGACATAGTTACTCATTGTCTGACTGATGTTGCATGATTAATTTTCGTAACTTGCTACTTGGTGAGTGCAGCTGTGGTGTTACCATTCTGGCTGAATTTCCCCTATTTTTTGATGATTTTTCTTAGAATACATTTTATAATGAAAAAGAGAAGATATTATTATATACGCGTTTGTATACAAAATTCTTTGCAATGCTAGGGAAAGTCTCAATAAGTATCGATTTTAATTATTAAAATCGATTCACTCTGAAACAATCTTCTGGCATCGGTACGTTAAAGTTCATTAACTATTTCAATGTAATATTACTTACAGATGAAATGTTTTCGTGATAATAATAAATAAAGCCTTTTTAAAAGAAATTTCGTCGAGTGAATCCTGATCCTATTTCTCTTAAGATTTGCTTGAGCCCCCTAAAATTGAGAGAAACATTTACGTCTTATCACGAAGATTTTGAATAGCAAAATATTCACTAAACTCTTAAGTTCGACATTTTTGCCGCTTTATGTTAATCAGAATACTTATTTATCCTGTTTTAATGAAATTCTCTTTACCTCCATGTTTTCGTTTCGCATGACACTTCTTCTCCTAAGCTTTCTGTCTCTTAAAGCTAATTTCAAATGTGTTTACGATCTACCAGTCAAGGAAAACTTTCAAACATTTAAATTGAAAATAGGGTTGTATTCTTGGCGTGCTTTTTCGACTATAAATGATTCGCGTTTTTCCGCTGATTCTACTTTTAGAATCTTAATTTAAATTCTTTTTAGTATTAGGAAAAAAAGTAATTAATTTAGCCTACATTCATTTTTGACATAAGCGGTTGCTGTGGAAGTGTTAAGACAATGGTCAACTCTGATGTATAATCCTTAAATATCAACGTTTTTTTAGATAATTTTATTGAAACTTTCTTATATGCACTAACATTCTATTATTGATATACTCGTATATGATGATTCGAGTTAATACAATCAGGCAGAGGCGGGTTTTTTAATGTATTAACAGTTGTTTCAACTAAAAAAATTTTTTTATCAATTTTAAATGAAGAATATTTTGTGCTTATTTTATTTTAATGGCGTAATTGTAAAGCTGAAAAAATATTATGGGGGGAGGGACTTATTAGCAAAATATTTTTCTCAAAATATATTGAAGGGAAAAAACAGGGGAATTTGCTTGTTTTTGTTATTATAACCATTCCAACGTAAATAAAATTATTAAACCTTTTTCTTAGTTTGTTTTTCAGAAACTTTAGAATTAAACACTGGGACCAAAAGGAAAATAAATAGAAAGTGTAAAAGTTACAGAATATTTTAACCAATAAAAGTCCGATATTAAAATCTCGAATCATTATCTCGACAAGTATTGAACCTTCAAAATCAATTAAAAAATAGAAGCACAATTATTTTTGTACTACAATAAAAGTTTATAATTTTGTGCTTTTTTTATAATTTTTTTGTTATAGTTGATACCATCCAATTATATAAAAGTTGGCAATAGTTCCCTGCATATGTTTTAACATGCGTAAGTGAGAAGCTCCTTTTCTCTGATAAAGGCATACAATTATTCTTTTTATCAAATAGACCCATTGTAACTCATTCGTATATTCCATATTTGATGGCTTAGAACAAAAGTCTACAACTTGTATCCCCTGGAGCTTTGATAGATGTTCTGCAAGTGATCACTATCTGCTTAATCTGAGCACCAAAATTTTAGAAAAATTTTAATTTTTATAAGAGATTGAATTTTAAGGGCAGTTTGCTTGTAAATTTAATTAAATAACCATTTTATGGATTAAAAAACATCTTAAATTTCGTAAAAAAAATCACGTGCTTTAAACAGGAAGAGATAAATCAGAAAGCTTGATAATGAAGGAGAAGGAACAACTTATTGGCACCCACTCATATCAACAGATTCGACGCTAAGTCTAAATTTAAGCAGGAAACAGCTCCTCCATTTTAGTTTGCAAATTTGCAGAATACACACAGGAGTTTCTCACACAATTACAAACATTTTAATGCTATTCTGAACAATGTATTTAAGTTAAAAATATTTTTCAGGTTAAGTGGTAACAAAATATAGAAGAAAATTAATGCAGAATATGAATTGCAATTGCAGATAGCTTCAATTTTTCCTATACTTCGATAGTGTGTGTCAAAAAATGCAAATACATATAGCAGTCAGTGGCGTAACGGAGAACATTTAGGGCCCTCCCCCTGAGAAATCAGGTTTTGGACCCCAAGTTCGATTTTACCAAGGGTAGGTACTTGGCGGTAGTCAGGCTTTGGGACCCCAAGAACCCTGATCCCCCCCGCGATGCAGGGGTGTACGTTACGCCACTGATTACAGTTATGATATGCAATGTTCCAGTAAATATAATACAATGGTCGATGACACCTGGAGCATACACTAGTGAGTTAATTACAATAATATGTTTAAAAAAATTAATAAATACAGCATTTTTAAAATTTTCTTTACTTAAAGTACCTATAACATATTGATCTGCCTTAAATATTATTTCAAGGTATATTCTTTTAAGGGCACTCTTTTTTTGGAGGGAGTTATCGGAAATATCTTACAGTTTCGAGGGTTCCGTGAGTCGACAAAGTTTGAAGACTACTGTATTAGGTAATTTGAAGGCATTTAAAGAATTTACAACTGGAGATCATTGCTCTTAAAGAAAGGATTTGCCGCCAAATCCAGCAACCTTTCCCCTCTTATCATTCCAAACCACGAAGACGGGTTGATCCGTGGGTGTTGGAGGTAAAGGGTGGAGGGCCTGACGTGGCCCACGCCCCGAAAGCGTCGTTTTCTGTGGGCGTAGACGCCAATAGATTCATCCCTAATGTCTACAACTCAGAAAGCTGCCCTCCTCTCATTTTCTACTAAAAAACGTGTCAATAAACAAGAACATCTGTTTCCATATCGAATGATAATTATAGTTCGTAGCACCCTTGACAAACTGCGACGGGCAGTTATTTTTTTAGTTCTTAAAAGAAGAGTAATGCGCTTAATTTGCTGGCTCGTTTGTAATTTATTATTTTTAAACAACAAGGATGGACCATTTCATAGATTGTTTTTAAGTGCCTGTGGTCACCTGTCTAATTATTATATCACATACTGAAGATGATTAAATGGTTGCTTCTTTTGGTATTGTAAGCTCCGTAAAAGTGCTTATGACCACAAGATGTTAAGGAGTGCTGTAATATCGCATTCTTGTTTATGGATTCTTTTAACTGATAATGATTGCACGTAAGAAAGACTTTTATTAGAGCGGAATGTTAAATTTTAAGTAGGTGGATTTTCCTATACTTGTTGTTTTCATCACACCTAGAATGTCTTTAATTATTGGTATCATTTATCAAGGTCGGATTAAAAAGAAAGTTTAATATGCTGCGTATTAATAATACTTCATGAATATTTACCCAAAAATTTACATAAATTTTTCGTCTAATTAAGGACTATAATGTCTACATTGTTATTATGTATGTATGCTTGAAATATTAAAATTATAAAAAAAATATAAGTGTATAATTTATTTATTTGCTTTTTGTGTGAAAATATTGCGTTCAGAAATAAAATTGCCAAATTTAATTTTATAAGTTTTTATTAAATAAAGGTAGGATCATCGAAGAACAATACAGTCTGGAGAAACTCTATCAGTTCAAACGCTTTCGAAATAATTTATGCATTTCAAAACAATGGGCTAAATTCATGCGATCACGTGTTCTTCATAAAATTCAAAACCAACATTAAATTTGTACTTGTAATTCTGCTTGAAAAATTTTAATAAAACTTCGAATTTGACTATTGAATGATTATTAGAATTAGTTATTAGTTTCGAAACAGATTATGAATCTCGAATATATTTGATTAGTAGTTGCAAATATTAAGATACTTCAAAAAGTTCTTCAGAATTAAAAAAATAAATTCTTACACTAAACGTGTACATATATATACTTTTGAATAAAATTCATTTTATTCACCTAAGTGCGTTATTATTCTTGACAAATGTGTCTTTTTTTAAAAAAAGAAAGTTTCTACAATAAAGTTGGCAACAGTGAAACGTATGCACTTATTGGCTGGAAACACGTGATTACATTTATCATGTGTCCATGATATCACAAGAATTTATGAACTGATTGACTGGATATGTGTTATTGTAGTTATCTTGTGACTATGACGTCATATGAATTTTGTCCATTACTGGGATTCATTATCATGGAAAACATGCTAAAAAACCTATTGATAATGCAGAATATCCTATTTGTAATCTAACAAAGTAAATTATGCAATTTATTTTTGAAGAGTTGAATCAACAATAATATTCTCTCTTGGGAAGTTTTCAGAAAAAGAAGAAAAGTTTATTTTAAATATTTCATGGACACGTTTTTTCAAAATTATTTTGATACAATGTTTTATTTTTATTGATTTAGCATCTTTAAATTAAAGTATATTAGTTCATATTCTTATTCTTATTTAACAGTGTCATTATATAAAACAGAACAACCATAAAAAATTCTCTTCGCTAGCTGAACTTTTCTGAACCGTTATTTCATGGAATTATACCAAAAAAATTAACCTGATTCTGACAGCAAATTTTGTTCGTACAAACATCCGCATTTCATGTGAGACAATGGCAATTGCTAATCAAACAAAAGCGAGCTTTTTCCCGCCATCTTTAATTCCATTCTTTATACGTCACTCATTCATTGATTAAACCATCAATCGTTTGACTTTCAAATTGCTCTAAATAAAAAATGTTAATTAGGAATTAGTAAATGGCAACATCGAAGAAGATCTCGATCTGTTGCTGGGACTCGTTCTAGTTTTTGATGAAGCGAGTTGAGTTGACTGTGTTCTACCCGCGGGCTTAGGGTCACCTAGTTTATGTGTTCGAAAGCGATTTTTTGCTGCTTTGCTAACTATTTTACCTTGCGTAAGATGATATATCGGAACGAATGAGTTTTACTGTGTAACGGAGAGGGTTATTAATTATGACTGTTTGCCTTTAGTTTGGCATATGCGTGTTGAAGGGTCAATTCGGTCGGTTTTCGTCAAGAACTAGTTTTTCAGAGTTTTTTGTTGCCTGTTTTTTATTTCTTCAAAACTTTTACCGTTCGAAGTGTTCAGCAGCTGTATTTCTTTTGGATTTATTCGTAAATAATATTTTCCCGCGATGTTTTCTTGCGTAAAACTGTGAAAATGGAGCCTCATAATCATCTTCTCATGCACAGTAAAAGCATTAAAAGTACCAAAAATGAAAGGAATTAAAGAATTTATTACTATTTTAAAAAGGATAACCACAAAACTTTTTTTCATGCACGTGACAGTAGTTAATTTCGACAGCTGTGTTGCCATGGAAACCCAATTGGAAAGTCTGGATAAATTAAGTTTTTTTTTATCTATGCAGGAAACTATGTTTATAATAGTCTTGTTCACATCATTTTTTTTAAAAAAAACAAAGCTTATCAATTTATCGATTTTTTTTATCGTTGTATAATTTTCAGTCAAAAGAAAATCATCATGAAAGCATGTAACATATTCGTAATATCGACTGTCAGTTGCAATGTGCATTTGGTTTACCCAATCAAAAATAGCACTGAATAACTCGTATTCCTCTTAATAGAATATTTGACATCTCCAAATTTCTTGTGTACATATATATTCACAGATATTACATTATTAATTTACATAAAATAAGGAAGGGATTGACAATATAATTTTATAAATGTATTATTATATTATTATTATTTACTCTTATAATGCTATTATACTGTTGCATGTAAACAAGCAAACAATGTAAAATACTCATGTATCAAACCATTATTTAAAAAGCAATATTTTTTATAATAAAAATTAAATGGAGAAATGTTATTAAAAAATGCACAGAAAGTTTTTTGGGTTTCATTTTTTTGTGACATCTATACAGAAAAAAAAATTACAATAAAAAGTGTGGCTTAAATTCTCTATAGTTTCCTTTTTTAAACAAATGCATAGCCTGTTCATCTTTTAAAGTTATTATTTTTAAAAAAAAACGTTTCATTTAAAAAGCTAATTATTTAAATAGTATATTTTTATTCAATTTTTATGCCTGTATGTTTAAAATTTGTACAGAAAACAGTATGAATAATGTAGGAATGGTTTACTATATACTATATCTTAAAATGTTTAGACATTTTGCAAAGTTCAAATTAGAAACAGTTTAATTTCAATTTGTATGAAACAGTTAAATCGTCACTTTAAAAAAATTAAATAATTTTAGAAACTATTTCAATTAAGTTCAAACTTGATTAATGTATTAAAAAGTTCACAAAATAAACCTTTTACAACTGTTATAAATAATATCAACAATCATTTCCCTTCCCTAAAAATAATCGACTTATTTTTTATTAAAGTACAGAATTATTTGAAAAATTTTTTCGAATAATTTATTCTTTTTTTATTTGTAAAAATAGCAATTATTTCAAATGTTTGTATTCTTCATTTAAATTTTTTTTAATTTTATGCCTGAATTTAAAAGAATTATTTTGTTAAATCGAGAAATTATATTATTTGAAAAAAGCTTTTCATAAATATATTTACTAATTTTCAGGACATACAAAAACTTAATATCACTCTAAGTTTCTTTGAAATAAATGTGAAATGTTAGCTGGTTGCGACATTCTATAAGAAACAAATTCAAATATTTTCAAAGATGTGTAACGTAATTAAATTGTATTTGAGACTATGCGTTAAAAAATATAGAAATGGAGAATTTAAAAATATAGAAACTTTATGAAAAAGCGTTAAGTTATTTTTTTTACAAAATGCAGGTTTTGAAATGTTTAATATTCATATATTGTCTGAAATATTAAGCTAAAAAATGCAAAGTATTTAAATTAATTTAAAGCACAAATATTACATGAGTATATCAGCGACATCTGTAGCCAAACAAATAAAGAACTATTTATATTAATAATGAAATGAATATCAAAAACTGAATAAAATACATCCATCGAAAATAATTAGCATACATTATAGCAGGAAAAAAAATTCGAACACATTTTCACAAAATCATGAAAATTTCAATACAGTCTTTTTATTATTTCTTGAAAATTCAAAATTTCATTCTGAACTAGAAATATCGTTCCAAGAACCACATTTATTGTATTCAACAGGTTTCTCCTGGGAATAGAACACATAAAACCAGAGACAACTTGACAGGAACGAATTATGAAACGCTTATTTCGAAAATATTTCCTTCGTATTTGTTTATTCATTTGTCTATCAGATCAAGGTTTTGGAATATTCTCACGGTAAGGCAGCATTAGAATAAAATACGTGTGAAATATAAGTCAAGCGTCTAAGCAAGATGCATTAGAATTCAATTCGGCGGTTTTTGTGGAGGTTAACTTTAGAAAGCAAAGCGGTTATGAGAATAATTGAAAAAAATACTACTTTATGCTTGAGAGAGCTTTTAAATGTATAGTTTGATAAAGAAATTTAATGATGTAGAACAGTATGTGACAATAAAATTATATTTTTCGAATATTTGTATGATGAACCTAGAATTTGAGCGACATTTCAAATGTTATGTCATTCAGTTTCATAGTTAATCTACTTTAATAAAACCTTGTCAATAGATTAGATGAAAGATAAGGTATTTTTTATTAACATTCCACAGAAAAGTTTTGGGTCAATCCAATTATTTTTGGTTCATATTTGCTTTTTTCTCCAAGTATTTAATCTCTTAATATATGATTTTCTACTTTTGAATTAGGAAATTTCACATTATGGAATTTTTAGTTATTTTTCTTCTAATTTTTATTTTGACTGCTTTTTCCCCATTTATATATTTTTTTTGTGTTGTAATGTTCATTTGCTTTATTTATCGTCTAAGTAGTATTTTAATTCGATTACGATTATTTTTAAAACAAACGATGACAAAAATATTTTTAGCAAGGCATAAATGTTATAATTCAATATGCAAAATGATGATTTATAGAATTTAGAAGATAAAACAGCAGACATTTTTTGTCTATAAATAATTTTTATTTCATATTCGTATATATAACTAGTTCTATATTATATAAACGGAAAAATTATTTTATCATAACTTTCTAACTCATCTGCTGTTGCGAAATGAAACATAAATACCGTTTTTAAAAATTACTATCTTGTAAATATTAAGATGCATTCGAAATAAGTACAAACGAGTTTTTATTGAAATCCTGGCATTAATTCGAAATTTTTGTGCTTAGAATTTAATAAAAACTATCTAGATTTTTTAAAATATAGACGTCGCGCGTATTTATCATTACACATAAGTGTACTGATAACACTTTTTCATTTTAAAACGCAAAATAAAACAATTCATCTCTCCTATTACTACAAGTGGATAAACCTACAGTTTATATTGATAGGCTTATACATAAAAGCATAACGCCTCAAAAGATTTAATTACATACAAAAATGCTTATAGATAGTTTTGATTGGGTGTATTCATAAATAATTGGCTAGTAAAAAGTTGATTGAATGTGCTGAACATCTATCACATTTCGTGAAAGGTGTTTGAAGCATCGTTTTCTATTAAGCTTAAATCATTCATTTGATGTGCTGCTCTCTCGATGACAATATTGATTACTTTTCCTAAAAATATTGAGTTATATAAATTTTTCATGAGGTTATTGATTTAATATATAATTCAGTCTTTTTATTTTTTTCCTTTGGTAATTTTAAAAAGTATATGATGGAAACAGTCAATAGAAATTATTTGTTAAAATATTACTCAATGAAAAGTCAACTACGAAATGTGTTAATTTAAAAAATGTATTTTTTTACATCTCTTATATCATCAATTGTTCGTTCAATTCCTTGTTAGTTCTCCTGGAATTCAATATTGAAAAGAAGTACCCTAAAGTACGGCGTATAACGCGCACCTATACTTTCAAGCTGCAATTTTTAATTTTTAGGTACAATCGCCGTATAACGTGCACCCCTTTTTTTACGAAGAAATGTTAATGCGCAATGCTCTAATGTTTTGAAATAATTTATTCGAGGTATTATTCCAAGTTTCAGAAAAAAAGTAGTATCCTAGAACTACAACATTTTAAGTTCATAAGAAATGTCATTTCTTTTAAGTACACAGTATTTCAATACATGTGCAAAAGCCTAATTTTTTCCTATGTCATCTTTTTTTTTTTAATTTTTAAAGCTATCGTTTTTATACCAGGCGTACAACACGCACCCGAATATTTCGATCTCATTTTTTGTATTAAAAGTGCCCGTTGTACTCCAGATTTTACGGTATTTATGTATAATTTCTTGTGTGTTCCAAAATATTTGAATATATTTCATACGTAATTTTAGCATACTTAAAAGATTGTTTTACGTTTTCCTTAAAAAAATGCGTGATTGTTATGTTTGATTTTATATTATATAACATTCAAATTAATCATATTTTCTTTTCTTTTCAGGTAAGTTATATATTCCTGATGGATTATTATTGCCATTGCCTCTCACGTGAGTCATCTATTAGTCTTTTTCTCATTAGTTCTCATTTTTATACCCGGCGTATAATGCGCACAGGTTCATTTCGACCTTAATTTTTGTGTTAGAAGTGCGCGTTATACGCCGGATTTTACGGTGACTACATTTGGAGTTCTAAATTGTATATCCCATATTTTTAAGAAAAATGACTTTGAAAGAGATTCCAACAGTTTTCCAGAACTTAATGAAATTTTCAAGTCAATATGACGACTGACTTTGTTCAAAATAGCTACTGATATACGAGGGTTGGGGCATAAGTCATGCAACTATTTTTTTTCTTGTAGATATGCGAACGGATCATAAACGTATGTGTGTCGTGTGGAAGTTCTGTAGGCATAGTGTGTATGCAGAACATCAGATATGTGGGTGATGTGAGGGCTGTGAGTTCAGTCAGTTGGTGAGTGCCGTGTTGAGCAGCCCACTTACATCAAAATAGCCGTTCTCCGAGAGAGAAATACGATGTAATGTCACAGTGAATTAGTGGAAGGCCTTGGGAATAATGCCCTACCATACCGTACAGTAGCACTGTGGATTGGAAAGTTTCAGCAAGGGCGTGTGTCAACCAGTGATGAGCAACGTTCCGGACGACCAGTAAGTGTGCGGACCCACTTGGCACGTGCTGTCATCGAACAGATGATGGATTACATTAAGGGTCATGGACTACATTATGGGTCTTTAGTCCCAGGTTTGTCATGTCAACTTTATGTGTACTGTGTTGTCATTCTTTTTGCACCGTGAAGGCCATATTGCCCTGAATACTATCGTAATTAACTAGTGTGTTACGATATTTTAGTGCTATCCATTGACCACGCATGTAGTTAACGCCTTGAACTTTCATCTGCATATGTCACATTTTCCAACCGGACTGGTATCTTCAAGAGAAAAAAATAGTTGCCATGACTTTTACCCCAACCCTCGTACTTTTTGAGAATTAACTTTTTACCCGTATTGATTATAAAAAAAACTATTTACAGTATTGGCGGAATATTGTTAAACACAAAAGAATTTCGAGGTATGTAGCAACAAATGAATGTTATAAGCCCTTTTTTCCTTCCAAATATACTAATAGTCATGGTAACATTTATCTTAGGTAGAATAATGGATTTCTATAGTCTATTAATACTTTTCTATCAAAAGAAAAATATGTTTCCCCTTTTTATGGCTTTTTGATTAAACTTTTGCCTGCCTTAACAATTTAATCTTGTTTGGTTCGATGATAAATTCTTATTAATAAATACCAAAAAAATAACAAAATCTAATGTGCTTCCTTAAGGAATAAGAAAATTCCAATAAGAAAATTTAGTGCATAAAAATACTTGTTTCTGAAACTGGACATCATGCTGTTCGTACAAGTATTGTATTATAATACTCGAGAACTCATTTTTTCCAATGTGCCTTCTGTACAAAATTAGCAAAAGCCATTTATCCATTAATAGAGCTATTGCAAAACTTTAGGTGTTTAAGAATGACCTGTGTTTAAATTTCGCTTGAAAGTGTCATTAACCACATGTTTCGTTTTTTTATTCTTTTTTAACGATTTAAGCTAAAACCTTATCTTGAACATAAAAAAAAACACATTTAGAATTAATTTTTACGTTGTCTTAAAATCTCCTACTGGTTAATTACCACATATCCCCAGGAGGCCGAAGACCACAAGTTAAGACTCCACAAAAAAAAACTCCAGATTTCAATTCAAAAGGTATGTTAGTCAGAAGCAATCGACCTCTGTGAAGGGGCGTTTGCATTCTGCTTGCCATAAGAAAGTTCTTTCACACGAAGCCCCTCGTGCTATTTTGTAATTCCACAAACAACACCCGCGGTCCTGCCAAAGGTGTGCAGCCACGGGCCACAGCCCTTTCGGGTATGCCACTACTCATGCATATGCAAACATGTCATACCGTTTGTGGAAAAACAGGGCTTTCCGTCACACCATGGGAGACCAGATATCTAATTATTCATTCTAACCCCTTCATTTGCCCAATCAGAATGTTGCCAGGGTCTGAGATAGGACGTGAACATGGGATATCTATCCCCGCACCGGGAATAACGTCCTTGCGCTGGCGAAGGTCGCCCAGTTTCCTCGAAAGAAGAAGCAAGAAAATGAATTCGAAAACGAGTTGAGTTGCTGGAGAAAAATGGAAGGGGCGAGTCGAGTTGTTCACCTTCTGTCCATTCTCTACAATCGTAGCTGTGGGTCGAAGGTTAGCAGGTCTACTGTATTATTTATTTCATTTCCATTGCTAGTCTGTTTTTTTTTTTTTTTGTAAATATGGACGGTCTTCTTTTATTTCAAAGTTGATCCATACGGTTTCAAGAAACAAGTCCCGTTGGAAGGGATTGAAACTAATTATTATGTACGCGGACTTGTTATTTCACTTTTCATAGGTGGATCTGCTGAATTTATTCATCAAGCACTATATTTATGGAAATCGTTTTCAATGGGTTTTTATTCATTTTTGTGCACGTTATAAATTATGTTCTTTTTATTGTCGAATGTTACATAAATATAAACACTTTCTATATCAGCATTTTTTATCTCATTCAGTGATAGACTACCATGTGGATACTTTGTGACAATTCCTTTATTATTGTAAGACAGTTTGAATGTAAATATAAGAGATGCATCTACATCAGTGGCACACACAAGGGGGGGTTCGGACCCCCAAAGCCCTTGATTTTTTCCCGATTGATTATTATTCTAAGTACATAGTACGTAAAATTTAATTATGTATTTGTTATTAATGATTAATTTTGTTAATTAATGCTAATTATTTATTCAATAATTAGTTTTTTACTGTGTTTTGTTCCCGAAAATCAACAAAATCAAAAGGAGCATGATACAAGAATGGTGAACTTTCGACCCCGCACCCTCCCCCTTGAAAAATTCCTGTGTGCGCCACTGATCTATATACTGTAAATTTCGAGATTTACTAATACACCCTGTAATTTCTCAATGCAATATGCTGATAAAAAAATTAATTCATAAAGAATTACAATAAATATATAAAGGGTGTTTTTTTTAGAGGTATAGAACTTTAAATTGCAATAAAACAACGATGTATAATTCGATTGACATGAATTTTTTTTATTCGAAAGATAATCTTGTGGCATTACATTTTAAATATGATTTCTGTCATATGACTGCCACGGCTGGCTCGGATGTAGTCCAATCTGGACGTCCAATTTTCGATGACTTTTTCCAACATTTGTGGCCGTCTATCGGCCATAACACGGCGAATGTTGTCTTCCAAATGGTCAAGCGTTTGTGGCTTATCCGCATAGACCAATGACTTTACATAGCCCCACAGAAAATAGTCTAGCGGTGTTAAATCACAAGATCTTGGAGGCCAATTCACAGGTCCAAAACGTGAAATTAGGCGGTCATCAAACGTGTCTTTCAATAAATCGATTGTGGCACGAGCTGTGTGACATGTTGCGCCGTCTTGTTAGAACCACAGCTCCTGGACATCATGATTGTTCAATTCAGGAATGAAAAAGTTAGTAATCATGGCTCTATACCGATCACCATTGATTGTAACGTTGTGGCCTTCATCGATTTTGAAGAAGTACGGACCAATGATTCCACTAGCCCATAAAGCGCATCAAACAGTCAGTTTTTCTGGATGTAACGATGTTTCCACATACACTTGTGGATTAGCTTCACTCCAAATGCGGCAGTTTTGTTTGTTGACGTAGCCATTCAACCAGAAGTGTGCTTCATCGCTAAACAAAATTCGCTTATGAAAATCAGGAACAACGGCAATCTCGTTTTGGGCCCATTCGACGAATCTACGCCTTGCTTGACGATCGTTTTGATGAATTGTCAAACCAAACTGAGAATAAATCACTTGACAGCTGTTAAATCGGTCGCCATCTTGGAAAGTAATGCCAACTTAAACTTCTAGACCTGGAAAAAAAACACTCTTTATTTAAACAATAATTCACGTCAAAAATTCTAATTTTTTTTTTTTTTTTTTGCCATCTAGTCAACAATTTTTTAAATGTTTCAATTTTTCAACAAGCAAGCAACAACAAAAAAACTGGTACTAACATCTAATTTAAAAGTAAATACAATATTTGCATAATACAGAGTCGATTCAGATATAAAAACATTTTGAGAAGCAGTTCTTTACAAATGGAAAAATATCTTTCATTTTAATTCTAAAAATAAACTCCGTCTTTAACAAACGCCTCGATAACGGTTCTCGAGGATGTGGCGTTGTTTTCCAATCACTTTTCCATTCCTTCTCCAAATTAATATTCATGTTGGGGAAATTCAATCTGATAGCTCTCAGCCTTGACAAAAAACAAAAATGTTAAATAGTTAGTTGCTGTCCTTGAACTACTTACGCGGTTCACAGTTACTTCGTACATCATGCACACCAACATAACATTCATTACCTGCCTCCACTTTAATTTATTTACTTTTTATAAACTGAAGTGAATAAAAAGAATAAAAATCGTCCGTTTTTTATCGCCAAATTCTACTGCGAAAAAAAATCGCTTGTATTTTTTTAATTTTATTTCAATTCCATTCGATGTTATCTCTGTTAGATTTACATCAAATACATGAAGAATACAGATGCCATCTGGCATTAGACTTTCTAATTTATGCATTCTTTTTCTAAAGAAGATGTTGAGATATTTTCTGAGTCTTCAAGGTCTGTTTACAATGAATATTAAAACCAATTAAATTCTGTGCGGTATTTCAAGGCTGTTCTCAAAATTCTCTTTTCGGACTCTGAGCGATAAATTATGTAAGATAGGCAACCATGATAAATGGGAGGATGAACATTTTATAACCTTCAATTTTTTTAATTAATTGTACCCTAAAAGTTTCAAATTTTGAAGTTTAAGGCGTTCATGTTTGAAAAAAAGTTCTTTTATTAAACTTCAAAGTTAGAATTTCAAGGTGCAGGCAGCATACTTGCATACTGGTATTGATTTTTTTTTCTTTCGAATACTTTATTTAATGTAATGCAACTATTTTTAATTTTTATTTATATGCGTATTCTTGTAGGTAGATTAAATTGTTGCTTGGGAGGAGCTTAGTCTATATATCAATGTTGAAAATTTTTCAAACTGGATTTATTACATGACTATATGTGTTAATATTTTCTTTTTGAATAAATTAGACATATGCCCACAAAAACCCTTTATTCAAATTTTTTTTAAACTGTCATCTTAGTATTCTACGTCTGTGTTTAAGAAAGTAAATTTTAAAAATTATAAAAGCTTAGCACAAAAACATTTTTATTTCATTTTTTAATTACGTTAATCGATTAATTTTTATTATTTTAATGCAATTTACTAATTAAAATCGAAATTTAATTCAAGGAAAAGAATAATCTACATTAATTTGAAATTTCTAAAGAAAGAGTACTTTTTTCTTGCTTGTTCTAAAATGTGGAATAGAATTTGATATTTCTCGTTTCAATAATTTATACCTGAATAATATTATGAAAGAAAATCTCTAAATTATAAACAAAATACAATTCAGAAATTATTTTTTTACTAATCTCAATAGCGAGCAACTCAACAATCATTGGACAATACTCAATATTTTTCAACATTTAAAATTATATTCACGTGTAAACAGTAGCGCACACAGGAATTTTTCAAAAGGGGAGGGGGAGTCCGGTGTCGAAAGTTCACCATTCTTGTATCATGCTCCTTTTGATTTTGTAGATTTTCTGGAACAAAACACAGTAAAAAACTAATTTTTGAATAAATAATTAGCATTAATTAATAAAATTAATCATTAATAACAAGTAATTAATTAAATTTTACGTACTATATACTTAGAAGTATAATCAATCGGAAAAAATCAAGGGCTTTGGGGGGTCCAGACCTCCAGGCCCCCCTTGTGTGCGCCACTGCGTGTAAATGTAATAATCACTTAAATATTTACATCTAATGAAATTATGTCCAAACCAAAGAAGAAAAAGAAAAGATATTTTTTCTAATAAAATTCTATTAAATTATAATTCTATTAAAATTCTATTAAAATATTAAACTATTAAAATTCTATTAAATGTACATTCTATTAAAATTCTATTACATTATTAAACTATTAAACTTCTATTAAATTATTATTCTATTAAAATTCTCGTAAATTGATATATTCTACTAAAATGCTAATGAATTAATATTCTAATAAATTGATATATTCTACTAAAATGCTAATGAATTAATATTCTAATAAATTGATATATTCTACTAAAATACTAATGAATTAATATCCTATAAAAATGATATATCCTACTAAAATTCTAATGAATTAATATTCCATAAAAATGATATATTCTACTAAAATTCTAACAAATTAATATTCTATTAAATTATTACTCTATTAAAATACGATTAAATTGTTATTAATGCTAAAATTCTAGTTACTTTTCTCTTATATCTATCTGCCTTAATATTGTCTACTGCAATCAAGTTTAACCCAATAGTTGTTTTTTTTTTAATTCCGTGTGTTGATTTAGTTACTATGTAGCAATTGTGAAATACATAAATTATTAATCTTACAATTAGTAATGCAATTTTCTTTGACATAGAAATAGCTTAATATCACCATTTGTTTATTATTTATACATCATTAATCTTGTTTACGTGTTAGATCTTGCAATTAAAAACTTGACTTATTGTTTTTATATGTTTTACACTTACTATCAATGCATTAGATTATCAATAATGTGTTTTATTGTTTCACGCTTTTAAACCATTTTTTACAATTGTGTTGCTTTTTATGGATATCGTTTGTTTTATATTTTATTACGCTTTCCGGGATTAAATATCGTTTGTCTATATGAATGCAAAATTCGTGAAATTATTTATGAAAATTGAAGTCTGTGTTTTTTCATTTTTTTCAGTACATTTATTGATAGTTATTTTAGCATTCCGTTTAAACATTACACATCTTTCTTCAGTAAAGGAATTTGTTTTAAAATTTAGAAAAAAAAGAAAAATAGAGGATTGATAAAAAAATATCTAGATTATTTCCTGTTTTGATATTTTTTTGGGGGGAAAGACGAGTTTATTTCACAATATCTCTTCAAATGTACAAATTTGTTCCGTATGAATTTTTTCCCCTTTGTTATCGCTGACAAGATATCAAATTCCTCATAATCAGTCCGTTTTGTTCCCTACAAAATTCTGAAAGATTGCGAAAAAATATAATTCTTTTCTCCTGCAATCTTTTTGAAAAATTTCGCCATATTTCTGCTGACTTGAAGCCGAATATCTGACAAGTTACCTAAGCTACCGACATCGTAGACCCTATTTATTTTCCAGAGCACGAAACTTTATCTTGATGCTGTGGTTTAAACAGTGAAGTATTACGAGGGAAGGGAAGGAGGGAGGAGGTTACTGATTTCTGTTACAAACTACGAAGTTTTGCATCCAATATCTGTCCACAAAAATGTGCTGTCGGCAAAAATGTTTCTTAACTCACTGGCTTTGTTGCTTCATTTTTTGAGGTTCAACTTATTTATTTTATTAGCTAAAGCTACTAGCTGTGTAAGATTTTTTTCTCATGGGAGAAAAACTAGAAAATATATTTTTTTCTACTTGACAGAGGTAAGAATTAAATATAAGTAGTAACCGCTCTTGTCATAATAACTGTGACTCTCCCAAGCAGCAGAAGTGCCCTCTAGCGTTCACTCATCTTCAGTACAGGCCAGGTGAGGGAAGAATGTTGTCGCTATGAAAAACCGTCCAAATTTTTTGATCACAGTTTTTTGTTAATGATATGAGTTATATCTGTGTAACCAAACTTAAATGAAGAAATAATTATTGCAATAAAAGAGACTTCATTTGACATAATTCTGAATTTACTACCTTTAGTTTAATCTTTAATGTCCAACTCTGTACAAAGTACAATTGAATTCCTATAAGATTAAGTGCAATAGTATTAAATCTTGCTCATTGAATTAATCTCAAAGGTTAATTCTCTTATCTCCTTTTACATGCATCTAAAAACAACATTTGAGAAAGGATTATCAGATGTAGTTCACTTCGTTTTTCATATTTGCGTAAACGATTTTTGGAAAATGAGCATAGATTTTTACAAGTAGAATTAATAGAACAGTTTAAACGCATTATAGATTAAGAAGAAAAGATTAATAAATAACAGCAAATTTCTCAACAATTTTTCGGTATTATTGGGTAAAAAATAGACTAGAGGCTCAAATCTCTCACATTTTCTAATTTCATTCTTTATCCTTTTTCTTTCTTAAAACTCTTAAGAGTCTACGCTTTTTCTGACAATAAAGAACATCTTTTTATTGCTAAAACTTATTTACATTATTTTTATACTCAAATTCTTTAAAGCTCTGTTTCTTTCACTTCTATGTTTTCATTGTTATTATCTCAAAAAGAATCCTCAATACCTAAACTTTTAAAGGGGTGGAGGTATCATTTCTTTTTCTACTAATTGGAATTCAAGAGTACGATTAGTGTGATTTATTTAGTTAGAGTATCTGTCTTTTTTGTCATTATTTTATTTTATGCATTTAATTTACTCCGTTTGGATATCACATTTAATTTCAATATATATTAAATGAGAATTACACTTTCTTAAATGTACTTATAGTGGATGAATTCAGGAGAATTTTTCGTACGTTACAAAATTTTGTAAATTATATGTATTAATAAGAATTATGGGATTTATTTTCAGAGCTTTAAAAGGGCTTAACTTCAAATTGTTTTCCTTTTAGTTTTCCATCTATATTACTTCAAGTTCCGAGAACTATTTTTAATTCCATACTACAAAATGAATCTAAAATATTTATGCTATACCAATAAAAACAATTATAAATTTTAAAAATTATTTCTATCATACTATATTTTACTTTTTTTAAGGATTATATTGGTCATTTCCTCGTATATTCCCTTCCGTTTTAAAATCCTTACAATTGGTTTATTTTATATTGTGTTATAAACGTCAAAGAATAAGGTTCCTTTAAAAAAAGAATAAGTCTAGATTTTTAGAACAATTTTGTAGTTTTCATTCATTACGGCTATTTCCGCCCCATTTCTTGAAGCATTTTTGTTTTATTTATTCTTTAAAAAAACAGGTCGGGTTCTTTTTTTTATGAAAAACCGCGAAATCGTCTTTTTTGTTGAGGAAGAGAAAGTTGATACTTTTAGCTTTTGTTCGAATATCGACTCCGCCCTTCCGTATCAGAACGATGGCGTGTTCACAAAAATGCTAAAGAAACTCAAACTTAATCCTTCGAATTCTTTTTTTCACTTTAACAATCCAAATGGGAACAAAAAGATCGCGCGTAATCATCATCTTCCACACTTTAACTGTCTGGTCCACCAAACAAGGAAATAGAATACCTGCAGACGATTGAAATAACGGGTCATAAAAAACACGTGATGATGCTCGTTTGCTGTCGAGGAGGCAGCTGAAAGAGAATAAGAATCGTTAGAAAGAGAATTTCTTATTATTCCTTTCAAAATGGTTCGTATTCTTGGGTTAATCATGTCTTTTTTAATCTTTTGTATTTTTACTTTTTTAAATCAGAACCTAATTTTCCAAAACTAAAATAAGTAGGGGGAGAGGGGGAGGTTTTTAACTCATTCATTTTGTGTATTTCATATGACAGCTTCTTAAAGATGCAATGAGGTTAATATCGTTTTAATTGCTCGCTCAGAAACCTCTTCGGGCAACAAGATATGAAATCTTTTGAGAAATCTCTTTCAAGATAGATGGTTCTGTCAAAGCGATTTTCGTATTCAATCCTTCTCTGTAGAGAATAACTTTAGTATGTAGATAGTATAACATATATATATTTTAAATTAAGAAAATAATTGAAAACTTAGTTGATATCTTGTCTGCTCCATCCAAAATAGCACATCGATGATTCAAAAGGTTGTCTCGGTACCTTCTCGTGTTCGTTGAGATGGAGGTCACGCTCATTAAACAGATACTCCTGGGGGGGGATCCGAACCCAGTCCGGATTGAGAAGTCATTAAATCGGACACAAAATGATTATAAACACAGATATTTTCAGTAATTTAGTTTTATTAATTTGAATGTTAGACCTGATTATACACGTTGTGCGGACACGACAAACTAAATGGTAAGAAATAATAGGTATTTATCTTAAATAAGATACGACCTCTGAAACTAGCCAAAGAGCAACATTCAGATATCTTCTAATAGCTAAGCAACTATAACTCAGGCATTCCACAAAACAATTCTCATTCTCTACCTCACTATTTATATGCTAATTAGTAGAGCCGTTCGTTTGCGGTGTTGCTCTAGCTCAAAGTGCAAATTTAACTGGACGAAAAAGGAAACCCGAGTTAGAGAGGAGGGACCTCTTGACTAGCCTATTTTTGGGTTCGATATCTATCAAGTCATCTTTCGAGAGTCATCTTATTGACGACAGTTCCAAATTTGAAAATAATAACTTTAAAAAGCAAAAAAATAAAGATTTTTATTATTTAAAATGTATAATCATGATTTTAAACTTATTTAAAATATACTAGGAATATTAAAATTATTTATTTCACTTTAAAAATCTATGTTCTGCTTATAAGTAATTGCTAATTTCTCATTTTATTGTCTACTAGCTGGTATACCCGTTTTTCGCACGGGGTGAACTGAAAAATTAAACAACACAGATTGAAGGATAAAGAAGTTTTTAATGAGTTAATTTTACAAATTAAACAAAAAAATTGCAAATTAAACAAAAAAAGATTTTTGCATATCTCAGCTAAACAAAAAAAAAAAGAAAGAAAAGTAACCTTTGTTAAATTTTAAGTATGTAGATCTAATAGCTAAAAAAAGGATTTTTTATTTATAACTCCCCATAACGCTCTTGAGGGTCGATTTTTAAAAATACCTTCCTAAGCTGATCTCTGCTCAGCAAAAGTAACACATTATTAAAAGTTTTACGTAATGAACGCTTAAAATAGTGTAAATAATTTATATCCTAAAGTGTAAAACATTAATATTACTTTCTGTTGTATTTATTTTATGTTAAAATTGTAATATTCGCAAGTAACGCCGTTTCTTAAATTATAATGGCTATAATGGCGATTAAATGAAAAACACAGCGAAATGATAACGATAGAGTCAAGTTGGCAAATGTCTAGCTACTTTCATAGCTCGAGCTTTATTGGAGCTTTGTAAGACCCGCCGTGTAGGGGAGTGATTCACGTTAATGCTTTAACTACCGCATTATGATTTACTGCAGGTTTTTTCATGCAATATTTTTTTTGGATCACTACATTGAAAATTAAGGGATATACATAAACAAAATACTCCACTTTGGGAAATTTAATTCGTTAGAGATAATAAATTAATTAAAGATATTCCACTGTAAAATTAATTATATACACCATTCACTTAAAATAAATAGTCAAATCGTTTTCTAAAGACTTCATTAACATACAAAAACATAAGACACTTAAATTTTGACATAAACTATTTTTTCGGGACAAAAATAATAATCTTTGCAATCCGCTGAAAACACCGTCAGCTGAAAACGCATATCTGCTGCAAAACTGTTCGCCTTCCCCACTAAAATACTCATCATAAGACCCGTGCTGCCATATATCTTGGAAGAGTGGATTTCAAAGAATATTCCTGCTAATTATTGGTAGAATATTCCTTCTAAGTTGGCGTGGTGTGGTAGTTAGGAGAAAGGGGTGCCAGCTCAGGTGTCATCCACGTCACTTAACCATGGTTCAAAATTACGTGGTCCGTTGCCAAAAGCCCTCGTGTAGCTCAACAGTGCGACGTTAATATTCACTCACTCCAAAAAAATACAGTACAGTAGTTATAATTATTTTTATACTTAAAAATGCTATATCCGCCTATTCAATTAAAATTATAGCGTTATAATTAACTACTAACCACAAACAAACTATGGAAATATGTTCAAATGATGTAGTGTGAAAGACAAAGTTTATCTACTGTAAGTACCAGAAGCAATAAAAGTATTTATTTTGAAAAAAGATCAATTTCTTACTACCAAATGTGCATAATAAAATCATTAAAAACCATTCAAATAAAGAGAGATCTATAACAACCTCTCCCTTCAAAACTTAGTTTTATTCTGAAATAAAATAAATTAGGGATTATGCTGAGATCACAGGAATTCATTAGAAGCGAGCGCCTTGCGTAGCCAAAACAAAAAGTGTTCTTTCACAAACAAAAGATAGATATATGCTGACGTGGGCCTTTTTGCAGTGCAAGCCAGAATTGCTTGCAGATGGCAGAATTTTATTCCTACTTACTTGACGAATATCGTTATATTTTGGACACTTTTCACAAATCTTTATAAATTATAGCCTATGTGTTATTCTGATGTATAAGCTATATTACTGTAAAGTTTCATTAAAATCCATTCAGTTGTTTTTGCGTGAAAGACTCCCAAACACCCTCACAAACTTTTGCATTTATAATATATATCTAGATTTCAAACTCATGAACATCATATGTAGTTTGAAAAAAACTCATCGCGCAGAAAAAAAAGCTGTAGATTGTTTTTCATAGATTTTCCTGATCAGGAAAATTAAAATTTGAAATAGTTTAATTAAGAGTTTTGTGATAGTTATTAGTGAGCAAGCATATCTCGCATTAATTTAACCCCAATTGACCATGATATCGAAAACGGGAAAAGCTAGTTTCCTTAAGGTTGATTGAAGGTTATATTTCTTTGTTGTGATTCTTTTTCACTAAATTTATTAGCGCTAATAATATATTAAATGAATCAGAAAAAGTAAGTAAATTTCAAATAATAACAACAGTTATTCCGATTTCATTAAAACACTTGGTGGGGAACGGGTTTTCTATTTTAAAATGAAAAACAAACACAGCAATTAAAAAAGTTTCATAAATAAATTTTACTTTATTGAAAGTTACAATTGTTCAATGATCTGTCATCTATATGACTCAAATACCCACTTCACACCTGACCTTGTAATTTTGATCAACTATCAAATGACAAGGTCGAATATCTGAGCTGGCAACTTTCTCTCCACATCACGCCAACATGAGGATTTGTAACCGTTAAGAGATTTAGCATAGCCCTTGTTTGGAATTAGTTATGATTCTTTTACTCTACCAATCAAGCTTCTTACTTTCTGAAATCTTTAATTGCATTTTGCAATAGGTTTATGCAAACTGAAGGACGTAATAAAGGTTTTCAAATCAAATTTTTTTCTAAGTATTTGATATACGTAACTCAGTACTTCTCAAACTTTCAACTCTTGCCACCCCATATTCAATCACCATTTTCATCGCACCCCCCTCCATACAATAACGATGTATTAATTTCGATAATACGATACTTTGACGCTAAAGCTACAATACGACTTTAACCTCTTCGCCACCGGCGTATATAAACGTCTCGCTCAGACAGTGCGTAAATTGCCCCGGACGTATGTATACATCTTTCCGAAATATGTTCACTACTATCCATAAAATTATTCCGAAGACTTTGGAATGCAATAAAATGACCTTAACATTGTTTGAGAAGGATTTACTTACTTCAGAAAGGATTTCCTTATTTTCCTTTTCTCCCCCCCAAATACATCACATATACGTGCGTACGTGCAAAACGGTGGCATCGAGGAGTGAATCCCGTATCCTTTAATATACATTTAAGGGATTAATTATAAGCCGTACAAATGATCCAGATAAATGTTAATTTTTGCATATAATTTTACATATGACCAACCGGTGCGGCCACTGGTAATTATTAAACTTGTTCTTATTAAACTTGTTAAGATAATTATAAAAAAAGTTCATTGTGCAGTACTCATACATTTATAAGTGTATTATATCAGTGTAAATGTATTTTTTTTACTATGACAGAATGTATTTTGTTTGTTTTACTTTCAAAAAATTAATAATTTTTTGAAATAATCTTTTGTTTTCGACTTTTCAATATGCTCGCCCCCCCTTATCACGCCCCCTAGGGGGAGGCGCGCCCCACAGTTTGAAAAGCGCTGACGTAACGGTTTTATAACATTCGTTTAAAATGAGCACAGTGTTCACTAAGAGTTTTAAGATTAAATTTCGTACGTATTTAATTGATAAAAAAAGAGAATTTTTAATTTATTGTATCTATGATGCAGTCAAATACGTATAGATATTTTCAGAAAACACAACATGTAGATTAGATTCCAATAAATATATTTTCTAATAAACATATTTTGAATTAAAAATATGCTATTTACTTTTAAAATTAAAATTCAGTGTAAAATCACTTCTCTAATTCATTTAAAATTAATCAAAGTGAATCGGAACCTATCAAAAAGTAAATGTGGAACCATTTTGAAGAATAAAATAAAACGGTTACGACTATTTACGAAAACATTTTTGATTGAATATTAGTTTATTAACAGTTTTAAAAGAATCGATGTATCTTAACAGAAATTAAATGTAGGAAAATTTGTCAATAGATGTTGTTATTTTTGAAGTAAATGCTATCAATTTTTATAGTTAAACTTTTTTAATTATTCTTAAATGATTCAGTTCAGAAAAAATATTCACTCTTTTTCTTTTACCTAATTAATTTTTAATTCAAGGCCTTAAAAGTGGAAATTAATAATCAAGGCTATGAAAAACAAAACTTCGCGTAAATTGCAAGCATTTAAGTGTAGGTCGAATTTATAAAAAATGTTATTTTGAAAGTTTAATTGGAGGCTTTTATTTATTTATTTTTTAATTTTTCGCCAATTTAACTTCACACGTGGGTTTCGAAATTCAAAATACTTTTTTTTATTTTACAAGTTTAAGTATAAGAACAAGTATTGTGTAATAATGTTGTTTACTATAGCACCCATTTGTTGTGTTTCAAAATGCTATTTTTAAATAAATAAAATAAATAATTTTTTTGAAAATTACTATCTTGTTTACTGTCTAGATGCTTTATAAATGCTTAAGAATTTTCAAAACAAGGAATTATTTAGAGAGGAAGTTACTAGTTGAGATGACTTTAACGGCATATGTTAAGGTAAAAATATCCTAAAAACTCTTTCATTGTTAAATATTCACATACCAAATAAGCAATATGTGTATATTTTTTAAAGAACCTAACACTAGTTGATAAACACCAAATTTATATAACGGAGACAGCTGTTTCATGTTGTGAAAGTTAGTTTGTCAGTAGGGCAGCAGATCATTTCAAACGATAAATGAAAAAGAAAAGTTCGATAAATGCTAGACCATTCTAAAAGATTCTGCTTTGTGTACGAAGGCTATTGTTTAGCACACAATATCACTTTCCAATTTTTTTCTTTAAGTTAAAACAAATTTATCTGTTGTTAAACGAACCGTACTTTCTCGACCTTATTGCTCAAATATCATTTTGCTCATTGTTCAGAATCATGACTTGTTTGTAAAAAGAAGTTGCTCCGTAACTTAAAAATGGAAATGTAACTCACAAAAATTAAATGCTTTAATGCAGTTAACTGTTGACAGTGAAATGAAATCTGAAATAATCATCTTGTACATAAGATAAAAATTCTTACAGTTGTTTAACTATATCTGTTTATCTGTAGACATTTTTAAGGTTATTTAAATCAAACTAAGCTAACCCTAATTGTGTTAAAGAAAATAAACAGACTTTATTTTTTATTATCGAATGAATATCAAAAATTATAGAATGCAGCAAATGCAACATTCGAAAACAATATTAATGCAGTGCAAAAGTGAAAATATTATTTAATTAAACTTTCTAATATGTCTATACTTTTATGTTATTTTTAATTTCTTAACTTGTTTACTTTTAAATTTTGAATGTTTAACTATCATGTATATATATATATAACAAAGTTTAACGAAATATATATTTCTAAAATTAAAAATAAAATTTAGGTTAGATAAAATTTAATAAAATGAATCAAATTTCAAGGGAATATATACATAAAAAAATTACTTCCTAAAATATTTTGCTGAAAAAAATTAATGGTTAAAAATTTTTACAAGAGATAAATAAAATAGCATTCTAAAATATTTTAAAATAATTCTTTTTTTATTGTTAATCATAGTAAAAACAAACTATGCAAAAACTTAATACAGCTGAGATAAAATGCACAAACAAAAAATAAATAGAATGTTGAAAAAAAATATTCGCGAATCGAAGTGAAAAGTGATTCATGTTATTAAATCTGAAACGAATTAAAATTTCCCGCCTAAATTCGCTGACACGATCAGTAAAATATATTCCGCAATGTTACTTGTAAAAAGATAAAACAAAATGCCGGTGCTTTGCTTGTGTTATAAATGAATTATGTCCAGCCCTCTAGAATGCACCCAATTCGCGTAATTATAGCCTGCAAAAATTGGCGTGGAGTGGGTTTAAACTTGCACCTGCTTTGGTAAAAGAGCAAAAAAATTTCTGTAATAAATAAAACAAAACCATCGGTTTTAGAATAATAGATGGAGGTGTGTATGCAAATTGCTTATATCTCTCAAAAAATATTAAAAGAACAAACATTAAAATTAGAACATGTTTTGTGAAGGATTAAATTTTTGTGTTATTTTCTTTAACTTGAGAATATTATTTATTTTCATGAATCTAGGGGTTTATGTCATTAAAAAAACATTCGAAATGCTGTGTTTATAAACAAGGAAGTAATTAGTTGTGTTCCATAAGAGAAAAATACTTGATTTTTTTATTTCTTTCAAAACAATTTTTTGCAACAGGGTAAAAAAACCCTACTAGCAATATTTTTATTTTGAAATGCTTCCTATTATTTGTACCTCATAAATGTTTACAAATATTTGAATGCCGTAATGTGTTTATGATTGCTTAAATAGATTAGTATAAATTATTTAATTTAAAAAGTATGTTAATTTTAAAAAACAAGAAATTGTGTATGTTTTTTTAAACATTACTAATAACTTTATTAAAATCGTATTTTCTTAAAATTTGTGATTATTGTAAATCCCTAACCATTCAAAATTTTGCTAATTAACTATTTGTTTGTTTAGAAAATTAATTAAGTTACAAATATTTATTCGTATTTAGAAAAATAGTATTCTCATTTTTGATGAAAATTTGTTTCTTTTCTCTCTATCAACAGTTTTATCTAACTCTGTTGAAGGAAAAGAAAAATATTTTATTTTACTTTAATTGCTAATAATGTGAAAAATTAAACAGATAACTTTAAAATATTAGATTTTATTTTATATTTTTTCTTTATAATTTAGTACGATATTTTACTTAATTATCTTTTGATATTATTTAACTTTTATTTACATTGTTTATGTTTTAAGCGTCGTGTTGAAAATCATTTTAAACAGTTTTAAACTTTTTGATTATTATTTCTTAAGGATCATTTAATTCAAATAATTATAACCCGTCTAATTTCCTATTATATATTTCGATTGTATATTTTTAGATTAATTGTTTTCAATACTTTCAAAATAAAAATATGATCCATTTATTTTTTCTGTTTTAGTTGTAATTAATATTTCTTCACTATGTTTTCGCGAAATTTAACTTTTAACACTTTTTCTTCAGGATGACTGAACTCTGATGTAAAAAAAATATTCTTAACATCAGTAGTTTCATAAAAGCAAGAATTTTGCATGCATTTTTCAATTAATCAATGCAATATAAATCGTTATTTTTAGAATAGTGTTTTGCTTAAACAATGAACTGAGAGATAATTATCAATACGCAAATAAATATATTCAATTGTTCTTTTGAATTAAACAAAAGATGAAAGTCGGGCAAAGATTGTTATTCCTTTTACCAACATTGATTAAAGATTTTGATTCGATAATTCATTCATTAATGGGAGTCATGTTCATTTCCGTTTGGTCAGTGAAAGAAAAACATACTACTTCTCACTAAATAAAAGGCAAATTATGAGGAAACAGGAAGTTTAGATACGAAAGTCAGCTGGAATAAATAACAACAAATAAAAGTTTATGTGAACGCTTTAATCTTCCTGTAGTAACTGTCAATGACAGGAAAAATCAATAAATGAAAAATATCAATAGAGTTTTTTGTAAATATTTATTTTATTTTAGCATGTGAAATTTTATTCGAATAATTTTTTACCAATTAATTGCTAATGAACATATAATTAACGCATAGGTTTTTTCTTTAAATTAATTTATTGGAAATGAATTTTAAAATTTCTGCTCATAAACATAGCATCGATAAAAAAATTACTTTGGGAACAAATGACAATTTTCATTCTTTGTCATTAAATTCACACACACACACACACAAGTTATAGTTCTGATTAAACTAAAAATCAGACGATAATTGTCTGATGTTTTAAGGTAAATAATTTGAATTATAGTTCTGATTGAACTAAAAATCAGGCGATAAGATAAATAATTCAAATTATAACTCTAATTAAAACAAAACTTAAGTGATAATTTCCTAATGTTTCTAGATAAATAATTCGAATTATAGTTTCGATTAAACTAAATATCAGACGATAATTTTCTGATGTTTTAAGATAAATAATTGTAACCTTCCACATAAAAATAGTACATAATATCTGTTTACAGGTATATCATTTTATATTAAAAATATCATTATTTTTAAACCAACAAAAAAAAATAAGTAAAATTTACATAATAATAAAATTTTAACAACGGGATGAAATTCAATTGTCGAATAAAATTTTTATAGCATTAACGGACAAATGTTCAATTTTCTATTCGAAATAAATAACAAAGTTTTATTGTTGAGAAACAATAATAATTTTGCAATTCTTTGACTCGTTTAAAGTTGGCAATTGTTTTCCATATGGTCTAAATTTCTAACTGCGAATGAAAGACAGATAATTTAGCCAATGATCTGTATTCCAATTCATTCTTATGAAATTCATACCCACGCAGACTTTGAAATCTTCAACCTTTTCAACCTACACTGACTTTTTTTTTCTAGAAAATTCTTTTGTTAATTCTTCTGTCTTTTGAGTATAAACGATACAGCAATGAAAAAGATAAAGTGGTGTAAATAGATGTTGCAATTGAACGGGTTTTGTATGTTTCCATGAAAGATATAGAAAGTTTGAAACCTTTTTTTTTATTTTTTAAAGATTTTTATTGTTTATTGAACGCTTTCGCTTTTTAACTATTATCTACAATTGAAAATGATTTAATTTATTTCAAGAACATTGAAAGTTGCTCTTTCAAACATTTGTGAGACATTAATTAGGTGAAAAATATGTTCTAAAATAGTTCTATAAAGAGAAAAAGGAATGTGGGAACTGAAGGATTTTTCCAAGGGAATAGTTCACATTTATGCGATAAGACAATGATTGAGATATTTTAGAACTTTTTATATCATTAAAACTGTAAGTACTAGATATACATCCAGTAGGAGTTATAAAAAACATTTGCTTTTAATATTTAGCAACAAAAATAATGTTTTCCTAAGAATAAATATGCATAATAATGTCATTTGTGATTTGCTGTGACATATTTTCTCATTATTATCAAATATGATTAGAAAATTTTTGTATGAAATAAATAACAGGTGGTTGCAAATCAGGTAGCCATAGTATTACAAATTAAATCTGATGTGAATCTTTTTTGTCATTTTATTAAAAACCTTTAATAACTAAAAAAAACAAATTTTTTTATCTAAGTATTATTTTTTATTTCTTCTTTTAAAAATTCAAAATGAAACAAACATAAAAGCAGTACAAAATCTGTTCTTTTTTCTCAAAATGATTATTAAATAAAAAAAATTTGCTTTAGCAAAATATTTTTCTTACTATATTTTTGAATATTGGCATAAATATGCACATATATAATACAGCATGGATTACGTTCTACAAGTTATTTTGGAAAAATATTTCTCTTTATTCAAATAATCAAAAACCGAAATTTTTTTATTGAATTTTTTTAAATCAAATTTTGTTTCACATTTTAAATTAATTCCATGCAAAATTTGATCTGAAATACCATTTCATATTTAAATATGCAAATTTTTCGAAAATTCTTGACATCTACAAAAGATTTAGTACCTAACACATATCAAACATATATGGAATGTATATTTTTTGAATTTTATAGAATCTTCTAAAGATATATATCCGGTGATTATAAAAAAAGTATGTATTCAAAAAAACTTTTTAAATGATTTTCTTCCTTTCCTTACGGCATTTTAGGAATTTTAAAAATTTCTATTAAAATTCCACGTAAAAGAGAGTGTTTGCTATCATAGCCTTTTCCTTTATTAATTCGAATTAAACAGGTAGTGATCCTTAACTGTGAGTGAATTCCAAACTAATTCCTAGAAATAATCCGATAAACAGTGTTCTAGAATGCGCTTCAAACAACAACAGCTCGAATAATTTAGACTTCTGAACCGAATTCTTTTCCTCTGTTCGGTAGCTGTGATAATGGGGGCAGGAAACGAATATACTGGGGGTGTGGCAACAGAAACAATACCTCAACTTGATTGTCATCATTAGCAGTCAAAAGGTGTCGAAGGCTTTGTTCTTTGTGACGACCTACCCTTCTAAAGCCTTCTTTGGATTGGTGAGATGTGGGTCATGAACGTATAGCTTCTTAACCAAGAAATCTTTGCATATGGATGGGAAAGTTGACGATTTGGGATGAGTGATAGCTGTAATTTTCCTCTGTTTTTTTATAAAAAAAGAATTCATTAGATTAAGGAAAAAATCTTAATATAAACTGATATTAATCTGATTAGCTCAACCTTGAAATTTGCATTTTAATGTGCAGTTGTCTAAAAGGAACTGGAATTGGTGGCGAGTTCTTTTTACATTGAAAACATTATTCATTTGATGGTGTTTCTTTGCGAAGAAAGATCAGATTTATATTTATATTTGACAGAATGTATTTATTTGGGTTTTTTTATTAGCGTTTTGGATTTATAATACTGAATTTTATGCATTTGTTATAATTTTTAAAGATAAATACTTTGTTTCAAAAAGTTGAAAGGAATGGCTTCTTTTTGAATAATTGTTTCGAACCTTTGAAACGTTTTTATTAGTCAACAACTGATATTTTTTAAATAGCTCTAATTAGTAAGCGACTTTTAAATTGAATATAAAATGAGAAAATATTCGTAGTAAAAGAAAATTTAAAAATAAAAATTTTGTTGCATACCATCCAAGGAAGAATTATGGTACTTACATATTATACCTTCGACCAATTTCACCAAATCAAAAGACGTCGCCAAATGTTGTTATCGTATGCGTGAACAAGATTATTGTGCTTGCACATGAGTAAGAACAGTTTTCTACTATTGGCCATAAATCGCGCCATTTGGTAGCATCTTTTCATTTGACAAATTGGTCGACAGTATAATACGTAAGTACCAGGATTTTATTTCTTTTAGGAAGATTTATCTTTGATTTATATTGTTATATAAAAATGAGTCATATCACATTTTCTGAATATACTTAAAACTATTAAAATTGAAAGTTTTGTAATCTTTCCAAAACACGTGAATACAGTAGGAAATTCTATTTCTTCGTTTGCTACATATTTCCTCTCTTTGAACAATTATTCGAATCCAATATTTTTCTAGACTAGGGGTCGGCAACCTATTGGCACGCGTGTGAGCAATTTTCAGTGGTATTTTTTCAAAGTTATGAGATCAAATTAATTCTCTCTGTCTCTCCTCCTTACACCTCACGTATGAAAACTTTTTTTTTTATTTTCTATTCTTTGCCATAACACAGTTCCGCTAATATGCTTTCGAGTAGTTTGTGTGATTTATGTAAAAAAAACTTACCCTTTGTTTAAATGGGACTCCTTAGCGTTAAATATTCAATTCAAATCGAAACAATTCTGAAATACTTGTAAAATGAGGCATCCCTAATTGTTGGATCGTGGAAAAACCTTCCGAGTCGTTGAAAGCAAAATATATTGAATTACGAAAAGATCTCGAAGATGTGTGTGTGTGTGTGTGTGTGTGTGACTCTATCGAATTGCTGTATGTCATTGCCCGAGCGATTTAATTGTCTGAAGAAAATTGCATGTGTTCTGCTATCCTCTTTTGATTCCACATGTATATGTGAACAAATTTTCTTTTCATATGAAATATATTTTGAGACCACAAAGAAAGTTATTTAATAACTGAATATTCAGAATCACGTGTGAAATTGGGAATCACAAATTATACCCTTGATATTGCAATATTAGGTAGAACTTTTAAGAGACAAGGTTCTTACTGAAATTTTAATTTCTTATTTCTCTATATTGCACGAACATAAATTTATGTCTATTTCTTATTATAAGTACTTTTGAAAAATACTCAATATATGCACGAATATAATTTTTTTTATTTATGTTGTTTTTTTAGGTTAGTGAATATCTCTAAATGATGCATAATTTATATATAATAAAATTTTAAATTTGTATTTTTGACTTTGTATTCCCTAACTCTGGATGCATTGCCGTGAAAATCGAATTGTTTCAAATATTTTCTACTGCATGGCACCCTGAATCATATTGGCATATTGGTTTGGCAATCACAGCTATAAGGTTGCCGACCCCTGTTCTAGACTTTAAATATGAAAACGATAATTGTAATCGATGGAATAAGAGAACTACAACATATCTTTTCTCATCACAGTTTTCACAATTACATATACATCTTTTGAACCAGTGGAACGTTTTCTATATGTCGCATGAAAATGATGAAATTAGAGATTTCATCAAATCCCGAAGAGAGATGATCAATTCATGCAAGATGTTAAAATAACGTCTATTTGAAGTCATTTCCCTGATGTAAGTAAGTGATTTGATCAAATCCCCGAATTGTTTCGGTGAAATGATGAAAAGAACAATTCAGCATCTGTAGAGCTCTGTTTTCGCTTGTTACGACTCCCTTTTCCTCCTCCTCTTTCCTCGTCCGTGCCAGGCAGCGCCGGGCTTCTGACGTGACGCACCAAAACAAAATGGCATAAATACCATTTTTTAGTTTTTTTTTAGTTATTTTCTTTTCAGTATTATCTTTCGATTGATATATCACTTTTGTATCTCTGAAAATTAGAAACTGGATAAAACTTAAGTTGAAAAATGTAAGCAAACAAATTAGGGAATTCGACTACGCCCTCTTTATAGATAAAAAAGAAAACTTTTGGATAGTAAAAAAAGCTTTTTTTAAAAGGGAAATAATAACTGAAAAAAAGGTGTTACAAATAAAGCAGGATATTTCTGGAATACTACGTTAATGTATAATTTTTTTAAAAAATGTTTGAAATTCTACTACAAATATTTTTTTAAAAAAATACCAGATTATTATCTAACTATTTTGTTAATTAATTTAGAATAAATAATTTGTAATTCAATGACTATTGTTGTATTAATTACTCTACTTTTAATAATGCACCCTATTTGCTATATGAACACTTTTAAACTCTTGACAATATTATTTCATCACTGAAACAGGTTAGGGATTTGATCAAATCACTTACTTTTCTTAGGGAAATCACCTTACAGAGTTTTTATTTTAACATCTTGCAAGAATTGATCATCTCTCTTAGGGATTTGATGAAATCCTTAATTTAATTATTTCCCTGGGACATAGACAAATGTCGTATACACTTGCCTCCGAAAGTCTGCGTACAGACAATCATCCGACGTGTTTATGCTATAATTACTATTAAAATCTCGCTTTAGAAAATCAAAATACTAGTCAGCAATTCTTTAAAATTTCCTAATTTATACAGAGTGTTTTTTTCCAGGTATAGAAGTTTAAGTTGGCATTACTTTCCAAGATGGCGACCGATTTAACAGCTGTCAAGTGATTTATTCTCAGTTTGGTTTGGCAATTCATCATGAATAGACTCACGCCTGAACAACGCTTTCAAATTGTGCAATTTTATTTCGAAAATAATGGTCGCGATTTTCATACGCGAATTTTGTTTAGCGATGAAGCGCACTTCTGGTTGAATGGCTACGTCAACAAACAAAACTGCCGCATTTGGAGTGAAGCTAAT
Organism: Trichonephila clavipes; assembly: GCA_019973935.1. Taxonomy (NCBI): domain Eukaryota; kingdom Metazoa; phylum Arthropoda; class Arachnida; order Araneae; family Nephilidae; genus Trichonephila; species Trichonephila clavipes. The sequence goes on from BMAU01005591.1 coordinate 60,790, forward strand.
CCGCAAGTGTATGTCGAAACACCGTTACATCCAGAAAAACTGACTGTTTGGTGCGCTTTATGGGCTGGTGGAATCCTTCTTCAAAAATAATGAAGGCCACAACGTTACAGTCAATGGTGATCGGTATAGAGCATGATTACTAACTTTTTCATTCCTGAATTGAACAATCATGATGTCCGGGAGCTGTGGTTCCAACAAGACGGCACAACATGTCACACAGCTCGTGCCACAATCGATTTATTGAAAGACACGTTTGGTGACCGCCTAATTTCACGTTTTGGACATGTGAATTGGCCTCCAAGATCTTGTGATTTAACACCGCTAGACTATTTTCTGTAGGGTTATGTAAAGTCATTGGTCTATGCGGATAAGCCACAAACGCTTGACCATTTGGAAGACAACATTCGCCGTGTTATTGCCGATATACGGCCACAAATGTTGGAAAAAGTCATCGAAAATTGGACGTCCAGATTGGACTACATCCGAGCCAGCCGTGGCAGTCATATGCCAGAAATCATATTTAAAATGTAATGCCACAAGATTATCTTTCGAATAAAAAAAATTCATGTCAATCGAATAATACATCGTTGTTTTATTGCAATTTAAAGTTCTATACCTCTCAAAAAAACACCCTTTACAACAACAAGATTTACCCTAACAAGAAAAACCAAAAATGACCACCAAATAATCACCAACCATCCGCGCCAAAAGTCTGCGTACACTTACAAAATAGAACTTTTAAAGACCTTTTATTGTAAAATAATTGCACTAAATCGTGTTTGTAAATAATTATAAGCTTCTTTTGCGATTTATTTAGGATTTGAGATTTGAAAGCTTTTGTGGTTCAATGGCAGGCAACAAACAGAATAGAGATCGATATATCACTGAAAAAAATCATCATAGATCTTCAGAAAAGGGGGAAATTTTTAAAGGAATTTCTGAAATGTTAATAGGAGACATCCATTGGTTCAAAAAATGTTCATAAACCACAAATCAGTTAAAATTTTAACGTCCAAGCCAAGAGCAGGCCACCCGTCTGAAGTGTTAGCTCGAGAATCTTGCTTTGTAATACACTCTATAAAAATAAATCCAAGACTGTAGGCTTCACAAATAGCTAAAAGTGTTGCTGAGATATTGCAAAAAAGTGTGACTTTAATTACAATTCGAAGAAAATTGAAAAAGTATGACTATCATGCCCGAGTTGCACTCAAGAAGCCAATCGTCTTTCGAATGAACAGAGCTAAGACCTTTGCCAAAAAAAATAACTAAATATATTACATATTTCTTAGAAAAATGTAATATATTCAATTGAAAGTAGTTTTTGTAATTTAGCATCAAAAAGCACAAAAATGTACCTGCAGAAATTCCTGGATAAAGGAATTTCTGCAAAAGAAATACTTAAGAAAGAAAATCCTTAAGAAAGAAGTACAATCCTTTTTCGACTATCAAACATGAAGGAGGAGGCATAATGTTTGGGGTTGCATTGGAAGCCTTTCGGCTGGTAAGCTGGAATTTATTGAATCAACAATCTACAAAATTGGTTACTTGAACTTATTGAAGTAAAATATCAGAGCATATACCGAGAAGCTTGTGGCGAGTGATGATTTTTACTTTCAAGCGGCATGAAGGTCCTAAGCAAATGGCTCTCATTGTGAAGTCATTGTGAAGCCATGGCTGTTCTGACGTGTCCCAAACCAATTCCGTAAGCCACCCTAGTCCCTGATCTAAGCACGATACAGCATTTGTGGGATTTACTCCTGTGAATAATCTGGGAGAACGTAATAACATCCAAGGAATTGCTCTAATCTGTTATAGTAGAAGAATGGAACAAAATATCTACAAATGAAGCAATTAAGCTAATTAAATCCCTGCCAAATATGTTGAGAGTTATAGAAAGAACGAAATAACTTAAAAAGTATTATCTTTTAGTTACAATCCATTATTGTAAAGACTTTTTCCAGCGTACGCAGATTTTTGACGCACACGATTTGTGTGTTTCTTAAGTTATAAATATTTGTATTATTTTAAATAATAATCAGGAGATAGTTGTTTATACTATTTGAATTTACGACGTTCGAGGAATCAATAAAAAGTAGTATTGATTCAGAAAGACTTCATTTAATTAGTGATCTTTACATGAATATGAGAGATGATCGCCTGTACGCAGACTTTCGGAGGCAAGTGTATAACATACTCTTCAAATTGGAATTTTTCTTCGAGAGTAATTCTTTACTTTCTTAGTAGTTCTCAATCATATTTCGCTGAGCTAGTTTTAAAAATGAAAAACACAACTTTCCATTATCACTGCATCACCAGCATTCTACTTAATAATATACATTTGTCTAAAGATAAAAATAAATCTTCGGAAGATCTTACATACACAGTTAAATGATTTGAGAAATAGTTTAGCATAACCAATTATTTGATAGTTGCTCTACATTTTATAGCAATCTCATTATCATAATATTATATAGATAATGATATATTATTCTATTTCTGATAAATGCATTCATATAGCGTGATTTACAAAACTTATTTATCAGATCTAAATCAAACCACTTTCTTCCTACGTTTACGGAATTATATTATATAAAACTCTAATATACCTATTACACTGATAAATTTTATCATAAATAAAAATCAAACAAATTTAATGCATTCACGAGGCCATTGTTTTGTCTACGATAGTCATCTATTAGGTTTGTTTAGAGAGCATTAGGTATTATTTTACTGCGTGACAAGTTGGTTTAGAAAAATAGCTCCGCTTTTTGTAATAAGTTTTTTACCTGATTAGAAAAGCAATGGAATTATCTTGTTCCCAATAAACGAAGGGATGTCTCATTTTAAGCGCATGCGCTCAAAATGTAAGATATATTTTCGTACTTCGATCTCTTTCGTGATCATGGAATACTGAAAAGTATTTAATGCATTCGATTTTAATAACACACACACACACATATACGTATATAAATTTATATAATAATTTATATCAAAGGTTTTTCAAATTTGTTTTGTAATAAACTCGGGATTTTTTTTATTTCTTTGTTTTTCAATGTTTTGTTTTATTTCCTTCCATTAATATGATAATAAATTAATAGCAACAACATAAGTGCAACACAATATTAGCAAACTAATTAAAAAATATCTTGCGATAGAGTGTGATGCATTTCCATTCGAATTACAGATTAAAAAAATCTTATTAAATTCCAAATTTTTTTCAATTCTTATTTATTAGTTCACATTCTCCCTATATATATTTACTATATATCTTGTTCAAATTTTCAGTCGTTTATAAAATACTTTTTATTCATTCACTCAAGTTCAAATACATTTTTTTAAACTTGTAGCGGATGACATTTGATGTTAATACAGTTTTTTTAAATATTAACTCATCAATTAAATTTAATTAATTAATTATAATGAAAGAGATACATTTCAGTTGATATTATTCATCTAGATGACAGCACCATTGGATAAAACAGCTTTCGTTAAATTTGTAATGAAGATTTAACTTAACCTGAAGAATCATATGCTAGTTAGACGTCAGCATTCCTTTTACATTGGTTTTACGATAAATTCTTATGATATTCAATTATAAAAAAAATTTAACAAATTTAATGTGGTTAAAAAGTATTTTATGTTAATTTAAAAGGTGTTTTGCCACTTAATATTGTTATTCTGTCTTATCTATATATAGAGAGAGAGATTTATAGATTTTATAGATTCATTTAGATCATATTATCCTTATGGTTTGAATGTTATATGGAAAGATGAAAGTGTCTTATTAGCTTTTAAACAAAAATCCGAGGATTCATTATATATTCCGAATTTTGATAAATTTATTGATAATAGTAATAATATTCTCGTTTAGAGAGAATTTCAAAAGCTAAACGCAGAAAAAGAGTTACTAGAGACATGTCAACCCTCAAGAATTCTATGTTAGAATTAGCTGTTAAATTTGATGATAACTACAACACAGGCTTAATTAAATCGTTTATGTTTGGCATGAATAAAACTGAAATTAAAATTATGACATATTTTAAGCAGATATAAATTTCGAGATTCTCATGGTATGCATATGATTCGAGACCTTAATAACTATTTAGTACAAAAAATGAGTATTAAATTAGATGCAAGTGAAAATTACTCTACAGAATATTGTACATTATTATTTATGAATAAATCCTTTAACAAAATTAATTTTTCAAGTATATTTCAAAAATATCAATCCTTTTTTTCTATTAAAAATATTATTATTAAAAAGGCTTTCAAATGCAACAAGAAATTTGGTAGATTTATATTTAATTATAATCAAATCTCGGAGCTCCTAAGTTCAGAATCATGTAAATGTAATCTATATCGAGACTATATTGATGATTATCATCAGCACGTTGTCACAGGAGACCTTAGCATCGTGAAAGATGATTTGTTAAGAAATTTTATGGAAAAAAGGTACCGGTTTTAGACTGATGATCACAAAAAATAAATCTAACGTTATGAAACAAATCATAAAAGATTTAGATAAATTCTACCTTAAAATGGCAATTAAATACGGAATGCCGATTGAAGCATTCAATCAATTTAGATCTTATGTAGCAACAGAAATTCGGGAATTAGATTTCACTGTTGAAAATGAAATTATGTATAAAGATCTTAAATCATCAATAGAAAATATCCAAAATGACTTCGTGATTACATATGTTGATAAGGTCTCTGCTAATTATGCCATAATTTGTAAATATTTTACAGTAAAATATTAAGTAACCACATTTTAAATAATAATTCATTTCAAAAATCAATTCACAATAATAGAGAAGATGATAATCGTCTTTTAGCTTTGAACAAAAGACTGAATATTCATCTAAATAATATTAAAAATATCCAAGTATTTTTTTTAAACACCAAAATTTCATAAAAGCCCTATAAAATTCCGTAGTATCACTAATGGATACAATACATATATCACGAAGTCTGGGAAGGTCTTACAATCTCTTCTTCAAAATCTAATTGAAAATTTACAAAACACGGCAATAATTAAAAATAGCTTAGAGATTGCTAGAGTTACTAAGGATATGTTAATTTTTTCCATGCATGGTTTTGATTTCGAGGACCTTTTTAATTCTATAGATATTGATGATATGATTAAGGTTCTACAGTTAATTTATGATAAATATGAATTATATACTTCAATGAAAAAAGAAAAATTTGATATTCTTGTTAACCTCGTATTAAAAGAAAATTTCATTACATTTTTGATCAGAATCTTTATAAACAGATCAAAGGATTACCTCAGGGTGGTCCAGCTAGTAATTGTTTAGCGAACCTATATTTACATTTTTTGAAATAGATCATGTTGTAAATGATTCTTACTTAATTTATCGTTATATAGATGATATAATAATTTTTGGTAAAAATAGTGAATACAAACCAAATATTACGTTCTACCCTGATTATCTCAAGCTCCTTAAAACTAACTTCAATTCTAATATGGTGGAATTCTTAGATTTAGACTTGCATCTTATTAACAATAATGTAGTCAGTAACATTTTTGACAAAAGAGGTTCGTTTAAGTTCCATATAATTAAAATTCCCGTATGGAATAGTAATTTACATATATCAATTTACAGAAATATCATTTTGAATTTTTTATTTAGAAATGATAACTTAACTACCCACAAAATAGATAAATACAATAATATAAAAAAAAATTTCAATGTTGTTTAGATCATGAATACCCTTTTAATTTCTTAAGAACTTATATTCATCACAAATACATTAACCGTCTTGCTACTTCGAATTCCAAAACCACCACACAACAATAGGATTTCAAAGTCAGCATGTTAGTGGTCTTGCTGTGAAGATTATATCATAACACTCATATCACAGTTTACATTTTTCCACACACATCTTGAACATCTTACACATTGTTGACAACCAACCAAATTAGAGCCTAGCAAATTTACATTTTTGACAATCAATCAATTCAAATTCTACCGTATTTGATTGTCGTCTTTTTTTTTATACCTGTCTTTGCTGGCTGGTTTAAAAGTCAGCTCAAAAGATGTGTTTATGTATTTTCGAATTTTTTAACTTGGTGAATAATTGATTTTCATTAATGGCAAGACACTTGATTCTCTTCGTAAAAGCTTTGTGAGTAAAGAAATTTTGTTAAATTATTTTTTGAAAGATACTTTTCTTATGTAATTGTTTTAGCATTTTTCTACTTTTCTTACGTAATTATTTTGTGATTTTTCTGCATTAAGAGTTTGGGAGAGTTTGTTACATAATAGTAGTGAGTGGTTTGATCATGCTCTCTGAGTTATCCATACTCTGAAGTTTTGTTTACTTTATTTTATTTGGTTTTCCTACCGAGTTGCAAAGGGGGAAGGTTGGCGCCTTCAAACTAGTTTAACCCCACTTATTCGGTCCTAAGTCCGAAATTGCTTTCTGACTCGCTAGGTTCTTCTTTTTGTAGTTTTTTTATTTCTCTATAATTTTTGTTCTTCATGTTCAGCTTTTATATTTTATTACGTTATTTCTTGTTATGTTCTTTATCTATTATTTCTTGTTTTTTGATATATATAATATTTCTTTTATATTATTATATATATATATTATATTATATATATATATATATATATATATATATATATATATATATTATATATATATATTAATTATAATTATTTAATAAAAAGTAACTAAAATAAATATTTTCTTTGTTGACATAAGTAGGAATTGAATTAAAAAAATTTTTTTTTTATAATACTTGCTTATACACTGCTGGACAATTGCTAAGGACGGATCACAAATTTATGTTAACATTAAAAAAAGCGAGACATGAGGCCTATTAGGATAAAATATTTGCCACACTGTTCAGGCATTAGAATAAAGAATATTTATTGTTCTTTGAAACATCTGAAAAAAAAAAAAAATGTTCATTTGATCTGCGTACGGAAAATGGAACAATGCAGCACCTTAAAGAAAGGTATCAGTACGGGATATGTCCACCGTGGAGTGTGATGCAACATTCCACACGTCGTACCATACTTTGCATTTCCAGCAGCTGTTGAGGCAATTTATCCCATTCCTCTGTGAGTGCACGGATGAGGGGTGTTCTTGTTTGTCGGAGGATAGTTTCGACCAGCAACTTGCCTTTTTGATAAAGCATCCCCACACATTTTCAATGGGGTTTAGATCTGGAGAATGCGCTGGCCATACGAGATGTTGAATACCCTCGCTGTCTAGACAATCCTGAACAGCGAGTGTTCGATGACATGTTGCGTTGTCGTCCATAAAAACAAATTTAAGTAGAACTTCATTTGTATCGTTGGCCCGTTCCCATAAGTAGGCGCGTGCCATTGATCATGATGCCGGCCCACACCATGATACTGCTTGTCGGATAAAGTTGGTGTCTACAATCCGTTGACGGACTGAACCTACTCTCATTGAGAATAGTACGCATGCCCAGTCCTGTTCAGTATGATGCTCACGACACCATTCCAAACGGGCAGTACGGTGCTGTCTGGTCAATGGGACACACACAACAGGTCTGCGTGCGTATAGTACTCCTCCCCTCAAACGTCTGGCAACAGTTTTCGGGAGATCTGCTTTCCTAGGCAGCAAGAAACTGATTTGCCAATGGTGCGCCTGTTCCTTTTGCTGATAGGACGATATATCTGTCAAACACGACTTCTCCAGTTTACACAGTAGTTTTAAATACTTCCACAGCCGTAACAACGCTGTGAGCGATGTCGAACTCCCTGGCAACATCTGTTATTTTTCGCCTTTCTTCGATCTTTCCAATAAATCTATGTGATGTCGGGAAGAATGCCAAAAATTTTAAGTTCGTCCATTAAATCTTTCCTGTAAAACTTTGACTTGAAACAACAACTGTCCACACGCGTCAAAACCTTTAAAGCTCTTATGAACGCTATCACGTGATGAACAGACGTGGAAAAAAAAAACTCATACAAACTAATAACTTATTCTAATTTTCCCACATTTTGCTTTCTTTCATTTTGTGGTTGCTATGGATGATAGTGTTATCCGTCCTTAGCAATTGTCTAGCAGTGTATTTTAACTTGCTACGTATATTTAATGAACTATATGATATCAAAAGATCAGTTTATACGCGTATATAAAATTATGTTTTATTTAAATTTAAATGGTGATTTTTCTCTGCTCATATATATATTTACACAAAACTCAAAATTAAAGTACCATTACAAAAACATTTTTACATTTAACTCAAAATCAATAATCGAATGTTTAAGTTGCATTTTGCGATCAAAAGAATATTTTAATGAGTTTAAAGTAATATCTTGTTTTATTCCAAAAATATTAAACTAACTTACGTATTATACCGTCGACCAATTTCGCCAAATAAAAAAAAATTGTCGTCAAATACTGCCATCGTTATTATTGTTTTCGAATAAACATGGGAACGGTTTACCACTATTAGCTGCAGATCGTGACATTTGGCGAGGTCTTTTGACAAAATCGGTCGACGCATTAATACGTTAGAATAATTCGAAAAATATCGTTGCAAGACATTCAAAAATTTATTCAGGAAAATCATACTTTAAAAAATGAAATAAATTAAATCTGGAAACAAAACGAACAAATTTCTTTATTCTTTTATTTAATAGCTGGTAATAATCCTATGTAATATTCATATTCTGTGTTTGAAGATACATACATCATACAAAAACACTCTAAATACCTTGGTTAAGATCCGTCCAATGTCTTTGCAATAATTCTATTTTGTTTTATTCATAACTCCCTTTTTTTTCGTCTCTTGGACTTTCCAATCCGTTTTCAAAGCGAACCGACTTCTTTGTGTAGTTTAGGAGGTCGAAGAATTTTTATTCTTTTCTAATCCTATTCAGTCTGCATTGTCCGCAAATTCCGTTTTAATTTTCTCCAAAAGCCACCGTTATTTGACCTCCCCCTTTATAAAACTATCGTAAATTGCTCGCTTTCATCACTGCACGTCTATTCATTCTTCGTCTAATGTTTTCCCGCGCCTGCAGAGAGACAGCGAAAACGATTTGTAAAAATACTTATCGTTTGCATTCTATTTGAAATTCTGACAGACGACATTCGAAAATACATATTCTTAAATAAGTATTCTGATTGGTTTGAAGGAAAAAGCGTTGTACATTGGAGGTTGTTTTGAATTCTTTTTAAATTTTTTTATGTTCCATTAGTTTTGTTGAAAGTGGAAAAGGAAAACGATTTCGAATTTTTGTGTGGGTAATTCTTTCAAATTATGGGTCATTGGATGCGACACTTTTAAGATAAGTAGGAAAGGAAAAAGAAATGTGTAATTTGGAGAAAAGATTGTTCCATTAGGTACAATAATATTCTATTTATGTTGTGAATTTTTTTTCCTTTCTAAGAAAGACAAAAAATGTGTAAAAAAATATTGACAATCTTTTTCATTGAACGAATTATGTAAGCCATTGTTATCCTTTTTTAAATTGTTAAGCAGGTTATTTCAAAAAAATTAGGTGGTTCAGGTGCTGCATTTTACTTTTGTAGAAAATAACAGCTATTATATGTATAATATTCCAAAAAAAAATTTTTAAATAAAGAGAACATTTTTAATTCATTTGCATTATTTATTCGAGATATCTCTATTTAGTTACCAATAATGTGAATCACCGTTATTGGTTGTTAAAATGCTTAGAAGTCTATAAATGGAAAAATAATGAACTTTTTTCGTTATTTGCTACAACATTAAATTTATGTTTTAATCTTTTCAAAACTGAAATAACTTTTATATTTTGTGAATCAGTGTGTAATAGCTTATACAATTCATGATTATTGTTAGAAATATGTTCAATTAAAATATAATTAGGACGAAAAATATTTTCTAAATGATTTAAATCATGCGCAGTTGAATTTTTGTAAATAATTCATAAAGAAATTCTTTAAAACAAAAGCACAGCTAGGAACAATAAATGAATTCATTCTAGTGGTTTGGGAGACTGACTGCTGTGCTGTAAGACCAAGGTTCGAATCCCGGAGAAGGCATGGATGTTTGCAAATTATAGTGCCTGTGTGGCATGGGGGGCACTCTAAATATTCGTCGAACCGCAAGTCCTCTCGTGAAGTTGGTGGAAGGAGAAGAGAGTGCGGTGGCCCCTGATCTCCCCCAGGGTGTTTTTCCTCAAAATTGTGGTGGAACCGAGCCAAATCGTACTGTCACCTTATGGTGCTCAAAGCTGCGGATAACGACAGACGTAAAATTAGCCTCTTGTCACGATGAATTTCGTGGGCTTCGATCTGACACTGTCAATCAGGTGACATCAGGAACAACAACATTAAATATTTCCTTGTTACTAAACATTTCATTGAACAAAACAATTGTTTCCTACATTTAATTATGAAAATGATTTAAAATGAATAATTACGTCCTAAAACAGTTAATTTCCTCAAATTAACCTATTAAAAACTTAAATGTATTTTGAAAATATGTGTATTATTGGATATGATGAAACAAATTACTATAAATTCGTTTACATGTGGAAGATATACAAACTATATATAAAAAAATTATTTCTTTTTCCACACTTTAAGAAAAGGCAATAGTCAATCAAATAAAGTCACTCAAATGCCTACTGACATGAGGTTGTAGCTCGAAAGAGTTGGGTAATCAAGTCATCCACCCAATGATATTTTTCCACAAAAGTTGAGAAGTACTAGCTAAAAATCTACATGAGCGATTTTTTAAAATCAAAATTATGTATTTTGAAGGCATTGAATCGCGCGTTAGATTTCCAAACGAATCATTTTTTTAAATAGACATAAAAAATAATGATGCACCAAATAAAAAAAATCTATTATTATTTTCAAGATCATTGAGCACGCGCGACAAAAAATCATCTTACTTTTAAATATTCCATTGTACATTTCAATAAATTTCGAAATATGCAATAACAATTATATACTCTATTTCTGTCTCCTAACAATAGTGAATAATTTCTCTTTCGATTATTGTAAGAACGAAAGTTCCATCTTTATTTTAATTCATTTTTTTTCGAGGTCAGTTGTTCGAAAATATATAATATTCATTACAAAAGAAAGCTTCAATTCTTTCTTCGCGGCCACGATATTTGCTACTGTTCTAAATTTACCTTCAGGGCGTTCGCCATTGAATGATCATCGTGACGAGATGAATTTGGCATCTCTTGTTAATCAGCTCAGCGCGTTGCCATCTCGAGAATGAAATTAAAAATGAAAATTATCGTCTGAGGATAGCATCGAACCGTTGTATGCACAAGCGCCCTTTAGGGACTAGAAGAGAAAATAAGTTCTGAAGAAATCACCCATTGTCAGGTATAGAATGTTTATAAACTTCAATTATTATCTTCTTTTTTTTCTATTCGTAACCGCGATGGCTGGCTGCTCGCTCAAAACGAGGTCACGGTTGCAGGGGGGAAAAAAAAAAGAGAGCAATCGTGTGAGGTCGTTGAGCGATTCTCAAGGCGAAGGGTTTATTGTTCTTCTATAGTAAAAATAAGATTTTTATTTACTATTTGATCCCGTGTCAGAATTTTCTTGAAATGTCAAACGATAATCCTGTGCGAATCGAAGATTATTCGAGCATCAATGTGAAAAAATGAAACGTTCGATTGCTTTCAATCGAATTGATGTGAGAAGAAGATTATTTATTGTAAATACAAACAAAAGGCTAAAGTATCTGTGTTTTTCGGAACATCGAAAATCGTTTGTCCTTGGAATAAATGCGACGTTGTCTTATGCAAATTTCTTTGTTCTTATAGTTGATACAAGATAGATACAACTTCTTCGAAATGTATATGCATTAATAACGCCTTGAAAACTTATATTTTATGTACGCTTGGTTGAATAGGAAGATATTTATATACTATTTGAGAAAGAAAACATTTTTTATGCCAACGAATTTCCGGCATCTCTTTAAATAATTATTTATACTAAACACTAAATTACCCTTATTTTATAAACACTAATACGTAAAATTTACATTTTTAAATTTAAAAAAAATGTTCTATAAATAATTTATCTCATTCAACGAAATTCAGAATAGAAAATGTAATTTTTTCAGTTTTAATTGTAAATTTTAGTAACGATAATTTATCTAGAATTTTGCATAAAAAATACACACAAGCAAAATCAGTTTAATGCAAAGTTTAATTTACCTCTAAAATTCTATTTTTTTAAAAAAAATTTACTATTATTATTATTTATATTACGTTGAAGCAACATTCACTCAATTAGATACAAATTGCATGTAGCTCTGTTGAGGTGCAGAAGCAAAGACGGAATAAAAATTCAGTGCAATTTAGAGAAAACTATGATTACGATCATTGTTTTTGAAGAAGCACTAAATTGAAATACACAAATTAAAATGTGTAGATGTGGACTTGAGAAATTTATTTTTTTCTTGTTTACAATACAGTGAAAATAGCTTAACGCGAAACTCGAGGGACTAAAATATTTTTTCGTCTTAAAGGATATTGCAAAAAAAAAAGAAAGAAAGAAACATTGCATTACTCATTTCATTTTCATCGTCGGAATCTGCATCAATGATATTTTTCGAACTTTGAACAAACTTCGAAATGTCTTTGTCTGTCATAACTGGGGCTATACCAGGGGTGTAGCTACCTCCGTATTAATAACATGAGGATCCCTAAGCTACAGGGCCCCCAAAATTTGTAACATTCTGACACTTTGAAATAAGTGTCTTTTATTTCTTTTTCCAAAAAAGGGCCCCGAAGGTATTTTGATACAGGGCCCACTCAGGACTAGCTACGCCAGTGGGCTGAACACACATTATCATCATCTACTTCAGTGAATTCTTCCGATAATACAAGGGGGCAGTCCAATCCGACTGATGTTTTCCGTATTTTGTTCATTTTCGGAAGGGAAATCTTTTCATGTTAAGAAAAAAAAAAGTGTATGAAAATGCATAGTAGTTTGTCGGGACTGTCGTATTATTTCGTGTTAACCGATATTTCGTCTTATGCGTTTTCGCGTTAAGCGTATTTCACTGTATATTGAAAAAATAGAGAACTACATGCCACACATGTAAATTACAGTTTTACCGTTTGAGCAATGAGAATGCACAGTTGTATAGTTTGTACAAAGTGGGCGTTTCTGCCGTTTGGGGGACAGGAGGTACTCCCCCCACACACCTTAGTTTATTTTAAAAAATACCTGAACGACTTTTTTTGTCGGACCAAAAAAATTAATTACTTAATTCATATTTACTTAAATATAAATAATGCATATTAATAAAAAATAAACCAGTGTTTGCCCAACCTTTTTTGTTGAATACAATGATCAGAAATGTTTTATTTATTTTTTTTAGTACATTAAAAGAGATTAACTGATTGCTTAGCGAACCGAGACCCATCTGTTATCTAAACTTCCGCGAAATAATTGAGAATTATTCGTCAACAAACAATATCATTAAAAATAAATAAATGTTAGGGTTTTTTTTGCTTTTTAAAAACTGTGTCATGTATAACGGATAAATATTTATGATAAATCTACTGTGCGCTTGTATTTACTTAAACAAATTTTGGACTTATGTAAAAGAAATTTGATGAGTCCTTGGAACTAAATATTTTAAATAAGAAAATAACTAAGTTTTGTAAAAGAGTTTATGAGAAATATAAGAGCACGGCTCATTTTTTAGGATATATGCATGTATCCAGTAATTTTTATCTTTTCTTCAGTACGCATTTTCAAAATCCTTGTCGCTCGACTCCGTTTTTTAATTTTACATTTCGAAAATATTGGTATCTTTCAAAATTTAAAATTGCTGCTTTTAATCACTATTTGCTACTATTTCTTTTTATATAATGTACTTTCAAATTCGTTATATTTAACTATTAACACTGTGTTTGAATATACATGAAATGGTTACGCTTGTTTGATGTTTGATTTTGGTTTTAGCTCTTCATTGTCTTTCTTGTACTATTATGTATAAATTTTCGGCAATAAGAAAAATTGGATCCTATATAGGAAACTTAACCTTACTTCATTCTCCTTAGCCAATGATAGTGTTAGAAAACAAAATAATTTTCCATTTTACTCGATTTAATTGTTCTTTTCTTTTTTGGTTATATTTTTTTCGAAAATTCAATTCACTCTGTTCTATAGGATATTTAATACCAAATGGTTGCTCTTTTTTATGAGCATATATATATTTTTATGATTATATGTAATTTATACGTATTATGCTTACTCTCAATATACGCATTATTTATATTAAATGTTTTTGTTTCATTTTCATTTAGTTTTATTCCAGATTTAATTATTAATATATTTAAAGTACATATATTTTTATTCATAAACCAAATTATATATATATTTCTTACCTATGTAATTAATTTTTATGCAAAAAAATTACTTCTAAATTGATTGCTTTATATAATCGTAATTTAATTTTTTTAAAGAGCAAAAATTATTAAATTTTATGAATAATTGTACTTTTTAAATTCTACAATTTTTTAATATATATATATATTATTTAACTTGCATATAAATTAAAAAGTTGCTCATAGAAAATTATTCCCTTACATATGAAAATTATTGATGTTTTGTAATAAAATAATTATAAATTCGTGAAACGTTTTTATAAAGAAAGTACATAACAGAGAAAACAATTTCTTTCTAATTTTATAATAAATGAAAAAATTTTAAGGTTATTTTTCTTTTGACTTCAGAGAGTAACAAAAGAAATTTCTGTGTTATTACAGATACTGCTCCATTATAATATCTACTTTATATTCTTTTTAATATTGCACTATAATATCTACTTTATATTATTTTTGATATTACATTATAATATCTACATTATATTATTTTAATATTGCATCATAAATATCTACATTATTATCATTATTATTATAGGTATTTATTGTTCTCGGTTATCGATACATTATTTTTGTCCAAAACGCAGACAACATTTTATACATCTCTGACTAATTACTTCTACAATAATACATATTTTATTTTTAGTCACATCCTTACCACTGACACACAGTCATTAGAAAATCATTATGCTCCGAAATAGAAATGTTTCAAATCATGTTCGATTCGTTTTTATTGTTAAGGTTAAACTACTTTCGCCTGCCTTCTTAAGCAGATGCGCTACAGCAACAGCATCTAAAAATAAGATAAGCCACAAATCGATGGTCAATGCGTTTGAAATACCACATAGACTAACATTTTAATCTATTTTAAATAAAGGTCAAGCGACTAGTTGTTAAAAATAATGATCACGTGACGAGGCTAACCCTCAGTTAATCTTGGGCAACCGTAACCTTTTCATCTCGTAAAATTAGCCTTTTGGAAGCGGGCTTTGAACCGCGCATTGTTGTAAGTGATCCGTTTTCTATCGTGTTATGATTTGGACCAGCGCGAACCTATTACGAGAGGGATTGGGTCATGATTTAGACACACAGCGTTCAGATAACAATAAGGCGTTGCTGTGAGGGTTACGCTGTCACGAACTGAAATGAAGTACTTTTCAGAGCTATCTATTAAGCCTTTTCGCTTTTGTTGACTTTTGCCTTCAATACAAATCTGTGGATGGTGCTTTGTGTAAAATCCTGGAGCAGTGAAATACATTTTTCTTTCGCTACTATTGACGCTGGATTTGGAACAAAGCATTACTTTCTCAAGTCTTTTTTATCTTTAATTGTAACCTATCTTGAAATAGACAAAAAATCAATTAATCCATTTTTTTTTTTTAGTTGGGTTAGTTTGTTATTTTGTTACGACACTTATTTGTTTTGCTTTCTTTTTTGTCTCTAGTCACAAATCTGTACTTTTTAGAAGTATTACATAAAATTACCATTTTTATTTAAAAATCAATTTATAATTTTCTGTTAAACTAAAATAATCTGAGTTTAAAATAAAAGGCTGCAAATAAATTCAGTGCATGTTGAAGTTAAAATGTATATATATGTATTAAAATAAGAGGTATACAGCATAAAATACAAGTAATTCCCTTCATTATAATTTTAAAAAAAAAAATAAAAAAAATTTTAATGCGAATCTAGTGTTTGCACCGCTCTACTTTCGTATCGCTAAATCAAAGCTATAATGTTTGATTTTCAATTTGACACGATTTTGAGCATTCAGTTAAACAATTTCTTTGCGAACACGAAATATTTTTCATTTGAGGAAGAAAGATTTTTTTACATAGATATGTAGAACCAAAAGTGGAAAGTAGAGTACATGCAATTTTCTATCTTCAAACAATTAAATCTCTTCAGCAATGATATTCAATAATTTACAAAATAGATCTTTAAGATTATTTCGCAATTCTGTCAATGTCTATGATTGTGAAGATGTTCGTCAAATAAGGTCCATTACAAATTTATCAACTTCCATCCACTCAAAAATTGACAAATTTGTAGAGTAGCTCAGAGTGCCACTGAAAATTGTTCCGCGTGCCACAGGTTTCCGATCCCTGATTTATATCTTCAATATTAAAAAAAAAAGTTTTATCAATCTTAAATTGATACACAGCATAATGGAATATACGAGAAACACTTCACAATCTATTTACACATGACGATATGCTACTACTTCAGTTCTAAATATTTTTTTTAAATTAATTTTCGTTCCACCATGGGCTTTTGGCTCCTGAGGTAACGCAGTCTTGATACTCATCAGTCTCACACAAACTAAATAAACACAGAAAGGAATCAACGCTTGAGAAAATATTAGGAAGACTGCCATTTTCGGTCCACTGAACGTATCGGCTCATCTGGCAACTGTATCGCGCTTGATGATCGTCTGCCAATTTCCTCGTGTGTCTAAATAGTTCCAAAAACTAAATCTTTCCGTTCGGAATAAGTTGCTTTTTTTTTTTTACTCTTAACGGTACGAGAGCAAAAAAAATGTTCCTAGAAATAAATGAAAATAAATATGGGACAATCAAGATGTTCTCAAGGAACAAGTTTTATTGTTTTTCCACGTGAGACACCAAACGATAAAAAAAATCACGCAATATTCCAAACACTTCGGTCATTTAATCGTTTGTGAGATGTGACATATTAGATTCGAGAATTGTTTTTTTAAATATTGTGTCTGTTATTTTGGTGCAAAAAAATTCTATTTTTGGTGGAAGACCGCGAAACCTACTTATGTTTTAAATTATAAACTTATCCTTTTAAACTATTCGTTTTTTTCTTTTATGGGTGAGAATTAATTGTAGAAGGATTCAACGTCGTCATATTTATGTGTGTCACATTTTTTTCTTTTTATTCAAAATAAGGAAAAATTAGAGGAAAAAATAGTTTTCTAAACATTCTTTTCTTATTGTTATTAGAGAACAAAGAACGTTATAAACCCAAATAATTGATTATAATAAAAATAAAGAATACTTTCTAAAATATTGCTTTAAGGTGACTTACTACTTTCGAAACCATAATTTTGAAAAAGAATATAAATGGATAATTTTTTTGATATTTAGTGCCAGTTGAATTACAATATACATAGAAAATGATTTTATGAATATTATGAAAAGAAAAAAAAATATTTATAAATGCAATCTTTTGGCAAAAAGTGAAGAAAGAATGGCCGATTTTTAAAACATTCTCCTTTTATGAAAAATGCTTTTTTTATAATAATATTTTGCCTATATATAACTAAGACTACTATACGAGGGTTGTACTAAAATGTTTGAAACGCATAATTAAGAAGTAAATTTATTCATATTTTATAAAATCAGAGTAGAAAAATTTTAACAAAAAAGAAAAAAACACCGGTTTATTATTTCATTTGACGGCAACTGTGAATAAAATGTGAATTTTTCAAAACTCTTAGATCAGGCACTTTACAGAAGTCTTAGATAAATACAGGCAAAATTTTGTAATTACAGAAGCATTTATTTTTATAAAAAGAGAATGTTTGGAAAATATGCTATTTTTTACATTTTTTTTGCCAAAGCATTGCACTTGAATTATTTTTTTCTGCGATAATATTCTTAAAATATTTTATATGAATATTCTAATTCAACATGTGATAAATATGAAAAAATTATTCATATATACGCTTTTTCAAAATCACGATTCCAAACGTAGTCAGTCACCTTATACGTCAATTATTTTCGTAGACTTTGAGTAAAACAAGTAATATAAAAAAATTTAAGTTAATTCCTATTTTGAATGGATGAATAGAAAGTATTTTATTAATGAGTGAATGATTGCATATTAGATACATTTCCCATGTTCGCTGATGTTGCGTATTCAATGCTATTGATGAAGCAGATTGAAAAGTTTGTCCATTTTATTCAACATTTAGGCGTTTCCACATCACAAGAAGAAAGCACAAAACAAACAACAAACAAACACTAAACGCGTGACAGCCGGCTGGCTACATGTTTACAGCAAAGATCAGAGAGCGAGAATGCTTTCCAGATCTCGGTATTTCTTGTCGGCGATGAAAATAACTCTTATCGGTTAAAATTGGCGGGACAGGGATTTCAGATACTAATTGATTACGATTAAGATTAAAGGTTTATTTTTGAACCAAAAAATTAAAGCTTGTTTAAATATTTGTAAAAAGAGTTAGTTAAAAGTATGCTAGATGGAATTATTACATATATATATATATATAGGGAGAGAGTGAACTGATAGTAGGAATTGAAAAAAAGCATGATTTGTCTGCATTGTTGTAACAATGCACACACGGTTTGGTTGAAAAATCGGTTTTCAGCGCCAACTTTTGTCCTTGTTTTAACAGTTACATAGTTACAATAATGGAGACGAATCTAAGTTGGCGTCAAAAACCAGTAATTAATTAAATTTAATTTAATTGATGAATTAATATTTTAAAAACTGTATTAACATCAAGTGCCATCCTCTACCAGTTTTAAAAAAATTATTTGAACTTGATTGGATGAATAGAAAGTATTTTATTAACGATTGAAAAAATTTGAACAAGATAAATATATATATAAATAAATATATACATAGCGAGAGAATGAGCTAATGAAATTGAAAAAACGTAAATGTTATTAGTCTGTTCTATTTAAATCGGGTTTGTGAAAAATAACACGTTTTTTATTTATTTACTATTCTTTTTTAACTAAATTGAAATTACTTATTGAAAATAAATCTGTAAATGAAAAAAAAGTTGTTTCAAAAATCTTGATAAGAATTTTAATTGATTTGATGAAAAAAAGAAAACAATATTTACGGGTATTCCCACACAGCAAGTGAATCTAAAAAATGCCATTAAATTGACGCAAAAAAATCGCCTCTGCAGTTTAGAAACTCGTATTATAAAATGTATTCAAGCGTGGGTAACTTCACATCAAGGTTCGTTTAATAGCATTAGCAGTTAAAAAACGTTTTTGTTGAAGAAATAAAAATTTAAAACCTGAAAAAAAATTTCTCTTTCCTTTCATGCGAATTAATTTTGTAAATATAGAAAATAAAGAGAAATAAAAGTTAAAAAAAAAATTAGGGCTTTATGAATTTATAAGATAACTTAAAACTATAGAAATCTTTGTAGATTTTTGTATTGGTAGAATAACATGATTCATTGTTCTTTTATTTCACTTAAATGGAAAAGTTTTTTTAAAGATTTAAACAATAGGAAATTATGTATTAATGATCTATTTATCTTCTATTTTTGAAATTTTCTTCTTATTAAAAAATCGTCTGTAAATTAAAACAGTTTTTTTGTCTCATCAAAAAATAATCGTTTGGCGTATGTATTGCGAGAAAAATATAATTTATTTCTAATTCATAATGAAATAAGAAAAATAGAAATATTTAACTCATTGCATTCATTCTGCAAGCATACGTTTTTTTTCTTTTCTCTACGTAACTAGAGCTATATATAAATTCAGAATATTTCCCCATAGCTAATAAACTAATTATGTTAGTCTTCTACATTTCATTTTGCTACTTGAAAAACATTTAGAACATGTCGTCTTATTCATATTCATAAGCCTTATTATACATAACACGACAATATACATTACATGAATATAATTTACCCCCATATCACGTAGCACAAACTCCAGCAATTTAAACACATTTTCTGATATAATCTAACTTAAGCATGCAGAATGAATGGAATGCAAGCGGACTATAGAAAGAAAGAAAGTCATGGAAAGTAAATGACAGTGCTCCCCCTTTTAACCGTAACCTGCACTTAAGTGCTTATGGCAGTAATGGTCAAATCTTCCGCGTCTTTGTGTGCCTGTACAATTAACGGAACCGATCTTGCAATTAAGGTGCTCTCTTCCTCCATTCATTAATGTGGACTTTTTCTTTCTCAGGACCACATCCAGGAGGTGTTGAACAAGTGGGAACAGATTGACGACGAGATATGGGCCAAAATCATCTGCATGGAGCGGAACAGGAGAGTGGCCAAAGCCTATGCAAGGACACCTGTGCTCACAGTCAACGGATCCGCTGATGGATTCGACGGATACAAGTAAGAACAAATGTCCTTTTAAGGCTGTCTATGCCTCATGTTTAAGATCCTAACATAAACTCACTCTTCCCAGTTTTAATTTACTAGCAACAATTACCCGGCCACTTCATTGGGTATTTCATAATCTTATATGTCTATGTATTGTTTTATCGATACCTAAGTCCTTGCATTAAGCTTTCCATAATGTGGATTAACGGATTAAACAAGGACTGAACTTGAATTTCTAATATGGAAGTATGTTTTACACCCCTCTCCCCGTTTGTTCCCCCCGGAGGTCAATTTTCACAAAACCCACTCTTAGTAGATCTTTTCTCAACAAAAGAAACATGCTTACCTAATTTTAAATCTGTAGCTCTAATAGTTCAAAACCGGAAATATTTATCTTTAACCTCTCTCAACCTCCATGGGCGGGGGGGGGGTGAATTTTGCAAAACCCATTTTTAGAGGATCTCCACTTACTAAAAGAAGCATGCTTGCTAAATTTTAAGTATGTTGATCAAATAATTCAAAAAACGAATTTTTTTTAATCTGTATGCCCCCTTATCCCTCACAGTCTTCCTTTGGAGTCGAGTTCCAAAAACTGTTCTTAGCGAGTCCTTATGCAACAAAAGAAACACGCTTATAAAAATTTGAAGTATGTTGGTATAATAAATTCTGGAAATCTCTTGATACGTGACAAAAGTCACTTTTCTCATTTTTATATACTATATTGTGAGAGAATCCCTATATTTTCCTGACACCTCTTTGAAATTCGTAAAACCGCACCAGCATTAAATACTAAGTAAGGTTCCACTTATCTTTATGAAATTGTTAATATGCCATTAAATAGAGCTTGATCCGTAACCTTAAGGCCTCCTGTATGTTCATCTTTTGGGCTCCCTGCACTTAGCATCGAACATTCAGAACCGCTTTAGCCAAATGTTAAAAAGCCTACACTGAATTCGAAACACATTTTCAGGCAGAGAAGATGGAATTTTTCATGAAAATGCCCATCGTTGTAATTCATAAATCTGCCCCTAATACTACGTTTTTAAAATTTGAAGACATTCGACAAAATGACATTTTTTTCTTTTAAAATGTAAAATGGTAACTCATTTAGCATTATTGAATAGGAGGTAAAATATAAAACACATTTTACATTAGAAAATTATGAATCAGCTCAGACAAAAAGGAGAATTACACTAAATCATACTGCTCTTCATAAGATAGTTGAAGGAGAATGTTGTATCAATATTGGAACACTTTTCAATGAAATGATATCTTATTTTACAAGTTCACCCTAGGAAGTGAACTTGGTCTGTAAAACTCAAGTTTACCACCAGGAGAGTATTGCTGCAAGGAAAAAATAACATACACGGCGTGTTTCAATTTGGATAAACCGGCTTAATCTTTCAATTTTACTTCATTGCTTCTGAAATGCGTGGTTTCTACAATAACTGTGAAAAATGTTTCCTTATTTAAAAGTGCGTAATTTTTCACTATCTGGCGAAAGAGAATAGACAGTTCAATATTTTTCCATCAAAACTTGTTACACAATTGAAAAATAATTTTTTTTATAAACGGATTCAATTAACAGATCGGTTGTTACTTAAAAATTATTTTAATCATTCTTTTTAACAAAAATAAGAACAAGAAAAAAAATCTCTTTGATGAAATTGTTTGATATTGCTATAGTACCTTGTTAAGCCAACATTTTATAATAAGTGGAAAATAAAGATTTAAATATTTAATCCATTAATTTTTAAATTATATTTTTTTTTTCAAATGCAATCGTAATTTTTTCACGAAATGCTGCATTTAATTATAAGATATTAGGTGCAAACCACTAATGTGGAAGATTAAAGGCTTATTAAAATAAGTAATTCCTTCCAAGCATATATTTTTCGTCTTAGCTTAATTATTAGCATCTGCCGATATTTAACACATAACTTTCCCCCGAAACCGTTAAACACATTTAAACGCTTTTATCTTTTAGTTCATTTGCACATTAAGATTCAAAAGTAAATCATCCGTCTTCCATTAAAAAAAGAAATAAAATGCAATAACAGTGTTTAGCGTCATTTAAAATGCAAATGGGGAATAGTTTTCTCTCAAAAGAAAAGTTTTAAAAAAATTCTTTTCATTCAGAGAAATAAATTAAAAGAATGGAAAGAATAATATTCATCTCTTTCACTTGCTTAATAGTCAGACAATGGTTGATATTTGCAAAAATATGCCAATAACATTAGAAAGGGTTGTTTTTTAACACCCTTTTATAAGCTTCACTTGTATGTAACGTAATCTCAGAATTCAACTTTTACCCCCTTTAAAAGGTCACAGTAATTCGAAATTTTGCTCATTTGTTCAAGATCAATGACAATACAATAATTTGATGATTTTGTTCCATTGTCCCGATCAGGACTAATGATTTCCCATTTTCAGATCCCGTTTCCAGATTTGGCGACTAAAAAATTAAGTTCAACTTAGTTCATTTAACTATAAAAGGGTGTGTGTTTTTTAATTTTTTTTAAAAACAGTAATTTATTTTTAAGAAATATTTTAACGTAATATTTATTTTTAAAAAAAATAGAGCCCCGAAAAGAGCATAAGAACATATCATATTCAAAGAACTATAAAAATGGAATTTTATTTCATTAAAAAAAAGTGCAGCATTTACAATGCTTTCTTTTTCTCCCCGAACTCATACTGGCTTCTATTCATCGAATTTAGTTGTATGTAAGTGAATGAAAAGAGGCATTGAAAAAACTATTTATTATTTCAATGCTAATTTAAAGTCACTGAACGCTTAAGGTTGTGTGCCTATTTTTACGCGACTAAAAACTCCGCTAAACACTGTCAACAGATTTCGCAATGTTAAGCCACTATTAGAAGATATGTCGACATCTTAGGTCCTCACTCTTCACACTTGTACCATGTTGACTTGATCCGAGATGTTTTTAATATGCATCATTCCTGCTACGCTAAGATCTATGTTTGGTGTTATTAGTCTGGGTCAGGTCTATAACGACTTCTTTTTTTGCCTACTGGGCTACTGTAGACGTACTCAGTGAATGTGGATTACACTTTATTCTGTTAGGTCAGCTATAGACATCTGAAAAACATATGACCTGACACAATCTATATTGGAGCAAAAATATGCATATCGGCAAAATTAATTTCTCTTGCGCAATGAAAAGAACTACTTTCTCTCGCATAATTTTTCACGCAGAGTTTGACACTTTTTACGCAATGCCATAATTAAAAGTGCCTTCATTAAATTCCCAACACGAAAACAAGATTGCAGTTTTGTCTGCCCTCGACCATCTGCAACGTTCTTCCTCGCTGTAAAAATAAAACCAAAACGACTAATTGACACTCCGTTCGCTTCTGTTGGTTTTGAACCGTTATGGCAAAAACTAAAACAAAAGCGAGCTTTGAAAAATTGACGAAAACTGGTTGTTGCCTACAAAAAAAACAGCTGCCCTGATAGATGTTTTTAATTCCTAACTTCAACGCGGCTTACCAATATTAACTTTCTCGTCAGAAATAACTCGTTTTTCTCTCCCGGTACCATTAATTATGCAAATAAAGAACTGTAGTGCTTGTCGCTGTTTGTTTTTAGCATACAGGCAGGAATGAAGGATCTCTCTATTTGGGGGACATGTCCTTGAGGACATGGTTTGTGACACATTTCAAAATCAAAATAGAAATCTAAATTAGCGTGTTTTTATCTGTGGAATCTTGTCTATTGATTGGATAACTGTTTTAATATGTGTTTGAGTATCGCTGCGGTTATTCGATATATTCAAACGTACTACTTCATCTATTATTAAAATAATCATTATAATAACAGAGCCTGTTCAGCTAAATCCTTTTTGAAATTTCTGTAAACAGTATTTAAGATAAGGGTTAATCAATGAGAGCTATAATAATTTTTAATATTTTAAATTTTGGGGTTTTAATACCTAATTAAATGAATATATTTGCTTTTATAGAATCTGGAAATTGTTTCAATATTCTCGAAAATTAAATGCTAAGTAATATTTAAACATGTTTGTATACAAGGGAAATTTTATTAATACAATACACTAAATTATTAAAGCTCTCACACTAGATAGCTTAGAATCGTAAAATATTCTGAGATAGACCATATGGCAACTTGTGCCACAGATTCTTGGTAGTACCTACAGAATATAAGTTGATGGAATTCTGGAGTACCTGCTTCCCGCAGGGAAGCTCAAACTCCTCTCATGATTAACTGGGTGGATACATGGGTTCGGCTTTTCTCTTAGCCCTTTGCTGCATAAATGTATAAAAGTTAAGTGTGAAAATTAGGATGAGTGGAAATCATTAGGAAATTAAAAAGTTACTATGTGTGTAGTTAAATGAAAATTCGTATCTACAGAAGGGAATTTTATGCGCATCGTCCTTATCCAATGGGAAAATTCAAACAGTTAAAAGAGAAGTAATTAATTATTTCTTTTGGGTGTGTGGCTACGATAATTATTTTGTTCGATTTATCTTTGTTCAATCGATCGCTGTATATAATATAACCGTCTGATTTTACATTGTTGTTCTAGTAGTTGTTCTATATGTTATGCGGTTTGGTTAAGTAAAATAACGGAAGAAAAATTTGTGCACCATTTACATATGTATGTGTGCCATTTTAACCTCACTAGTAGAGCATCAGCTTACTAGTCAATGGTTCACAAGTTCATAGCTCGGTTAAGTTATGCTATGGTGAATAAATGAAAACTTTAGATTGAAATTGTCTTTCACACTGGCGTAGTCCCGAGTAGGCTATATATCAAAGTTCTTTAGGGGTCCTTTTTGGAAAATAAATAAACTTATTGCATTAGTAAAACTTAATTTAAAAGTGTCAAAAATGTCACGGATGTTCGGGCTCTCGTAGCTTGCGAGACCCGTATCATTGATACGATGTTAGCTACTTCCCCCATCTATTTAAATGTCGTCTTTAGACCATGGCTGAAAATTATGAGGTGCATTGCCAATAGTCAGTTTTTGTTTCTTTGTTAATTGCGGTAGTAAATAAGAAATAAATAGATTAATTGATGTTTATTTTGGTTGGATCCTAGTTGAACTTCCTGATTTGGTGACAAAACTTTGGCGCCACTTTTTTTAGAGTTGTAATTGTAAATTGGCAACTGTTGCACACAATCTGCGTGCTTAAGATTCAGCACAAGAGATCATTTTGAAAAACGCTGTTTTTTCTTTGGCGTCACTTATCACAAATTTTTGGTGCCAAAAAAAATTAGTAGGTTCAATTAGGACCTTATCCATTATTACATTAAAGCATAAATGTTAAAAAACTGGAAACATTCAGAATAAATCTTTTTTTTTTTTTTTGTCAAACTCGGCTTACAACTGCATTCTGTTAAGAATATTAAAGTCTGTTAAGAGTTGTGATTTTTTTTGTAAAAACATTTAAAAATTTAATTCTTTTTTAATTCTTCTTAATTGCATTATTATGTCGTCTTAGGCAAATCATCTAATCGGATAACCTTAATTCCTTTATATATTGCTATAACCTCAAAATCGAAAATCTGTTAAACCTGAAATACAGTATCAAAAAATCTGTTTTACTTTTAGGTTTTATATGAATTGCCTTTTTATCTTATTTGCGCTAAATTCCTTTTTTTATTTCAAATCCTTTGTGTTTAGTATCATTTTATTTCAGCTTTTCCACTTTGAATGCTTAAAAATGGATCTTGTCATTTTTTTTCGACGCAGTTGAATTCACATAGATAGCCGCCATCTTAAACTGGAACGAATAGAGACAGAAACATACAACACAATTTGACCAAGTTTGATACCTAATCGTCTTCGCAAAACAATCATTTTTTTATTTGGGTCATTTTTCTTGATTTAGTGCTAACAAAGTCCCCACACAAAAAGAATAAACGTGTTATTACACATATATTTTTTACTCGTGAAATATTTTTCTACGGGAATCGATGACATTTGAAAAGCTGAGAACTTTTTCAACAAGATTTAGCTCTTTTAAGCCTGATATGATGAATTATTTTCTTCAATGAACGAGACCAAATGTGGCGGGCGAGGTTTTGTAGCAAGAGTACTGAGTTTAAATGCGTGAAATATATACTAGAAAAGTGATATGTTAGGATAAAGATAAGAAACAGAATTTTAAAGACAGATACATAGCTGATGACAAGAGTTTTAAAAACATAATCAAAATTGATGGGAAGTATACTTACACTGCCTTATAAAGGATTAAACAGTTTGGCTGCTTCAGACATATTTTTAGATTTTTCACCAAAAAACTAAGTATTAATTTCCAGTAAAAAAAACATGTAATATAGGGTTGTAACGAAAGTTTTCGCCAAAGTCAGTAAGCAAGACACAGCACTCTGCTTTTCGAATGTCATAATCCTTGTTTTGGACACTTTCGGAACCAAATGTTCACGTGATACAACAATAGTACCTAAAGCTGTACACATGATTCGGTGACGATCTATAGATGACATTTTGCAATAGAGAACTGAAAGTAAATGATGGTTCTAATCTGGTAGAGCATGATAGTTCCATGTCAGGTACTTTGTACTTAATGATAATGATACTTTTTTACAGATTTCACAACAAAGCAAAAGCACAAATCTTTCTTAGCGGTGGCGGGAAACTTTCGTTATAATACCAGATAAATCTCGGTGTAATCATGATCCCATGGTAGGTAAACTGTATTTTGGAAACAACTATTTCTATTAGATAATCAGAAATTATATCACGCACA
Organism: Trichonephila clavipes; assembly: GCA_019973935.1. NCBI lineage: Eukaryota > Metazoa > Arthropoda > Arachnida > Araneae > Nephilidae > Trichonephila > Trichonephila clavipes. The sequence continues at coordinate 88,001 of BMAU01005591.1, forward strand.
TTACTCAGATAACGTAATAAATAATTTATCACTCTTTTGTTGTTAACAGCAATTATCTTTCATACATATTCCGCACATTAAGACAATGATCCGAATCTTGTGAAAAATGTTGACTAAAAGCAAATGGAATCCAATTAGTGAACCGTTATGTACACTTCTGATCCAACGATAAAAAGTACTCCTTTGATACTCATCTCTAAATGATATTGTTCCAAGTGTCACCTTCATTTATTTATGAGATTCTGTGACCTCGAACATATAAAAAAATATCCCCGAAAATTATATCTATCCGTCCTGTTTATAAATTTCCGTACCATTTGTAAATGTCTATAAAGATGAATATATTTTTGAAATGTAGCTTAAGGTATCAGACTACTTTCGAAATCATGATTTTGCAAAAGCGTATGAATGGATAATATTTATGATATTTAATGTCACTTAGATTAGAAAACGTATATAAAATTGTTTTAAGAATAGTATTATAATAAAAAATTATTTAAGTATAATATTTTGACAAAAAATGAACATAGAATGACCCATTTTCAAAACATTCTCCTTTTATGAAAAAGGCTTCTATTATAATAATATTTTGCCTGTATATAGCTCAGACCTCCGTACAGAGGTTGAAGTAGAATTTTTGAATTATGTAACTTAGAAGTGGATTTATCCATATTTTACTACAACAGAGGGGAGAAATTTTAAGAAAAAAACGCCCATAATTATTTCAATTGGTAGTAATTCTGAAAAAAAATGTGATTTTTCAAACCTCCTAGTTCAGACTATCTGGAGAAGTCTTTACTTTATATAAGCAAAATATTATTGTTTTAGAAGCATTTTGTATAAAAGGAGAACATTCTGAAAAAGATTATTCTAAGCTAATTTTTTGCCAAAATATTGTTTTTAAATAAATTTTTTTTCATGATGTTCTTAAAACCATTTTATACATGTATTCTAATCTAAGTGACACTTAATGTCATGAAAATTATCCATTTATGCACTTTTTTAAAATATCGGTTCCGAACGTAAACACCTTACCTTAACACTTCATGAAGCTCCACTTTCACGATGCAATTTATCTTGTTTTCTATAAATTTAGCAAGGAATTACACAAAGACTTTACACATAAAAGGAACTGCATAAGATTTAGTGGTTTATGAAGTATCTTATTAGACATTACCTTTTCACTTTTGTGTGGTAGAAGAAGACAATAAAAAGTGAACAAATAATTGTTTTGATTTATGCTTAGATACTGAAATAACTATAAAATGCTCAATTTTCGTTGAATGAAAAACACTCCGGATAATTATATATTCAAGTGAAATAACTATGACTAAAAGTTTTAGATTAGTATTTAGCAGTGGTACTTCAAAGGCTCCAATCGAGTGTGAACAGCTCTTGAAGTAAATTGCAAGAGTATTTTCTCTACAAAACTTTATCCCATTATACAGTTTCCAAAAGAAATGTATTTCGAGCGTATATTAGACTTTTAGTTATACTTAAAGATCTAATACGGATCTGAACGGCTTTATTACATTGAGGTTAGAAATTGAAATTACATTACATTATTGTTCCACTATTTAAATAATGTATTTTTACCCTAATAGATCTTTTTTGCACCTATATATCAAATTACCAAATCAGAGTGAAAATAAAAAACTTTTCCCCCAAATATACCTTCACCACGATACATTCACTACTCAAATGGGAAGAATATTCAGTAAAACGAAATAGACAGCTAATGACAAAGAATGAAATAGACAGCTACAGGGTACTTTCTGAAAGTAGTAGGACTTGTTTTTTTCTGAGAGAATAGGCGGACAAAAAAGAGGTGGTGAACACACGATCGGTGGACGGGAATATTAGGAATTTGGGGGCAAATCGACAGTCGGCCGTTGAAAAGAGCAGGTCGCTTGTACTGTGAACTCCTGTCAAAACGCCTCGTCTCGGAGAATCATGGAGCGTTTTCTGGAGCAGCGATACGCCATCAAATTTTGTGTAAAGCTTGGTAAAACGGTCAAAGATACTCATGACATGATTAAAGAGGCCTACGGTGATGTTGTCATGGGTAGATCTGGTGTTTTTGAGTGGCATAAGCTGTTCCGAGAAGGTAGAGAAAGAGTGGAAGTTGACGACCATTCCGGTCGCCCTTCTACCAACAAGAGAAACCAAAACGTGTCGCGAGTGAAAAATTTACTGAACAGTGACCGTAGGATTAGTATAAGAATGATTGCTGATAAACTGAGCATTCCTCAAACCCAAGTGTTTGAGATCGTGTCAGGAACCTCAGCCATGAGGAAAGAGTGCGCGAAGTTTATGCTTGAGTATCTTACCCAGCACAATGTGGCAACGCTGCCTCATCCCTCCTACAGCCCCGACTTGACCCCGCCAGACTTTTTTCTCTTCCCAAGAATAAAATTTAGGCTCAAGGGAAAGCATCACGGATCAGTAGAGGCGGTTCAACAGAACGTGACGAGCGAGAACAGCATTCCGGTCCAAGCATTCCTGGAGGAGTGCGAAAACTGTAAAACTCGTTGGCAGCAGTGTATAAATGCGGAAGGGAGCTACTTTGAAAAATTCTAATCATTAGTACTATTGTCATGAATAAATGTTTTTTTAAAAAATGAGTCCTACTACTTTCAGAACACGCCATATAATTCATGCCTCAGAAATCCTTACTTAGTTGGGAGGTTAGCTGAAATTTCTACTACTTCTGTTTGAGTTGTTGATAACGCTTTTTAAATACTTTATTAAATTGTGTGTGTTAATCTTACTTATTTCTTTATTTTTTTTCGTATAAATTGTATTTTTAAAAAGAAATAGAATGAGAGAGAGAGAGCGTGATTTCTCTTATAATATACATAAATTAAATCCATATCTTTCGTACCAGAAAAGAATTTCACACATTCTTAAGATGATTATTAGCAAATATCGCTAATCTTGTGCCCGGTAATATTTCAGAACGTATTTATTTCCACTTGACTTACTTTTACTCAAACCAACGGATTAGCTAATATTCCGCAAATCAGGAAACGGCCTCATAAATTAGAGATTTGCCACCATTTTCCTCTTGCTATTGCGGAATTCGTGTGAATTAAAGACACGTTTTATTCGATATTTCTCGGTTTATAAATATTTATCATTCCTTGACTTGCTTCTTCGATTAGCAAATGTTTTCTTTCCAAATCAAGTGCAATGTGAGGATTACTTAATCAAGATTTTCGTCAGAGTGCGTAAATTTTCATGAATGTATTTCGATTAGATCTTATTTCCTTCTTTTAGTCTTAAAATGAATTGAATTAAAACCATCTAAGAGCGGATATTTTCTTTTGCTCTTCAAGTTATTTTTTCATTATGGATTTAGAAAAAAAATCATTAAATACCAAACGACTTTTAATTTCAGACCGAATCTTACATTGGGAAATATATTTTTCAACATAGCTAATTTTTAATACAAATAGAATGTTCAAAATAAATATGCTTTAAAAATAAATACGCACCAGAAAATGATACCAATATTAAGGTGACCAATTGTCCTCCTTTTATAGGTTCTGTCCTTCCTCAAAAAGTGTCCTCCTTTTTGTCGTCCTTTTCAATATTTTAAAACTGATCTGCTAATCTCTGTATTCAGAGATGTACCAAACATGTTTCCAAAATTTCGAAGAATGGTATGAAACAAATATCACAGAAAAATAACAGTTTTCAATGGTATTTTTTGACTTGGTCTCAAGTAAAGTGGGCGGATATAGAAAATTACGTTGAGTTTTTATCGAAAGAAATGCCTGATATTAAAATCGATGAGAATTGTCTGTTTTAAGTAGAAATAAGACTGAATGTACACTTTAATTTCATTAAATCAGAACAATTGGAAAATCAACATGCCGAGAAATTGGTAAAATATGGGTGAAATTACTTAAACCATGTTAAAAATTAACCCATTCGATATGAAAATGTAATTATTCTTGTTGAATTTACGTTGTGCTGCCCTGGAACTAAAGTAACAGTTGAAAGAGTTTTTTCTGTTGGTAGTGATTTTTGTGAAGTGACTAGTGAGAAATCAAAATTGAATGTCAATATTTTAGCTACAGTGCTTACGGTAAAATTCAGTATGAAAGATATTTTTTGCCCGAACTTTCCGATTTATTAGAAAATGATATCCTGACAAAAAAAATTCATTCAATGAAAAAATACTGTTTTAAGATAATAATTAAAAAGAATGTAAGCGTAATTAGCGTATTTTTGTTTGAATTAATAGAACGTTTCATATATTTAAGTTGTAATTTTTTCTTGAATTTTTCGCCCTCCTTTTCATTGTAAAAAAAATGGTCACCTTATCAATATAAAACAAACAAATCTAAAAATGAATTATTTGTATTATCCTTCAATCTCGTAATCAATATCGATATCAAAATAAAAACCAAAAAATAATTGAGCAGACGATTTTTTACACTACAAGAATAAAAAAATATCAATATTTCAAAAGTTTCCAGAGCTAAACAATGTTATTTATGTAATTATTCGATGTGAAAATTAGAATTTTTGTGTAACAAAGCTTCAAGGAATATGTATCAAAAGATTTTTACAATTATCTAATAATATTGTGGAAACATTAATGAAACATCAATGGCTGTGGCAACGTCGGAGAAATTGGGTTAACACCCATAGCCATTACCAGAGAATAAAACTGGCGACTCTTTTCCATCAACAATGTCTTTTCGTTCCACTTTCTAAAGGCGTTTTTGTGTTCCTTTTTAAATGCGAACTCGTGTAATCCTTTGTATCCACAGGAAATTATCCACCTTTGCGTTTCTTGAGCCTTCTTTAATTCGACTCGTAACCAATATGTGGGTCAAAGTATTTTTTTTTATTTTGTGGTCGGTTTTTGTTACTTCTAAGTGGATAAATGCAAGTCTTAATCTTGTTACGAAATTGAGAATTGTTCGAAGCAAATGCATAGTAATTCGAATCGCATTGAGAACGACATCGCCATCCATTCGGAAATCGACTATTGCACCAAAACAAATCGATGTATGAGTTTCAGAAAATTCTACAGTTTGGATCATTACTTCCAAAAATTTACATATAAGTTATGTTTGTGAAGAAAGTGTTTTATTGACTGAAAAATTTCCCTAAGTGCTATGTAATGATCTCTCGGAACTAAAAGACTGTTATAATGCTCTTATTTTTTGCGAGAATAAGAATAATCAAAAAGTGAGGAAAAAATTGCAATTTGTTTGATTTGGAATCTGGCAACTGCTTCAATATGATTTTCAGCAAATCATGAATATAGTACTTTTACTAACGCAGAAAATTTAAATTAGGTATACAAGCCTAATTTTTAGTTTTTTGAAATTCCAGAATCACAACGGTAATAAAATATAGATTTGTGTCGAACCAAAATATAATGAAACTATCAATTCTTTTAAGATTTTAAAATGTATATACCAGATAGAAAAATTTAGTTTAGACTGAACGGATAAAAAAAATAAAAGTTTTACATAAATATAGTTATCTACAAAAGTAGTTTCCTCGCAATTTTCACCATTAAGTATGTTAACTCTTTTAGTTCTTCAAATTTGTTGTATCCAAATGGGCTAGATTCATAACGGTCATATGATACATGTAGTCACATGTTTTTCATTGAATTCAAAGCTGACGTTAGATTTGTGTTGTTACTGTATTTGTAAAAATTTCAAATACAATTCCAAATTTTATATTTAAAGCCGTCCAAGAACTAACGTTCTTCAAAAAGTTTTCCCAAATTAAAAAGAAATTTGTATTACTTGGATGCTTTTTATTACAACTTTTTTGTTTACCTATCAGTGTTATTATTTTTAACAAATATGTATGCTTTTAAAAGAAAGTTTCCGCAGAAAACAAAAGCTGGCATCAGTGAGGCGCATGAGCCCAATCTCTGGAAACACATGATAGCATTTATCATTTAAATATGACGTCACATGAATTTAAGCCATTTAAAATGTTAAGCAAAATTCTTTTTGGTTTGATCCATTTTTCAGCACCTTTTACCATTTGATTTGTAAGAATAGCTCTAGAATGAGTAAATAAAAAGATTTCTTACCTTTTTACTTTTGTATCATTTTATAATGTAACTATTTTGACTTCTTTATAGTTATGCGTTTAAAAAATTGCCTACTTCTCTATTTTTATCTATATTAAATGGCATCTATTTAAAAAGTTGATTAACTGTATAAAGAACATAAAGCATAAGTTTTTCTAGCAGCAAATGTAATCCTTTTTTTATTTTTAGTACATAAAAGAAGTCGTAAAGTCACGCTAATTTAGTCGCACAAAGTTAAAGATGCATTGCCTACGGAATGAGCTCGTAAAAGTTGATGTAGAATTAAGAGCTGTGTTATTCACAAAGAGTTCTATTATTCTATCGTTTTACAGAAAGTTAAGGCGTAATTAAATAAAAATAAGAATGTTTTTCCTTTCAAGCATACTTAAGCTGAAAGTTTGCGAAACAACACTTACAAATTATTTCATTGGATTTAAAATATAGAAAAATATTTTTAACTCCATTCTATTTTAGTTCTATTTGAGAGAGATTAATATACACTGGTTTTTATGTGCTTTAAACTTCTTATAATTTTAAATCTTTTGCATTATAGTTCTGCTAGGCTTAACTTTTTATGATTTGAATAAAAATTAAAATGCCAGCTATAAAAACAGATTAAATTCATTTAAGATTTTAACGGGTTTAAATGTTTGTGAAATTCGTATATGTATGAATTTATCTCTATGTACCTCCCTATAATAGTTTTAAAAATAACTGAAATAATATAGATAATAATAATAAAATAATTTGTAAAAGCTTATATATATTGCGTATTTTCTTTTTGCATGTGAAGAATTTTCTTCTTTTGAAGGCTTATAAATCGTCTTAAAATTTTAATATTTCATTCTTTTGCAACAGATGCATTGACAGAAAAAAAAACAGAAACGTATGAGGAAATCAGTTAATGCTGTTTAAAAAAATTTCTGACGAATCTAAGAGAAAATTAACAAGCTTAGATTGTTTTAGTATCTTTGATATATAATTTTGGAACTTTTCCGTTTCGCCGGTGCAAATCTCGCCAAGTAGGTTTTATTGGTAACAAAACGCAATATACACATAAAAAAATGTTGATAAATAAAAGTTCTCATTGGTTTATCATCTGTTTTTGATGTATTCTGAAAAAAAATACTGATATGAAATAACCACGACTTGTTTTGAAAATGGGATGGTAAAAGGTAACCAGCGGGAATGTTCAATTTGACGTCGGTTGTATCAGTTCTGGCTACTTTATCGCCTTCGTCGGCGAAACGGAAAAGTATCATAATTTTTTATTACGTTATTTCACAATGCCGGTATGTTAATGCGTTTTACCGCATTAAAAATGTTTTATAAATAAAAGTAACAATATTTTTTTCCAAAATTTTGTTATTACTGCTCCATATTATTGACAATTAAATAAATTGTACTTTTTATATTGCTTTAAAAGATATTTTTAAGGACGTTATTAATGTTTATTGGTTCAACTTTATCAAACTTTTCATCAAGTGATAGGTAAACTTTCACAATATGTAAAACAACTAATTTTAGATAAACTTAATTTATATTCAGTACCCAACAGTTAAATGTTTTTCATATTAAAAAACAATATTATTTTGTTGTATTAGGTCATTCTTTATTGAGACAGTCTAAATTATTATATATTATGATTGATAGTAAAAAAATCATAAAAGAATTTGTCTTTTTTCAATTAATATCAATTATCGGTTCTTCGATGCACAGCATAAATAAAACTGTAATCAATAAATGTTATTGGATTGAATGTGTTGTCCTTATAAGTGCTGGTGATTCATCCTATTTGATTGCGCTGCAAAAATAAAACTACGAAGCGGTTGAGTGCTTTCCATTATCCTAGCATGGATGAATATGCTTATCTAAAAGCTTTGTTGTAGAAGGGAGAATAAAAAATTCTCTTGTGTACAGTTAACTGGATTTATAAAAACTGTGATAGAATCTTTTCTTGTTATTGATAGCTCTCATTGAGGGGGGGATTTTAACTTCTTGATAACTTAAAACTGAATTTAGATCGCTTTTTGAAATTAAAAAGCTTTATTAGCTCATTTATAGTTTTAAAATGCCGTATTAATTTATCTGTAATTCAATAATACCTCTTTAAAAAATTTTTACCCCTCCCCAGTTCGGAGTGTATTTTCTGGCAAATAAATAAATAATAATTATCCTAACTTTCTATCCTAACTTGACATCGCAACTTTATAGGGTGCAATGTGTTTCAGTATTTATTAAGTTCTGTTTAAATTTTACTTTCCCACTAACAATGTACGCATTTTGCAAAAATGCGTTCTCCGAATTTTGCGTATGTTAAACTGATTTGTAAATTTAGATGTAATATATACTAAAAAAACCTACTATATGCTTTTATTTAACTAGAATTTATGTTTTCAGACTTGTTTTTCCCATCTTAATTTCCTATTTTTGTTACTATTATTTTCATTTGCACTAAGCCTAACATGGCTGCCAATAAAAACTGTATTAGTAGCAAAATGAATGGTCGCCAAAAAAATCCAAGATTGCGGTGGTTAGGAATATATGGTATAATCTGTTCTTGCATGTTTTCCGTGTTTTTAGAACGTTGGGAAATAAAGCGATAGATACTTTCATAACCACACGAATTTATATTGCTGTTAGGATACTTAGTTTTTTTTATCCGAAATTAAATGTCGAATTTGTATTTTGCTTTGTATGTTATTTTTTAATAGCAGTTATGCGTACTGATTTTAAAATTTTCGCTCTCACACTACGAAAGACTAAGAAGTTAATTTTACTTTTTTTAAAAAATAGAGAACGAAATTATATTTCCTGTAAAAAATTATTTACACTATCCTTATCTTTTTCTCGTGTCTCATCTAATTAAAAAATCAGACCATTTTTTATAAATTGTCAATTATAAAAATTTATCATGCAATATATTTTCATTGTGACTAATCGACCGGAACGTTTACTTGCTGTACAATATGTTTTCCACTGAGCATCTTCTTTCGGTGGAGAAACCAACATATTTTCTTTTTCGGAAAAATTATGTTCGGCTTACACTGATAAAATACAAGATTTCTCATTCGCCATATAAAAAAAAAAAAAAAAAAAATTATCACTTTTTATGACAATGAAAATCATGATTTACCACTTTTTAGCTTTTGTTATTTTTCAATTTCTACTCTTAGATCACACTCTCTATTTATTTATTTATTTATCTTGGTGGAATTTCCAATCATTAATAAAATGCATTTTAATGCACTCAATTGAGCTGAAATTTTCTATACATGATTACTTTGGATGACAATACAATAATTTAATTCTAATTAATAAAAATTAATTTTGATTAAAACTAATTATTTAAAGAATTACAAATACAGCCACGTTGGCGACTTAGCGACCATTTTCGCGACTTATGTCAAAACTTGAAGAGGTTTTTTTCTCACGTTTTAAAGCGTTCAGTTGAACTGAAATTTTATATACAATGATGGATGACAATACGATACTTTAACGATAATTAATACAAATTAATTACCACTTAATTTTTTATCTTTTCAGAATCGGACTGAATGGTTTTGAAAATCCTATGCGAGATCCTAAGACAGAAGATGCCAAAAGACACATAGGCCATGTGAGTACATCAATATATTACGTTAAATGCTACTTTTCTATTTTCTCCATTTCACACCAAAGATCAACTATCGTATTTATTGGAATTTAATGAAGAACACAAAGCAAATGAAGATTCTGTAAGACTATTCTTTTTCTGATTTTAGCAAATATATTCTTAAATTACTTTGAAGATCCGAAAATCCATGCTCGAGACGGATAAATACTGGCTATTGTATGGAAACTTTAAAAACGAAAAGAGCCTTATTATGTTATTTTGATAAAATACTCAAGCTCCATATATCAGATGCAGATTTAATAATAGTTATACTTGATTTTTTTTTTTGCATAACTTACTTCCAAGTTCTTTAATTCATTGCAAAAACTTATTTGTTTAAGGTATCCGACTACATTCTCGTAACCGTGATTTTTCAAAAGCGTATAAACGGATATTTTTTTTAATATTTAGTGTCAAATTACAACATGCGTATAATATTGTTTTAAGAATATTATTACTCTAAAAATTATTTGAATGCAATATTTTGGCAAAAAATGAACGTAGAATTATTTATTTTTAAAACATTCTCCTTTTATGGGAAATGTTTCTGTAACGATAATATTTGGTCTATGTATAGCTCAGACCTCTCTGTGCAAAGCCTGAACTAGGATTTTTTAAATATATATCTTAGAAGTGGAGATTTATTCATATTTTCATACATCGAAGAGGATAAATTTTAACAAAAAAACACCGATAATTATTTCAATTAGTAGTTACTCTGAAAATAATGTGAATTTTTCAAAAATCCTTGTTCAGGCTCTCAGGAGGAATCTTAGCTATACTTAAGCAAAATAATATTATTGTAGAAGCATTTTTCCTGAAAAGAGAATGTTTCGAAAATGGGTATATCTAAGTTCATTTTTGGACAAAATATTGTATTTAAATAATATTTTAGTGTAATAACATTCTTAAAACAATTTTATACGTATATTTTAATCTAAGTGACACTAAATATTAAAAAAAAAAACATTCGTTTATATTCTTTTGCAAAGTCACGGTTCCGAACGAAGTCAGATATCTTAACCAATTAACAGACTTCTCGTTTTGAAATTGCGATTCGAATTATAACGCAGCTATATCAAACACCTATTCTAAATTCCACTAACTGGCAACAGTGTGAATTCATCCACTCTGAAGTAGATAAGCAAATTAATGCAAAAGAGACAACCCCCTCTAATCTGCCTTTTTAGCACATTAAAAACTTTCACTTCAAAACGGCACGCTCCGGAATAATCGTTTGCTATTAACATGTAATTATGTTGTTTATCGTAGGTGTAATTGAAGTTCTTAATCTCAGCGTTTGATGTTCAGTATTTCTTTAACAGACGTTCTCACGACCATTAATTGCAATCGAGAGGGGTTGATTGACCAACGGGAGGTCAGTTACCCCGCGTGGGGCCTCCCCAACCCACGAGATCTGGATATAACTCCCACTGTTGGCGTCGGTCTGAAAAATCAACAATGTGGTCTTCGAAAAAAACAGTGTCGTGAAATGTTCCATCGTTCTGTCATGAGGGAATTTTTCAAGCGTGTCTCTTGCTTATTCTTTGAGGGAAAAAAATAACAATAAATTATTTTTAAATAATGTTCATTAATGTAAACCTTTTGTTAAATAACTGCCAAAGTTCCGCTTTTAAATTTTAAGGTGCGAATCTAAAAATGTATTTTGAAGCAGTATTAGTTTGATTGTGTTTTATTGCAATAAAACTTAATTTTCAAATGATTAAATGGAGTTTCCAATTCCAAAAGTAATTAAATATTTTTCTCCCTGCTTATGTGGTCGTGGTAATCTAGTGGTTATCGTCACCAGGTCGTTGCCGGTGTGTTGTGGGTTCGAGCCCCAATGCCACTGAAGACCCACCACTGTCGAGGCTCAAAATCTTCCCGTTGGCGTAATGTGGAATTTCAGAGAGAGAGAGAGTGCCACCTCAGATGTCGTCCTCGTCGCTTGACTGAGGTTCAAAACTGTGTGGTCCTTCGCCAGTAACTCCTCCGTTGCTTTATAGTTCAACGTTAATAAACACTCGCTTACACTGAGCGTAGGGGGAATCAACAGAAGTAAACTTAATATTTAGAGAATGTCAAAAAGTTGTATATTTATCTGATTATAGATTTACATATATTGATATAAAGTTTGCTTATCTTCAACTTAAGTTTCCACACAACTAAGTTTGAAGAATGCACTAGTAGGATTATTTTGAACTATCTCCCTAAATCAGTCTGACTGTGAAATTTTTAAGAACTTCGAAACATTAACAATCTGTTATCCGCTGACGTAATGAGGTATTTTAAGGTATTCTTCTATATCCACTTTTTATATGTTTAATTAGTAATGACTATTTATATATATCAATATTCCTTCACTAGTCGAGGTTCTCTTATCAAACAACGCTATACAGAAAACTCAAATGTTAGTTAAGGGAAAGCATGTGTGAGAACCCGTTACAAATATTTGTTTGGAAAAATGTAAGCCTATTGAGAATTTTTACATTCTCCATGCATCATCCTAACATGATAACCCACTATGGGTATAATCTTTCTTCAAAAGTATTTTTAATCTTCTTTACCAGCAATATTTCTCCTTTTATTCAGATATTTTTATAATAAACAAATGTACAATCATTTTACTGTTTAGCTTATAACAATGTTGAAGTACTATACAATTTGCAAAAAAAAAAAAAAAAAAGGTTTTACTTTTTTTTTAACACATGCAAGAAAACAATTTTACGACAGAGAAAAAAGTTTTCAATCAGTGTGACATTTATCTCTACTAATATTACTCGATTTTCGAACGTTGTTGTGACAGCTGTGTTGTGCAAACTTGGATTACGTTCAAAATATCAGTTTGTGAAAGGCTTAGGTTTTCACTTAATCTGAAAAGGTTATTGTCCTTCAAACTCTTTCACTTTCATCCTCAGTTATCGCAACATGCAAGCAAAAAAAACTTCGAATAGAATGTTAAAAGAAATAAATCTTTATTTATTGCAACAATCACTTCCTTTCATTTCCAGAAAATAAAGAAAAGAAAAGAAAAATAACTAAAGTAATAAAGAACTTTTTTAGGTTGTCCACGGGAGTTCTGTTACGAAATGAATAAATTTTCGAGAGTCTAGCAAAATTAAAAGTTCCAAAAACTGATTATTCTGCAATAAAAATTCGAAATAGAAACTCGTTTGATAAAATGAAAGCGTTCAAGTATTTTCTTTATGGTGGCATCCGTAACTTAAAAATTCTAAGTTATCTCTGATAACGTGTCGGTTTTACTGATCAAAACTTTTGTTTGCAAGAGAAAAAAGAAAAATTTTACAGAACTTTTATAAAGAACCTCTGAGGCTTTTGAGACAGAAGAAAATAATCTCGATTCCATTTGAGATTACTTTCAATGCATGATTTACAAGGTTTCGCTAAGTGCTCATTTTCTTGACGTAACAATGAAGCTATATCAAATTTCGAATTAGTTTTTTATCAAACTTTATCTCTATATATTTCTAAGTATTTTTTAACAAGTAAATCAAATCTAAGAGATATGAGAATATTTATTCTTTTTAATCTGTTGTCTGAATTTCACATTTCTTAAATTGATGAAAAATAACTAAAAAAAAATTCAGAGATCGTCGAATAAACAATTACGTAAGATATGTAATAAACTAGTATCCGCTGTAGATATTCAGTTAAAATATAAGGTGCTGGCAAATTTGGCGATTTTTAGCTCGACAACGATTTTATCCTGGCAAACTTACTTTTTAAAACTTTTTTGGGGTACAATAATCGTTTTTTTTTTTGGTATCGTTTGATAAAATTGCGTCAATGATTTTATGTATGTGTAGTCCAGCCACACTGTATCTGTGCTTGAGTTCCATTAATGAACTGGAATGATGTCGAAATTCAAAATTAGGTATCTGAAGAAAGTCGAATATAGATTTATATTCCAATTCCTTTTTTTAAAAAAGTATTTGATTAGTTAATGTTTCGTTACCTTGGATATATAATATTTAACCAGTTATTGAAAGAAATAAACTTAAATATTTTTACTCTGGCTACTTATTTCGCGTATACATATTGGCAAGGATGGTTACAACTCAAAGGTTTAGTGAGTATTAATTAACGTTACACTCCAAAGCAACACAAGGGCTATTGACGGTGAATCTCGTAATTTTAAACTGCAGTCAAGTGACGACTGGAACCAGGAAAGGACCCGATCGCACTCCTCTCCTTTCTCGGCAAAGTAGCCGAGAAAATCATACTAAACAGACTGTACCACCACGTGGAAGCAAATAACATCCTAATCCCGGAACAACATGGATTCCGACCTGACTTATCGACCACCCATCAACTCTCAAGAGTTGTGAAAACGATAAAGTCAGGACGCAAAAATAAAAAATCGACTGGTGCGGTTTTCTTCGATATTCAAAAAGCCTTCGACCGCGTCTGGCGAGAAGGTCTCATTTTTAAATTAAGTATGATTTCCCATCCCCACTAATCAAACTAATATCTTCGTATCTAGCTGACAGAAATTTTTCTGTCAGAATCAATGATACCTACTCAAGCCACAGACCCACGGAAGCGGGCGTGGAGCAGGGAACTTTGATTTCCCCCCTCTTATTTAACATCTACGTGAACGACATTTCGACTCACGACAACACAACTTTATGCATGTTCGCACACGACACAGCAATTTTGGCATCCCACACTGAACCCAAACTCGTGGCCAGAGCAATCAACAGACATCTTCTAGTTTTAGAGGACTGGTTCTCCAAATGGAAAATTGCCCTTAATGTGGCAAAAACGGAAGCAGTCTTCTTCACTAGAAAAACACGCCTAACGTACCCAGACATTTTCCTACATAATGAAAAAATTCCTTGGTCTCAGAACACCAAATATCTTGGATAACAAACTCACTTTTAAACAACATATAACACGCATACGTGAGAACTTCATCAAGAAAGCTCACACGTTATCCCACCTAATTAGCAAAAGATCTAAACTAAGTAGATCAAATAAATTACTTATTTATATATTCTCTACTTCTAAGACCAATCATAACCTATGCCTCTCCAGTGTGGAGTTTCGCAGCTAAAACACACATACAAAAACTCGAAGTATTACAAAACAAAACCCTGAGACAGATTCTACGTGCCGAATGGTACATGAGAAACTCTGCTCTCAGGAAAGCCATTAATTTCAAAACAATTAAAGATTTCATGAAAAAAGTAGCAAAAAAAGGTTCTTCACAAAAATAGATCATTCAGACAATATCTCGATCCAAAAGATCGAGAAATACACTCCATCGAGACTCACACACAGACCCAGAAACATACTAATTAATTAATTATTTTGATCAACACCCAAAATTCCCATCTTTTTATTAAAAACACCACTTTTCCAAAAAAATTTTAACTTCTATACCAATCATTTCACATATTGCATGAACACAAAAATTCACAGTCAAACACCATGAAACCCAACTACCAATCGGAGAGCCCCATTGACCAGTACGGACTCTGGAAGCCTCCGATCCCGTACACGGCGACGGTACCATCACCGGGACCGAAGTCACTACATTAACACAACGACCAATCAGGAAGCTCCCTCTCGCAACGCGGGAGAGAGCAATCATACTCAAGTCTCACACCCAACTCAAACATGAAAAGCTGCCTCCCCATTGGACAGGCGATCAGCCATCCTGAGGCCCCCATTGGCCGAAGGAAATTCACCCTAATGCATTTTTCTGAATACAGTAAAAGTAATTCTTTAACTATTTATTCAGATATTTAAAACTTAAAATTTATGAAATCTTTTTACTCTTAACTTTAATTTTTTAACTTCTTTTTTATTATATCTTTTAAATTCTTAAACCTCTAAAATAAAAAGGGCAATGTAATCAAGTTATCATGTTTTTTTCAATTCACCAGATAAGAGATCAAAGCCCTAGCGGGCTAAATGCTCTAGATGTATATTTATCCCAGCTAAACGACACCCTGAGCAGGTTCCTCCTCTCCAAGCTACCGTACTACGTCAAGGTTAGGGCTTTGAGCCACGAAAGATTTAACGTGAATTAGCCCTTCTATACGGTGGTCAATAACATATTTTTTAATTCATTTGCTTCATGGTGTAATTCCTTTTGAACCTTTAAAGTATCCGACTACGTTCGGAACCGTGATTTTAAAAAAGTGTATAAATAGATAGATTTCATGATATTTAGTGTCACTTAGACTAGAATAAATGTATAAAATTGTTTTTAAGGACATTTTGACAAAAATTATTTAAATACAATATTTCGGCAAAAAATTAACTTAGAATAACCTTTCTTCACAATGCTCTCCTTTTGTGAAAAATGTTTCTATTATAATAATATTTTGCCTGTATATAACTCGGACCTCTGTACAGAGGCTCAAATATGATTTTTAAAAAATTCGCATTATTTTCAGAGTTACAACCCATTGAAATAATTATCGGTGTTTTTTCTTAAAATTTCTCCCCTCTGTTGTCGTAACACATGGATAAACCCACTTCTAAGTTATATATTTCAAAAATTCTAGTTGAGCCTCCATACAAATGTCTGAGCTATATACAGGCAGAATATTATTATAATAGAAGCATTTTTCACAAAAGGAGAATATTTGGAAAATGGATCGTGTTATTATGGATCATGTTATTATGGGTCTCATTCTATGTTAATTTTTTGTCAAAATATTGTACTTAAATAATTTTTTATTGTAATATTATTCTTAAAACAATTTTATATACATTTTCTAATCTAAGTGACACTAAATATCATATATACTATCCATTTATACGCTTTTGCAAAATCACGGTTCCGAACGTAGTCGGATACCTTAAGAATGATACCAGTTTCATGCAGCTATGATGAAATTATTTGGAATGAGTTTGGAATCTTAACCAAATAGACCATCTTTTGAGAAATTTGCTTAGAGTTGAATGCAGTATTTTTCTTATTATAGAGAGTCAAAGTAAAAAAGATGACATAAATTTCTCAAACTCCGATTCAAACAAACTACGTTGATTTTAAGGTATCTGACTACGTTTCTAAATCAATGTTTGATGAAAATTCAAAAAAAATTTTTATCTTTGCCATTTTGTGTAGGAAAAAAAAAATCGAGCAGACAGAAAAAAAAGAATGTAATAAGATAGAGACGAGGAATGTAATATAAAAGTGATGAATTTCAAATATCTGATATTAGGTATTATTTTAGTAAAATAAGAATCGAAACTTTAAATGCCTTTTATAATGATCGTATTTTTTTGCCAAAGTTATGTTACTTAAAACCTGATATCTCAAAAGTTTATGAATGTATTTCTTTCATACTTTGTATACATGTTATTTAAAGCATGATAAAGAAAATTAACAAAGAATTTAGCTCTTATATTAATAGTTTTTTTTAAATTTTTATTTTTAACAGTTTATTGTTGTGAACACCATGCATTTTATAAAATTTTCTATAAGAAAATGGGAAATGAGATAAAACATTTTGTTAATTGTGAATATATTTTATATTTTTGCTCATTGCCTTTATAACTGTGTTAAATATGTAGCGTAAAATAATAATTTAAATATATATGGCTTTGAATTCCATGTAGAGTGTCTTGAATTTAGATATAATTTTCATCAAGTTTTACCTAAAATACCTCATTTTAATAAATTTAGTCGTATAATCTCCTAATTGGTGTTTTTCATTAATTTAAGTCATAAGCACCTAGAAAATAACTAAAAATTAATAATCGTCTGATATTTTAGAAAACTTGTGTCTCCGTTCGTAGGCAGATAACTTCTAAACTAGAACAATTTTTTGCTCCACTTGTGACTGCTATTAATAATACGGCTATGCAAGGTGATGTTAGCGAAAAAATCACTAAAATTGTGACATTTGGGGTCACAGTACCTAATGATGTGATGTAAGGTGTCAATTTTCCACATTTTCAAAAATGTGCTAGTCCTCACTTAACCTAGTGGTTGGGAATTTTTTTAAAAAAAATTTTCAAAAACTGATATACCCTCCCCCCTCCCATCTTTCACCCCTTACCCGCTTGACGTTTAGTTTCAGGACTCTCTGTATACTAGAAAAAAATCAATTACTTTCATCCCCATTAGAATTGAGTTCCAGAATTCATTTTAATTTGTCAAGTACCGTAAAAAGACGCATGAAAAGCAATTAATTATAAAGATGAAATATATCCTTAATTACTTTGAAGAAGGTGAGAAATAGATTGCTCAATCAATTCCCAAAATTTATTAGTATCCCTAATACAAACTGGCAGCAC
Organism: Trichonephila clavipes; assembly: GCA_019973935.1. Lineage (NCBI taxonomy): Eukaryota > Metazoa > Arthropoda > Arachnida > Araneae > Nephilidae > Trichonephila > Trichonephila clavipes. The sequence continues at coordinate 106,012 of BMAU01005591.1, forward strand.
TTCATGTGCAAAGAGCAATTAATTTATTATTATTTCTACGAACACGAAAATGTCGCAATTTCTGTGAGTTATTAGTCCAACCTGATAAAACGCAAGACCACTATTACTTTCATCTCCTTACGCAAGGGGTCAGTAACACGATCTGTCTGGGGGAGACGACTTCTGGGTTTTTAATACCTGGCACACAAAAGTTATTACTAGGATCTGCCTGGAAAGAGGGAAAGGCCCTTCCTTGTAATATAAATACGGGACGGAATAACAATCAATTATTAAGAACGAAAGCACTTGAGATATGCTAGGGTTTTTGTTTCAATTTACCTTTAGGGTGTCATGATTGTAATTTATGGTGAGACCTTCAACATTTAGGGTGGTGTGGCTTTTTTTTGTTTGTTTTTAACCTTTTTTTGTATTGTTCATCGGGTGAAAAGTAAATTCTAATGGGATGATTCATTTGAACTTTCCCAGAACAAAAATCGTTTGAAGTTATAAATCAAACGCCAAACGATGTTTGGAAAAGAAATTCTAAATTAAATTATTATGGACGCGGATGTTGGCTTTTATTACCTTTTAATAATGTTGAAAGTATTCTTGATGTTAGAGAATATTACCATAAGCTGAGAACACTTTCCCAAGAATAAAAATATTTATATAAGCATATGTGGAGATATATACGCGTTAACGATAACGAATAATTAAAATTAAAGAATTTTCAAACAAAAGAACATGATTTTTTTTCCTTTAAAATGTTGGATTTAATCAAATGAATTCAAAACTATTTATTTATATAAATAAATATACATACACAATTAATTCCAGAAATCAAATTAATTAACTTTTAATTTAATATTATAATTTAAAAATTATGATATTAGTTATAATTAAATGGCATCAGTTGTAGAATAGTAGATATTTCCTATTTTATATGCGAATATATAAATAGCATTTTATGTGGTTTTCTTCATTATCTAAATATGGCTATATTTTTTGTACATATAAAGAAAATTTAAGAATGAAAGCCTTTTAATTTATTAAATTCAAAACATAAAAAATGACATTGATATAATTCATTTTATGGAAAGTCGAACGAAAATACATTCATAGTTGTAAAAATATGTTTTAAATACATTGATTCTGTATTTTCCAAACTTAAGTAAAAAATTTCTTTATCCGTCATTCAAAAGGCAGCAATACTTGCAGTTATTTGCACATATTTGAATTTTAAATTAAATAGCAGTTCTTGTTACCAAAACAGATATTTTATGCAATCAATTCTTACATATTTTATAGAGGGGGAAAAGGTTGTTTAAGCTTAACAAAAGAGGAAAAGATTGTAAATTCATAAAAATTTCCGCTAAATTAATATTATTTTTTTAAAAAAAGTTTTAAATAGCTGTAGTTTAATTTAGAATGCATTTTTAGTTACTTTTTTCTTTAAAATTTTCTTTTCAGAAATCGTGAAACAATAACTCGAAGAAACAAATATTAAAGAAATTCCATTCATGCAAACGATTGAATTTTGAGAAAAAAAAAGCTGAACAAGAATTTATAATGATTTAATTAAGAATCTAAATATTTTGTTAACATTGTTAAAACTACAAAATCCACTTGCGCGTGTATCAGAAACTGTGTAATTAATATCCAGATATTTTTTTCAAATTAAAACATGATCTTAAATTTTTTATCGATGTGAATGAGAAGCGAAATGCTATACTATGTGAGAGAGAGAAAACTAGATTTTAAATATTAAATGTCATTATGGTTCAATTAAATCTAAAACGATCTAAAGAATGCTATCAAATACGAAAGCATTAAGGTTACGGTTTCAATAAAATACATCATGCGTGAACTCACTCGTCCAGGTTTATTGCACCATAAAAATTTAAGAGCCAGACGGTGAAGCAAGCAAAAAAATCAAAGCTTTGTTAAGTATATTTGAAATGAGTTTAAGATGATCGTATTAAACACGATTTCAAATCTATTATTTAAGTTTAAATTGTAATGGATTGCAAGCATGCATATAAGATACAGAATGTCCAACTCTATGAAGAATGTAAAAATAACTTTTTTATTTCAATTATGGACAATGAAAAAGCTAGTAAAGCATGGAAGTAAATATCTTTATAGTTGACTTAAAAGGATGATAATATGTTGCCTACAGTTTTGTTCTAAAATATAAATTTTCCATTATTAAGAAGAGGTAGAATCTTATGATACGCCTCAAAGGTTTGCTTCCATCTAAGCAGTGTATGATAGTAATCATACTATAACTGCAGTCTTGTTTGCCATTCATCTTAAGTTTATGTCGTATAATTTTGCACGGATTAGATCTTAATTCTGATTTTTTTGTATTTAAAACTGTTCCTCTATATTTCCATAAGAATATTCGTTCTAATGAATGTTTGGGTTATCTAGGGCATTGTGTTCTATATTTAGTACATCTTTAAAAAAAATGTTTCAAAGCAAGAGGCTTATGCTCATAAAGAAGAATCTAATGATTATTACTCAAATATTATGTTTGTATTCGTAATAAGTATTTGTTTCGAGATTAGAGAACGAAAATAAGTCTTTGTGTAATGATAGTTTTAAAAGAAAGAACGATGAAATCTTTTTAAAGTAAGAAAAATGCAATCTATAACATAAATCATTCTGGAGTTGCTGTCTTAAAAATTATGTTTTTTTTCCTGTTTGTAGCAATAATTTGGGGTTAATCGGTATTTGTATAATTGTTTGTGTGAATTTTTTTCCGTTTCGTCTTTTTGAAACATTTTAAAAATTTTCTTTTAAAAAGTACTTCTGTTTTTTATTTTCAGTATATTTTGAGTTGTTTGTTTCGGGACTGATTTCGCTGAGATGATTTGTTTTTGACTTTCCGCTTTTGTAAATAAGGTTAAAATGTATTGTGTATAATCCTTTTTCACGTACTTACAATTAATTTTACATCTCAAAAAAAGAGTTTGGTGGAATTCTAAATTTTATGGAGCTCGACAATTATTTTTAGATGTGAACAAGTATTGCACAAATCCATACTAAAAAATTAAAAGTCAATCAAAATGCATGTAAAAAATCAAACTAAAATGAACAATCTGATTCGTTTTTAAATGTTGAAAAAAAATTATAAACTTTTTCTAATTATTTATGTCTTAAAAATAAATTACTCTTACTTAACAATGAATTACATCTCACCAGAATATATATCTTTATTTTTAATAATTCATTTTAGTACACTGATCAAAATTAAAAGGCTCTTTTGAGAGAAGAGTTGGTTCAGCATGAAGAAAATCTACATTGGAAGCAAAGATCAGTTGGGGGGGGAGGTATTCTATTTACTAACTCAGCCTAACCATTAATTCTATCTTCAGGGGAATCAGGGACTTCCTGATTTTACATATTTCCCCAAAATGTAGGAAAGAGATTGATATTGAAGCGGAGGTTTAAAATCCAGGGAAAATAACGTGTTATATGATACCTCCATGGCTTTAACAGAGACTATTTGACTGCTATGAAGCATAAAGAAAAGCTCTCTTGAAACCTAATAGTCATCTTTTTAAAATAGTTAGCTTTGATTTCATTTTTATGAATGATAAAGTTAGTATACATAAAACTGTCTCATCTGACATGTGAAGTTCTGGAAAGTGAGAATATTCTCCAAATGAACTTACCAGCTAGATTTCTAGACTGTAAATCCATAGGACATATTTTAGAGGCCTTGGAAGGGCAATTGCAACTCGCGATTTCACTCCTAAGTCCATCCTGAACTTAAAATCACAGTTACTGGAGGACAGAGACACAGATCAAACTTTAAAAAAATATTTCACTTCTAATATAAATTTCCGTTGTGAAAAAATTTTATATACTATGCCCGCGTCTCCAATCTTTCTGTCGAAATTCGACGAGCAGCCCATTCAATACATTTAGAACGATAAAAACAGCCATTAAAGGCACAGTCAACAACATTCAAAGAAATGCAGTTTAAAACTGCAGGACATATAGTGAGATGATCTCCAAATATGGTCCCCAAAAGGACAGGATTTTTAATCTGCCATTCTCGTGCTGTACAAGTAATTCTGCAAAAAAGCCATGACCAGCAGCAAGTCTAAAAAGAAAGACGTTGAGAGAACTTTAAGATGGAATTATACTCCCTATCAACCCATCATCTTCCATCGTGCAATTTGTCTTGTAGACTTTCTTACACTGATGAGCCGTACACACGGACATGTGGTTAAAAGGGGATTATTAAATCATACTATACTTATATAACTAATTTCATTAAAATTTGTCCATTACTTCTGGAGGTAATCAAACAGAAATGAAAATTTCTCCAAATTATGTACACCAATGTATCTGACCAATACTTTACTGACATATTAGGCTCAAATGATGCATATGCAATTGAATCAATAATCAACATTCTCATTACTAGACTGCAGAAAAAGTTTAACCTTACACTCTTCCAAAATTATATTTGATACATAATATAATAAGAAATTCCGTTGGTATTTAGCATTATATTCACGAATTAAAAATAACCAATAGGGTGTAGTGGTAATAAAAAGATAGTTAAACCGTGCCTTTTTTTTTCATAAAGACCTTGAATATTTGAGTTCTATGTTGCTAATTCTATTACTACCCTCTCTTTTTATCTTGAATATTTCAAAATTGTTAAAAACACCAATTCATCACAATCAATTCGGTATTAGTATTCCTTAACGCTTCTCTGGCACGATAAAATAGCTGACTGCTTCAGACCACAAAAAGAAAATACACAATGTTCATTCTTGTAATACTTATAGTTAAAGAATTTTCCAACGGTGTCTTTATTTAGTCGGTAAGCACCAAGATGCAAATTAGTCGCTTAAAGTCTAGACTTGACTCAAGAGGGAGGAAAACCCCTCCCACTGTGCTTATTGGCAATTTATATGCAAATCTTAAGCGAACACAGTAGTTTCAAATTGAAAAGAAGGGGACGAGTCTTTGAGATCCATCAGAATCAATAGTTTGAATTAGGAAAGATGAGCCGCGGACTTGATTCTGAAGAAAATGATGCAGTTACACCCCACTGCTTTTATGCGAGGCTTTGTGAAGAAGGCTTAATTGATCGACTTGCTTTAATTTCATTTTGTGCTGTAAAATGGCAAGCAAATGTGGGCGATATCAAGCCTGTTGTACAAGGATTGTACACAAAAAGGAGACAAATTGCGTGTTTGTTTATTTAACATATTGTAGCATCAGTTCTTTAAAGACAAAAGAGGTATTTGCAGAAGTCTGGATTCCCGTGGACAGTACAGCCATAAATGTGTTTCTAGGAAACACATTCTTAAAATATTCTGGATTCCATGAGATCTTTTATAATTAAAGGAGTTGTTATTATTTTTTTATTCGACACATTTTCTTTTGGTAACTTTATATCCTTGGCGTTTGTTTTTTAATGTTAGCTTAAAAAAAATAAATTGAGGCGCAATTTAAAATTTGTTGTTGGTAGTTGTTGCAATTTAAGTAGTTTCCTTGAGGGATTGAGTGTATATTAACGTCGCATTACAAACCTACACGAGGACTGTTGGCGACGGACCTCGTAATTTTGGACCACGGTCAAGTGACGAAGACGACACCTGAGCTGGCATCCCTCTCCAAATGGATGACAATGAGCTACGACTGATTTAACTTGCATCGTCCTCTCTACATGGAGGGATACTACGACTCGAACTCATGACCCGCCGGCCCACGAGACCGTGACCACCAAGCTCCATGGCCACTCAGTCGTTTTGTGATAGTGTTGCATAAATGCTGACCATTTTTTTACCCTTTAAGTGCCATGGGCGTGTATAACGTCATGCTGAGCCGGTGCCTTTAGTACCCCGGACGTGTATATTCGTCCTTCCAAAGGAGGACTTTTTGTATTTTGCTGCTCTGTTTAAAACTAGTCCCACGACTTTGGAAAACAATTACACGAGATTGACAGTACTTCTAAAGAATTTATTTATTTAGGAGAAGAGGTGGGGAAGGAATTTGTTTTTCGTTTGTGTGCGATCTTTTCTATTCCTCATTGGCTGTCATTTTCACTTACCGTATGTAAAAGGAGCTTTTTAATTTTTTGTACAAATGCACTGAATGTGATACCGGTTTATGTGCTCAACCATGTTTCAGGATATATCACAGAACAGAACAGATAAGTTATAATTTATTTTTTATTATATTTTAACTCTAGAGATTAAATTTTTTTATTTTCATTTTATTATATATATATATATTGTATCCTTTTCTTTTCTTTCTTTTTTAAAATGAAAGTAAGCAATTTTTAGATGGAAAAACACTCCCTTTCTTTTCCCCCCAATAAATCGCGTAATAACGCGCGCCTATGGGGAAAACGGTGGCTCTGAGGGGAATTTCATAACTTTTCCTCTGCGCAGTTAAGGGGTTAATAAAGAAATACTTTTTAGGAGAGAATCCAACTTTTTCTTCATTTTCAGTATACCCTCAAATGGAGCAGAAAAGATTTAAAATTGTGTTATTTAAGCAAAGAAATTGTCATTGTACACTATTTAACTTCTTTTAACCCAACAATTTTGTTTTAAATGACAACAATGGTCTAACATTTTACATCAAATTTAGTTATTGTTCGGAGCCTTAAATGTAATATTAATGAATGGTCAATTGATTTATTGATTCGAAGCTATATGAGGGATATTGGTCATATACATGATAATAGTGAATCACACTGAATTGACGAGGATGACTCCTGAGAGGGCAATCACTCTCCTAACTTACATTCCATGCCCGCGTAAGGACTTATTAAATCGCGTCATCTTCTTTTTACGGCAGGTCTTCAGGGGCACCACGACTCGACAACGCCGTTCACGAGCTCGCTATCATGACAACCCGGCTACCGCGGCCAAAAGTCGAAAATGAATTGACAGTAAATATTCAAGATATGAGACATTTCATAAGGCGATTATAGAACATGTTCTACGCGATTCCTTTCTGTCAAAATCAAAAAAGATATTTTCTAGTTTTTGTTTTTTAAAGATTTTTTTTGAAAAAACTGGATTGGTTGAAATATTTGTATTCTATCCAAAAAATGTAGTTCTGTGTATGCCTTTTTCACACTTAACATTACACTACGATACACAAGGAAGCGAAATTTTTTCCTATTGTGGTGAAGCCATGTATATCTTAAAAGAGTTTTATTTGGCATAAAACTATCTATTTTCATTTAAGGAAATGGTAGTTTTTTTTAAACCGTTGGAAAAAATAAAATATCAGCTGATCATATGCAGCTGTTATAAAATTAAAACTGATAACAGTTAAAAAGTTAGGAATTTCGGATTTCTTTTGTATTTAAGAAAATCAGGTGCACTATTTAAAATATAATTTAAATGATCATTTTCTAAGAATATTTCCCTCTAGTTTCTAAGATATTCCTTATTTATTCTTTCTCTATTGTTCAGTAAAAATAAGCAGAAAACGTTAATTGGATGATTCAGAGTACTATCAAAATGTAAAAAAAATGTTATTAATATGTTACAAAGTGTTACAGTAAAAGACGTAAATTAAACCCCCAAAAATCTGTGGAAAAAGAGTTAATTAGCATTATATATTTTTGAAATAAAAAGCATTCTAATCATCTGCAAGAAAAATTTTTTAATCCAATTAATTAGTCATATTTTTCACATGTTGATACATTTTCTTTAGCTTCTTTTTCTTCCACACAACAAATGTAACTCTCATTAAGAAGACTAATTAAACTATATTTCAGAAGTAAAAAAAAGTCTTTCTCCAACTTAATAAAAAAGAAATTAAAATCCCCATTTAAAATATGAATCAAAAAACCTATATTTTTGTTATACAATTATTTATTTATACATATTTTGTTTGTATCTTTTCTCCGTGCTATTTGTTGATAAAAATCGGAAACAGTAAATATTTGGATCAAAAATATGGTGCTGCCATCTATTGTGAAAGTATCATACTATATAAAATACATTAGTGCTTGGATAATGCCAGTCAATTTTGATTATGTTCAGCCATTATTCCTCCTTTTTAAAGGTATAGGAATTTTTATGCTACATTTTTTTCTTTAACATGTGTAAGATTTATGAGCTTGACAAAAATAAATTATTTGTAAATAATTTCAAAATAAATGCACATCTGACCAAACACTTTCTTTCTTTTCCGGAAAAAAAAGGGAGTAAAGATCAAGATGGACGATGCTGGCAACATCATCATCAAGCGTGCCAGTAAGAATGCCGTGTACGCGAAGGATGTTAACGGTCCAGAAGACAGTTGTTTGTCGGCTGACATTCAGCGACTGCAAGGACAGTTGGAATATGAGAAACCCGTCAAAGTAAGTTGGAAGGACAGTTTTTTTATTTCTTAGAATGTGTTGCATAAACATTTAGATTGTGGTTAAATTTTTTGAAATAGTACTCCGAGGTTAATATGAAGAATAATAGATGAATGGACATGCATTTTTAACGAAAAATATGTTAATGCTTGCTTAGAGTTCTTTAACGCAATTGACCTTACTGATTTAGACAGTGATTGATGAAATCTGTTTGGAATGCTTATTTTTAATTGTTTCTATTTCAGCTTCTGATATTTTGCTATGTTTCGTAAGCTAAATTTAACGAGAACCATTATTCATTTTAAATTGCTATTGTCAAATCAGCTCTAAAACTCGAAATAACTTTAACGTAACCATTTAAAAGTATTAAAATTGAGATTTAAAAACGTTAAAATCTAGATTGAAAATACTATCATCCTGACTAAATGGAGCATCGTAATTTTTTATACTTGTTATTAATTCTAAAATAATTTTCGATAAAATTGTTGGGCATGTTTTTTAATGAGTTAGATATTTTAAATTTGATTGACTTGGGTATGATAATAATTAAATGTAAACATTTTTTTACATCAGGTTTTCAAAACTGAGAACCCTCTTCTAATATTCAATCCTTTTAACCTTATTCGCGAACATTAAAAGTGTATTTATCAGTCAATGACGTTGAAAATTTCACTGTTCATATTTATTTCAAGGTGTCTTATTTTTACTTTAATATTTAATAATAAGAAATCTAAAGCTTAAGATAAACATTTTTTTATGAAAATGCTTAATTCTCTCTTTATTGTATATTTAAATATCCTATTTTTCTTACTTTGAAGGACCGTCCTTATTTATTTATTTTCATTTTTGTTCCGTATATGTATTATTGTAACTTGTTGCATAGTGTTTTTCAAAATAAAAAAATAATAATTTTAACTAACCATATATACTTCGCACACACATTTTAATTTCATTCACACGTAAAAAACAATACGGTGTTGTAAAGTTAGTATAGTAGAGTTTAAATTTAAATTGTGTATTTTAAAATTTTAAAAAAGAAATTGATTTAAAAAAATTAATTTTGTATTGTAAAAATTTGCATAGTTAAATAGGAATTTGAAAATTAATTTTAATTCTAACACAAACAAAAGATAATATTCAAAAGATTTAATTAATTTTATATATACAATATTATAAATATTTAATATTTAAAAGTGCGAAAACTTTATTGCTTCGTAACTGATGTAATATATGTATTCTAATTTAATTTTATCTCTCTTTTTTTCCGTCACTACTTCATGAGCTTTGTGAGTCGTATTTTAATTAAGATATTAAATTGTCTGATGAAAAAAAGTACTTTTTTTTAAAAAAAAATTATTAGTACTAACCATTGGTTTTCATAATGGCTGTAAAAATTTGCATTTTACTTCATTCTCAATGCTATTCAGCTACTGTATTTTACATAATTTGTAAAAAATATATCCATTCTGTTCACATTTCAATAGAAAATTAATTTGAACCATTTGAAATCTTTTTTAAAAAGTTCATTTGTGTAAACTTCTTAGAAGTTTCTACTCAGGTTTGACTTTAATACTATATCATTTTTGTCTGTCTATCAAAAAGCAAAAAATATTTCTTTTAAAAAATCAGACTATGAGTTGTCATAGATATCTAAGCTGGGACAATTTACAGAGGAAAAGATATAATGTTTATATATATTTTTCTTTCTTTTTTTCAGATGTTCGACATGAAAAAGTTCCAACAACACATCTCACGAGAACTAAGGAGAGCCTACCCTGACCGCAGGAAACTAGAAACTCAATGTATTTGCGTAGTGGGCTTCGTAAAGGACAACACAGAAGTGTTGGACATGCCCTGCTGGATCATGATCATCAACATAGTTGCTCTGGACATGCTCAAATCGAAGCTTCCTCCGAGTAAGGCTCTCTATAAGCATTTAGTCTCTCTTTCATATTGTTTTGAATGAAGTTTCATGTACTGTTGCCATTCATAAAAAGTTCGACATTTCCTGTTTGGTATTATTTAACATTTTGCTTTGCGTTTGCTTATTCACTTTGAATCTGGCAACAAAATTTAAGTTAAGTTAGTTTTTAGAATATTCTCTAAATGTAGTAGCGTTTTTGCGTTAAGAAAATAATTTTTTATCTTTTCGGAGCGTGTGCTCATATATTAGTTTTTTCATGGAAATAGCCTCATTTATCCTGTGTGTTGAAGTAAAAATAAAAGGAATATTGAATCTGAAGAATAATAGTTTCTCGAATCATAACATGTAGAATGAAAAGTGAGATTTTGTCATGGATGCTAAGAGATGAAATGTATGCGTAGAAAATTCGAACTGGCACTTGCATGAAAAGAAATTTTAATGGAGGGAAAAGGAATTGTGAAAAACACGAAATAAAGACTACTTACTAAGTTATGCAAAAGGAAATTAATTCATTTAATAAGCTCATTTTGATAAATAAAATGTGTATAAACAGAAATCTTTCGATTAATTCTATCTCTCGTCTTTCGTATGTATCCTAGTATGATACATACATACAGTTGAACCTGTTTTTGTGCGGTACTTTTTTGAGCGATTTTATTTTTGTGCAATTTATTTTGTGCGATCTTTTTTTGTGTGTGAAGTTAACTTCTTATGGCACGGTAGAGAAAAATTTTCGTTACGCGTTACCAGTTACGGTTATGCGATGAACGTAAGGTAGAAATGTATGAAGTTCCAAATTTCTCCACGTTTTTTAAATACAGTTTGAAATAATAATGATAATAATAAAATTTGTTAATTATATATATTACTTTAAAATAAAACTTAATTATGCAATTCAATACATACAAGCGGAAACAACTTCAATTCTTCCAAGATCGTAGATGATTATATTTGACGATCTACCTACATTATCTCAAAGTATGCTGGATATAATTTATAATCGATGGTTTCACAGGCTAGTTCATATGGTGAATACATTCTCTCTCTTTTCCTTTAAAAATAATCAAAACTCAAGTTTATGTAGTCCATTAAAATGGTCACAACCGAAAGCATATCGAAAAAGTGATGTATTTCTCAAGGTGTGGTTGTACTGTCAGAAAACCCATATGAAAAAATCTTGTGATGGAGTACGATATAACAAGATAATACAACGTAATTGTATCGTCAACCATTCAAAAACTCTACTAGTACCTAGAGGCATATTTTCTTTACATTTAAAATGATTGACATTATAATGAGCTATTATAAAATGTTATATGTTTGTTTATCAAGTTATCATCCTTCCAATGATCATCTCTTAGCATATATTTTACGCTGCATACTTTAAAAGAAATTGAAAAGTGCAAAATACTTCAAAGCTTCAAATTTTTTTCTTTGAATGCAGCTGCATTAAGCCTAATTGGAGGCGTCATACTTTAAGCCTAACAGATTCTTCGGAGAATCTTCGCCAAGAACACCAAATACAATCTCGCCAAAATTGACTCATCATCAGTATCAGGTATTAAAAGATATCATTTAATCTTCCGTGTGGTGACCGGAGTAGAATAATCCCAACGTAAACTCATGCGTGTCGTAAAGGCGACTAAAATGAGCAGAAGTCCAACCTTTCAGGGCTCTGGCAACCCTCAATTATGACAAGTGCACCTCTGCAGTTTGTCATACACGACAACAACAACAATACATATAAGCCAATGAAGTTAACTTCTACCGCGTGTTCACACTGATACGCACAAATCTTTTTTTAATGTGGTATATAAATTTTAACGACTTTGACGCCTTTGTAATGTTTTCTATTAATGCACATATATACACCTCAAGGCGCGGTGCTCTGCTCATTTGTTATAAACAATCTATCGACAATACACGTTCAATGGTTTTCTCTCAATGCGCTAGCAGCACGGGCTTGATTGAAGACGAAACTTTCAATGACAGTGACATGATTAATAATTTGATAGATTATGATAACGGACAATAAGAACTGGATTTTTTGAGAGCGGGTAAAATAAATGGAGGGATCCAGCTTTCCAACAAATTGGGAAAGCATTTTTTTAAAATTGATACCAATTCCGAAAGGAATTTGAAATTCCGAAACGAGCTTCAATCATGCATATCTGGTTATCGTGACGTTTACAAGCAACTGACCGACCGACAGTTGTCGCAAAAGCTTATCGCTTACTTTATTGTGCCAAAAAATCAATTAAAATTGTATCTTCAAGTGATGAAAGCGATTTTGAACTAATTCACCACAAGAAGATGTGCACTTTGGATTACGATGAGGGACAGTTAATTATGTGTGTGCATTCTGAAAACTTCTCCATGTATACAATGAGGAATTAAATGTTTTCATGCATAATTTAATTACTTATTTTGGTTGAAAGTACTTTCTCATAAATTTCGTAAGCAATTGACGTATTTTCTAAGTGCGGCGTTTTTTATGCGGTCCCTCCCCACCGCATAAAAAAAATTTTCTGTCGTATGTCGACTAATTTTTTTTTTGTTTTATGTAAGTATTTATGAAATTTTCGAATATTTTTTTGTGCGCTTTTATTTATGCGATCCCTATCTACCGCACAAAAACAGATTTTACTGTACTATACTTCATCTAACTAAGTTATAAAAAAAATCAATGCATATTTTTAATACTTGTGTAACATTTTCTATGTAACATTAGCTCCAATTCCTGTGTATTCCCTCTTTTATTAAAGTAAGACACTCCTTTACAGTTCGTGAATTTCGCAATACATAGAGTATTTCTGTTAGAGATTAAAATCTTTACTTAAATGGATCGATCCATCAATGTCATAAGCAAGGTGGGGTGGGTTTGGAAGAAGGAACACGGTAAAAGAAATTGATTATATTCTGTTATTTTCTTAAATTAGAAAGTATATAAGATATATATAAAAAAGAGTATGTGCAAGTTTAATTGATACTTTTTCAGTACAAAAAAATAAATAATAGACGGAGGTATGGAAGCCCTGAAACTGAAACAATTTCATAAGATAGTTCAGATTTTTTATATGAGTTTTCATTGAAATTCCACGAATTTGTTTCATTGTAAGCGTAAAAATCTTCAAATTTTAACATTATGTTACTTAAAAAAGAAATCAATATTACTGATGTAATAAAAAAAATGTAATTTTTTCCTTAAAAAAATGTATTTTTATAGAAGTTTTTTTGTGATTCGCTCTTAAATTTATATGGAAATTTCTTTGATATATGCGACGTAAGTTGTTCAGAATATTAATGATTATTATGATTGAATTTATAATAATTAATTTCAAGTACACATGTTCGATTTAGTTGAGTAAAATAATGAAATAAATGTTTATTATATTGTTTATATTTGTTTGATTAAAACAAATTTTATTTTATTACATAATTATTATTGCATCATCCTTTGCCTTTCAGATATTTTATATCTTAAATCAAGTATTAACCTAAATTATTTCCAAGCTAATTATACTGAAAATAATCTATTCGACAATGATCCTTGTGAGCAATCTCATTTATTTTGAATAATACTCTGGGTGAATTTCAACTCTAATAGTCTAAAATCATGTGACGTCATAATCACATGACAATTGCAATCACGTATTTCCTGTCAATCAGTTCATGAATTCATGTGATATTAGAGTCACATGATAACTGCAATCAGTGTTTCCAACCAATCAGTTCATGAATTCATGTGACGTCACAGTCACATGATAAAAGCAATCACGTATTTCTAGCCAAACAGTTGATGCAACTTGCTATTGCCAACTTTTGCTTTCTGTAGTAACTTACTTTTTTTTAAAGTACATATTTGTCAAGAATAATAACGCACGTAGGTGAACAAAATGTACTTGATTTAAAAATATACATGAATGAGATTTTTTTTTTTTAATTTAGAAAACATTCAGAGGATATTTAATATTCGAACACTTTTGCCTAATTATCAAATTTGAATTTTACATTCAGAACAAGTACAAGTATGATGTCAGTTTTGAGTTCAATTGAGAACATGTGACTGCATTTATCATGGGACAATCATGAATTTTAATAGGATTTCCTTATTAAATTGCTAGAGAATATCCTGTTCTGCTTTTTATCATTAATTACATTAATAGATTAATTCGGATTAATGACATTTGCAAATAAGTTAAAAGGACTGACAGGGGATGTTTATAATATCATAATCGGCTTGATTATTTTTAATACAAATTAGTTTTAATGTGAGATGTTATATTTTAATGGTAATGAAAACTACCTTGTATTTGAATTATTAAGTAGTAATTGACCTGTCCGCGAGTTAGTCTATTTCCAGTTAATCGTATGTCTGTTCATTATCATTTTAATTTTCAATTAACACAATTAAAAATCTGATACATTTTAAAGAACCATTAGGAAAGACACGCAGATTACAGATGCTAATTGACATAATTTTTTGTCTGTAACAATAACGATCAAATATAGATAATGATGGTATTGTGTATATTGTATTAAGGTAAGTGATAACATGAATAATTGTGTTGGAGATAAGATTTGTTCAGGAATAATATAAAGAAAAACGTTACATACTTTTTAAATAGAAATATTGTAAGCAATCGTGTATTTAAGCTAATTTGTTCTGTCATTTGAGAATGAACAAATAGGCTGACCATTAAGATTATTAATAAAAATTAAATGGTACTTCTCCATATTATCGCAACCGTATTGGTGAAATTGTATGTGAAACGAAGCCCATGGTTGCCAATTCAGCGCCTACGACACATGAGAAATCGAGGTTGCCAATTTGGCGAGTTATCTTGAGATCAAGTTGGGTTAAAGTGTAGTACGGGGGGCACTTGCGCAGTCCTTTTTTGGCGACTAAAAGTGGTCGCCAATTTTTTCGGAATTATTTATTATTTATTTTAGAATGAATTCGATATCTTACCATGACATTTAGATAAAAATCGCCAAATCGAAAAGTGCACCCCTATACTACACTTGAGTCACTGTGGTATGGGAGGGCCACTTTGGATTTTGGGATTTTTCTTCGGATTTGGCGATTTTTATCAAATGTCATAGTGAGATAACGAATTCATTCTAAATTAAATAAATAATTCCGAATTAAGTACCTTGGCGACCGCTTTTAGACGCCAAAAAAGGACTGTGCCAAGTGCCCCCTATACTACACTTCAACCGTTATCTTGAATGTTGGTATTGTTGTGATAGTACGTAAGTATCCGATTTAAATTTATCTCATAACTTTGTAAATTGCGTAGAAAACCACTGAGAATTGCTCTGCGTGCTGCATGCTCCGATGTTTGATCTAAAACTTCAAAGTTTCTCAATGAATTAACGAACGAATGAATCTATAGTTTTATGAGTTACATAGATTTAATTGGTCGTCGCCATGAGATAAAAACAACAAAAAATATTCTAACGTGTTTTATATGAAAGCAAATTAATAAGTCAGACATTGCTGGAAAATGGAGTGATTTGAGTGGCTCCAATTAGTCTGCAGTGACGCTAATATGTAAGTACCCACGTTAGTACAGAATTATGTGTCAAACTAAAAATCATAAATTATACCGCTGATATTGCTATATTAAGTGGAGCTTTGCAGGGACAAAAGATTCCCACTAAAATTTCAATTTTTTATTTAACTATGTTTTAGGAATACTTAGTATTCATGTTGTTTATTATTTTTTATTTTAATAAATATATTTAAAACATACAAAATGAATAAGGTTGGATCCTAGTTGGGCACGCTGCTTGGCGACAAAATTTTTGGCACCAACTAACAGCGTCAACCGCCCCCCGATTTTTCTTCGTTTTCGTCCATGATGTCATTTTTTGAAACACGGGGTTTTGGCACCATTTGGCGAAAAAAATGGCGCCAAAAACAGCAGTGTGCCCAGCTAGGATTCTACCGAATAATGTATGCACAATTCTATTATTATGTTGATGGAATAGTTATTTTTTATGTTGCTTATTTTATGTTAATAAATATCTTTGAGATGCATAATGAATAATCTGTATTTTTCTGTATTTGTATGTTCAAACTCTAAATCTGTATTTTTGACTTCTATTCCCTTACTCTGCATGCATTGCTTCAGAAATCGAATTGTTTTTAATATTTCTCTGCTCTGCGGTACCCTTAATCACATATTGATAGATTGGTTTGGCACACTAGAGTTATAAGATTGCCACCCCCTTTTTTAGAGTATCATAAACAGCTGTATAAAAAGTTACAATTATATCTTATATGCATGCTCTTGCCAGTGCCACACTTAAAAATTTTGAACATTCTGTTACATGAAAAAAAAATAATACATTTAATATAAAAGAAAAAGACGCATAAGAAAAAGGAAATTTTTTTTATAATATATGGGAAAACCTGTGAAGTAATTCTTAAATTATTAGTGTACTGTACATTTCCTGTCTGTGTGTTTTTATCAATGATAAAAACAAGTAGTATGTGAAAATATTAGGAGCTAGAGAGTATTTGTGAACAAGAAAAATAAGGTTAAGCTCTAGTTGAACCCTCTGATTTATTTGGTGCCGAAAATTTGATGCTTTTAGAGAGATTTAGAGACACACTTATTGTCAGCAGTTTGGCAAAGAATTACTAGTGGCCGCAAAATGGGTTTAAAAAGCTGGATCGGCAAGAGTTTTCATTAACTGTCATTTGGCAGAAATGCCAACTTGGCTTTAAAGTCCTAAAAAAATTGGCGCTAAGCTTTTGTCGCCAAATTAGGCGGTTCAACTAGGATCCAACCGAAAAATAATAATCAGTGACGTTATAAAAGTAGTAAAATGTGTTTTCTCTCATCTTGACAGCTGTCATGTCAAAACGCCCCAGTGCTCCTAACTTGGCGAGCATCTTCGAGCGTCCGTTGAGGAATGGCCACCGGAACGGAGTGAACGATGAGGATCCTTACAGCCTCCCAGGAGTGACGTCCCGAAACTCTATCTACGGAGTTCTAGGAGATCCCAAGCCACCTAAATTGCCCCCCAGAGACATGCCCAGGGTGCCCGTTCCCACGGTGAGTAATCATTTCGGGAATTGTTGCAAGTGAGATCTCTTTGTAGATGCTGATTAATTTATATAATACAAGAAAAGATGTGTACATGTAAAAAATTAATATACAGGGTTATCAGGGATGAATGACTCGATTACAAAATTTAATAATTCCCAAATGAATAAGCAGAAAACGATAAGTATAAGATGTCATTATAATCATACAAGATGAAATTTTTTTCTTGCGTAACGTTCTTTGACGCGAAGTAAATACGAGTCATTTGAAAAAATGATCGTTTTGCATAGCTTCATCCATGTAAAGGCAATAACTTTGAAGCTGCAACGCGTCACTATGATTCAATGCTTGCATGGTTTTCAATTTGGTCGGCTTGAAATGAAATTTTTTTCTCAACACAGTCTATATAGTAGACTGAGGTAACACAAGTATACGATAAGCACGAACCCCTGATTTCTTTGAACTGTGTATAAAAGTCCTCTTGCACTCTTTGAACATTCTCCGGCATACAGCCTGTTCGTCCTGCACTTTTACCTTAACACAGGCATCTAATTTCCTGGAACTGTTCATACTATCTTCTTATACTCTTAGATGTCGATGTATTTCTATGGTACTTTCTCCAAAATTCACGGTTGAAGTGTTATTACTGACAGACTTTTTGCAAACGAGAGCACATAAAACGCTGCAACGTTTTTCCGCTTCTGTTCACAACTTCGAAAACATCTTGAATACAACATTGCTGTCACTTATTGGACAAAAGCAATGCTACAAACTCAAAATTTCGTACTGTATATTTATAATGACATATTAATTATTATTTTCTGTTTATTCATCTGGAAATTATTAAATTTTGTAATCGGGTCACTCATTCCTGATAACCCTATACCAGTGACGCACACAAGGGGGTCCTGGGAGTCCGGAACCTCCCCCAAAGCCCTTGATTTTTTTCCGATTGATTATAATTCTAAGTATATAGTACGTAAAAATTAATTAAGTATTTGTTATTAATGATTAATTTTATTAATTAATGCTAATTATTTATTTAATAATTAGTTTTTTACTGTGTTTTGTTCCCGAAAATTGACAAAATCAAAAGGAGTATGATACAAGAATGGGGAACTTTCGACCCCGGCCCTCCCCTTGAAAAATTCCTGTGCGTGCTACTGCCCTATACATATATATTAGTGCTTCTAAATGAATTAAAATGCCATGCATTTGATAACCCAACTAAAATATTTTTCTGTGGCGCATTCTGATTTAATAACACACTCTGAAGCTGCATGAGAGCTATTAGCGTCGGACCTCGTAATTTTGAGCCACGTCCAGGTAACGAAGATATCCTAGCTGCCATCCCACTCCGAACTTCTACACCACCTCTTTAAACCTCGAGAGATCATCAGCCCATCTACACAGCAACTCCTAATGTAACGGTTTTCAATGGCATTAGAACCTGAATATCACTTTTTATTAGCAAGTTTTTAAATTATGTCTAAAGGTATATATATCCAGCCGAAATTGAGGATTCGTTATTATTATTTGTTATAAAAAATAAGAAAGAAAACTAATTCAAACTGTTTTTTTATTCTAAAAGTCGCTAAGCCTCATAAATTGTTTGAATTACGTTTATACTGTTGATGTGGGTGACTTGTGTTTCTACTATGTATGATTCACATATTCTCTAAAGATATGTGCAAGTAAATAAATATACAAGCATGAATCAGTTTAGGCTTAACTCCATAGGTGATTTGAACACTTACCTCTCTTCTAATCCAGATACTAGGACGAAGCTAGATGTAAGTGAATGTATTTCGTTAATCATTTACACAGATTGTATACAGGAAAGATCTTACGTCTATTTCTATTTCAGTTTAACTTGTTTTTCGTGAACTTGCTTTCTGAAAAAATAATTTCTTCCAGATTCGTAAAAATATTTTCGGGATGTATAGCTCTTTAAAAATGTCATAAAATTTACATAATTTTGCCCATGTATATTTTCGTAACAAGTTGTAAGAATTTATATAATAAACTATCTTTATTTGTGCATTTTTCTGAACAATATTACAAGACAAATTCTAAATATATGTGAAGAAATTACCTAGATAATATCATTTTCAACGCATTTTAAAACAATTGACTTCAGCATGATATTTTGTGAAATGATTCATCGACTGATAAAAACTTTTTTTTGCAGCCCGATTATGAAGATAAAGACGATGAACGTTTTGATTTTCCACCAGCCAAACACAATAACAATAATAATAATTCCGTGAATAATCATTCTAGAAATCCTAGCATATATGGTAAGAATTTGAATTTTTTATATTTTCCCTTTAAAACTTCAATACATATCTATATATACACTCTTTTACCAAAAAAAGTAACTGTTTTTACTGAGATAGAGAATATGTATAGCTTATATACACAGATAATGAAATGATTGGATGATTTAAGGACATGGAATCCATTAATGGCTAGTATTTGCACATTAAAAGTTAATATCAGGAATTGCTGACCCTCTATTAACTTCTTCCCTCAGGTGGATAAGCGTGTCTATGGTGGACGTCGATGCAAAGAGTGATAAAGATTACTAATATGTGACATATTTTGCAAGCCATTGATTGATTGTCCAGATTTGCGACACTTTGTGTTGTCCGGATTTCGTGGCCTACAACGTTCCATGTTACCATACATGTTCGATTGCGAAAAATCCGGTGACGTGTTGGCCTTGGAAGAGTGTCAGTTGCACGTAGGTAATCCAGAGATATGTAAACCGTAAACAGCTTTACATTATCGTGGTTGATTGATTGTTTGTTAACGTTGCACTTCGAAACAACACGAAAGTCAAGTGATGATGTACACACCAAAGCTGGTACTTCTTTCTCCCAATTTTGAGCATTGTACTAACGTGAGGACTGCGAGCCGCAGCAGATTTAGCGTGCAGCAGACTTACGAAGCGGTATATCTTTAGTGACACCAGGAGACGAATCTAAGACTCGACAGGAACAACCCTGTCTACGAGTTAACAATTATGATTACTGGGTTACCCCAACCATCAGTCTGGTGACTTTCAGCAGAGAGCATGGAGGTAGTGCAGAGATAGGCGGTCCGATTGGGACTTGACATAATCTTGTTAAAAAGGACTCTAGAATGAGGCGTGTCATGAAGTGTAACCCAGCGAGGATATCATCAAGACTCAGGATTATTAGAAGCAACCTGCTGTTGTAAGACATATCTCTGCAGATCGTCACATCCAGGGACATCTTAAGGCAAGGGCCAACTGGGCCCAGGGCTTCTGCCTCAATGGGGGCTTCGTCTAGCTATCTTTTCAACCTCAGAGAGATCATGATCCGAATTTTAATCGTCAAATGTTATCATGTACATATTCTCTGAAAAACTAGGAATTTAAAACTTTTTATGCCAACTGGCAAGAGTGCACTATTATGTGATGACCATCGTTCATGTCTTCGCCTAGGCCTACCACCATACATATTCATTACTCATTAAGTCGAAAGGCTGCAGTCGGTTGAGTCGGCTTATGCCTGGGTGTGTGAGGTATTGAGTTACTCATATTTATTTGTTACGGATTACTGTTTGTACGAGTATTTGATAGTGTGTATGTTATATACCAGCGGTTCTTAAACTTATAATCGCCACGATCCCTCTTTATGTTTTAGCCTAACACCGCGGACCCCAAGCTTTTGAACGCCCTTTCCCTTGACTCCCAACACATGACTGGATGATTTAAAGGTTCCTCAATAATTCTAAGACTGCCTCTGCTACTTATACTGACTTTTTTTAACACTTCTTTTAACCGCCTCATTAGGATAATTTAGTAATCTGGTCTAGAATAACGCATCTTTTAATTTTTCTTCTAGTGCTTTCAGGGACCCCTAGAAAGGAGAGCTGAGAACCCATGAGAGCCCACGAACCACAGTTTAAGAACCGTTATTATATACTATCTACTTTTAAGGTCCAAGGTGGGGCCACCTTTTGCATAGGGGCCTAGGGTCTCAAGAATTTTTAAGACGTCCCTGGTCACATCAGAAGTAATTGCTGTACGTGTTTGTGAAACAGAGGCTGGTAAAGACCACTGGCCCAAGTCCCTCCATACACGGATTCGATGGTCATCTACACCTAGACTGAATCGATATTCATCGCTGAATAACACTAAACGATCCCAATATATAAGCAGCTATGATGATCGGATATTACACTTCTGTTGACGACTCTGCCTATATTGTGGGGTCGTCTTAAAGGACTCTGTGAGCGTTCTACCGCCACATCCAATCACTGTGAAATGGATAAAGCAGGTAGTAAGGAGCACGTTGGGCAGTGGACAATGATGCGATTGCTGTATTTTTTTACCTATCGTCCAATCATCTGATCTCATCTCGTATTTGTGTACCTTGACCTTCCAAAGTCTTCACACCGCCAATAAGTTTATCGCAGTTATCATTGTTGCAAACATCGTTGCACATCTATGTCCGTCTATTGTAGTGGGCGGCTTATTGCTCTGACAGACGAGCTATCTTCACGCATCTCGACTACACGACTGAGTTTGAAGTCGGTTCATTTGGCTATAAGGTGTTCGACAATATTGTGATGGCATTATTGCTTGTGTCTCCAGGTAAAACCGAAATTCTGACAAAAAAAGATGAACCACCTTTTTTTTTTACACAATTCTAGTTTCACAGTACAAACCGTGCTATAAATGACAGTATAAGATTCATTGACTTTGAAAATTTAATAGTTCGCATACTTAGTTTAAAGAAATTACGCGAAATTTCAAGATAATCTAAATATTTTTAAGGAGATGGAAGTCGATTTTTCCAGCAAAAACGTATGAAGTATAAAAAAAATTTCAATTCACACAAATACTTTTGTGCCAGGATAACTTCTAAAAAATTATAAAATTTCCCTAAATTTTCTTAATTTAACATTTAGAATTTTTTATATTTACCAAATTAAAGAAACGTCCATATATTCATTGCTCAATCAGACAATCTTCATGTTTTAGAATCGTTAATGATTCTTAACATTGTGCAAGCTGCGCTTTTGTTTTCATTGTGTTTAACAATTTGCTACGATATAATGTTGAAAAACTGAATTTAAACGAAATTTTTGGATTTTTTAATCGAACTTCTAGAAAACATCGAATCTTTTGGAAAGGTTTGAAAAATTCTTACAAGTAGTTACATAATGCATTTTTTTTTAAAATCTTTTATGCTAACTTTTATTATGTTAACTATATTGGTGATTTAATAATATTGTTCTTTTTGTTTGTTTCATGTCTTAGCAGAAATGAAGTTCGCGACAATTGATTATTCTTCATCTTTTTTCCAGACGATCCCTACTACTGCGGCCTGAGCGCCCGGGTGCCCAAGTTCGGCAAGAAAATGCCCGCTCCCCAGATGCCTGGTTTGCACACTCCTCTGAGAAAAGCTCACAGCGGTAGCTATCTTAGTCTCATCCGTCCCTATGATTCCGGTTTAGGTATAGATACTTTGCGTACACTTCGCTTTTCCAAGGGGACAAACACTCAGCACCCATTCGGACTAAGGACTAATACTTTTATTTACATGTCATCAGCCTAGTTACCAGACTGCGTAACTCCACCGATGTAACTGATTTGATATAGGAGTGCAACACGCCAAGCGCTTTTTGGCGCGATTCCGTAATCTGTTGTTGTCGGGTTACATGAAATCCAAAATGACTGCCTAGCTTTTTTCTTTTGTTTTGTCTACGCCATGCCCCAGTGCGCGCTCCGCTTTTAATTCATTCCTTCGATCAGTGTAATCACTGTTTTTTTTATTTCATAATAAAACTAGATTTCGAAGGGAGAGGTGGTGGCAAGGTTTTAACATAAAATTAATACAACAGAAGGTAATATTAATGTATTACACTTCCAGATATAAATTATTTACACTATTTTAAGCGAACATTACACAAAATTTGTAACAATATCGCAAGATAAAAATATCAAAGTAAACCATATTGTAATATTATCGCCTATCTTGGCGAACATAAACAACTTGACGCCTAGCCCTACTGTATCAGATTAGCATCCCAAATGGAGTTACGCAGTCTGATAATTAGACCGACGATATCTAATATGCATGAGTTCCCCAAGAGTTAAAAAGAAACCGAGTCATTAATAACACTTTAGGCAGCTTTCTAACGGAAACCGGTTGGTTTCGAGCAGAGTTTGGATGCACATATTGACAATTTCTCTTCAATTTAACAAATTAATACGAAAAATATAGCCTGCACTACTAACACCAAATATAGTTTAACCATGGCGAGAAGAGCCCGATTTTCTTCGTTCGGATATTATTTTAGCCCATGCCTTTATTTATCGCCTACTTGGCGAAGTATTCTTCTCATGTTAACACTAGAACATCCGGAATTTCTCTCGATTATCCTTAAACGTCCCCACCGGTTGTCATTTTGACACCGCGATAAAAAAGATATAAAGTAAATATTTTAACTAAATAATTGCAGTTCAGTAGGGTTTAGTTTTAAGACTTTTAAATATTTCTTCATGTAATTATCATATATTATGACCCTTTATATCATAAAAAAACTGACGTTTACATAATGTTTTACTAAGCTTGTTGAACCACTGCTGTGTCACAAAACATTTCGAGTCACAAATCTGCCAGGAATATTACTATTATGAGGTATCCATTCTATGCGCATTCCTAGAGACTTATACATCAGGATTTACTGAAATGTTTTCAATTACATCAGACTTTCTTCAGATTCTTCGCAGTCATTTTCATTTAATCTTATGTCTTCATCGGAATCTGAATCAGAGCTGTTTCATTCTCAGAAAACTCTCACAAGAAATTAGCAATTTCATCAGGGGGTAGACGTTTTCTAAGAGCCATCGTTTCATGGTATCTGCTCTGTACTAACTTTGAAAATCGAATTAAAGTTTTTTTATGAGCTAATAAGCAAATACTGTGTGACGAAGCACTTAGACACAACAATTTTAGTATTCATTTCCACTGTGAACCTAATAACACTGTATTCAAGGTAAAAAAAAAAAATGTGCGATAGAAATTTGAGAAGCTTGTTTTACTAATACTATCTACTTAGTGAACTGTATTTTGTTGAACGACAGCTTTTTATAATAATAAATTGCCTTGGGGTTGAAATGACTCCAGCGGACGTTCCAGGTATACTTAGTTGGAAAATCACCCCAAATTAACCTGGAACCACAAAACATTTTCTGTGTAATCACCAAGGAAAATGATTAAAAGTCACAAAAAATTTTCAAATTCCCTGCAAAAATGTAGAAAGAAGAACGAAGTAAACAGGCTCCTGTGTCAAACTGACATCGGTGGACGTTCTAGTGTTAAACAGAAGTGCAGTAAGAAAAATGAGCTGCTGGCGCGATTTGGAACATTTTTTCTTCTTCTTCTTTGCTAAAAACGTGGGCTTAAGTAACACATTTATGTTTTTATATAAATGTAAAATCAAAATTGGAGCTTACATATTATACTACCGACCCATTTCGCCAAATAAAAAGATGTCACTAAGTGTTGTCACATCGTTAGGATTGTTTTATACATGTAGGACAACTATTTTCCGCTATTGACTGCATATCGCGGTATTTGGTGACGTTTTTGATTTGAAAATATTAGTCCACGGTATAATATTTAAGTACCTCAAAAGGATACGTGATTAAAATAATTTATTTTGTGGTGAGCTATTCTATTTTTTTATTGAATGATCAAATTTTTTTAAAAAATACTTCGAGTAGGAATATATTAAGCCCCATGTATGTGCATTCCAATTATTTCGTTCTAAATTTCGTGTTTTTTTAAGAGCAGTTTTCGAAGTAACATTTCTTTTGTCCCAATTTTTTTCCTACAATAAGACACTCCAAATATGTTTCGCCATTATACATCAACATCAATTAAATTTTCTTTCCAATGCCATGCATTTTCCAATTGTATTGCATTTTATAAATTTTTTAATAACAATGAAATTTGAAAATGGCAATCACTAAACCAGAAATTAAATTTTTAAAAAATTACACGTTGATTGTTACAATTACCAAGCGGTTTTCCAAATAATTTTTAGAACTAAAGCTTTTCCGGAAAATATTTCCTAACATTTATTTACACATAAGAAGGGGAATAATTTTCAATTACCAAAGATGTATTTTTCTTTATCAAAGCAGTTGGCTACTTTTTTTTTTTTTTTTTTGAAGTGATTTTGGGTTCTCGTGTATGATACTGTTGACCAATTTCGCCAAATCAAAAGACGTCTCCAAATGTTCTCATCATATGCGTGAACAAGATTACCGAGTTTGCGCATGTGTGGAAACAGTTTTCAGTACTTTCGTATTATCGCAACCTATTGGCGACACTGTATGAAGTGAAGCGCACGATTGCCAATTCAGTGTATACGACACATGCGAAATTGGGGTCGCCAACTTGACGAGTTATCTTGAACGTTGGCGATTATTGTGATAATATCGCAGCATTCGGCGACGTTTTATTCATTTGACAAATACCTAAATACCCATTTTAGAACCCATTAACTGATTCATGTAAACCAATGTATTAAGCAATGTAATAAAGCAATCTGTTAAGGTATCCGACCACGGTCGGAACCGTGATTTTAAAAAAGCATATAAATGGATAATTTTCATGATATTTAGTGTCACTTAGATTAGAATACATGCCGAAAATTGTTTTAAGGACATTTTGACAAAAAAATTATTTAAGTACAATATTTCACAAAAAATGAACTTAGAATAATCTTTTTTCAAAATGTTCTCCTTTTGTGAAAAATGCTTCTATTGTAATAATATTTTGCCTGTATATAGCTCAGACCTCTGTACAGAGGCTCAACTATGATTTTTGAAAAATTCACATTATTTTCAGAGTTACTACCAATTGAAATAATTATCGGCGTTTTTTTCTTAAACTTTCTCCCCTCTGTTGTCGTAAAACATGGATAAACCCACTTCTAAGTTATATATTTTCAAAAATTCTAGTTGAGCCTCTGTACAGAGGTCTGAGCTATATACAAGCAAAATATTATTATAATAGAAGCATTTTTCACAAAAGGAGAACATTTTGAAGAAAGGTTACTCTAAGTTAATTTTTTGCCGAAATATTGTTTTTAAATAATTTTTTTTGTCAAAATGTCCTTAAAACAATTTTATTAATGTATTCTCTAATCTAAGTGACACTAAATATTATGAAAATTATCCATTTGTACGCTTTTGCAAAATCTCGGTTCCGAACGTAGTCGGATACCAATGTAATAAGGCACCCACAAATGTCATCAATATTGAAATACGTTTAGACCTTAAAAACTGAAAAGAAAGTGAATAATAACTGTTTGCATTTTCTTTCAGAATCTGATGGTCACACAGGTTCCAGCGAAGATGATTACTCTAGGATTTATGGCCGCCTACGCCAAGTACCGGCTCACTATGGATATTATCAACGTAAAGAACTATACGCCAGTAAATGGCGCTAAATGAACTCAATCCATTGGATTAGAATCTAGTACTTGGTAAGTCGCCATGTAATCGGAATTCGAGCCAATGAGGTTGTCTCAGAAGAAAAAGCTTGGTGATGTACCGATAACTAGATTTTACCCAAATGTGAAGAATGCCTGTGAATGGCAAACCTACTTCTTTTCCACAAGACTGTAGTATCAGTAGGCAATTTCTGTCGCCGTGAAAATGCCATTACTGATTTTGATATAATCGCTCACAACTGCTCTTCAAAACATTGTCTTCCAGTTGCTATTTTTTTAACAAACGATAGCGATGAAAAATCTGCTGCCTTGCGATTCAGATTCCATGAACTGGTAAAAATTATGCATAAAGATATTTTTATAGAAAAAAAAATCTGAACTTGCAATTACTTTTAAATTATATTCAATAGAGATGAAAGTATTTTTGCTACATTTTTTAATACTGTGTATATATTCATATCGAATTTTGTAAGATAGTGAAAGAGATGCGAAATGAGGTCTTTTTTTGTAATATAGGAGGCTGACAGCGTTCAAGATTTTTTTCTCTCCCTAAAAAATTGACAACTACTGATTCTTAATCTGTATTAATAGTAAACTTTCAATGGTGGATAATTTGTTCATTGTGTTTTATGCAAAATAAAATATATTTACTGTAGCTAAGGAGCTCTGATTTTTTTCTAAAACCTCAAATCACTATTATTATGTGCAACTAGCTCACGAAATTAAAGTAACATTATTACTTTCATGTTTAACTACGACTTACAGCAATGTTTCTCTAACTTTCTGTACTTGAGACCCAATTTTCAATCATAATTTTCATCACCTTATAAACCGTACAAAAGAAATCAAGATAGTCAAAAAGATATTATCAAGATAAGTATTAAATTTTGAATATAATTTTATGACATGCTCTTAAAGTCACTGGTTATTATCAAAAACTTGTTCTTAACTTAATAATGTTAAAGATTAATTATGAAATGCATTGGGCAGTACTGATACACACACACATTTATCAGTGTATTATATCAGTGTTAATGTATTATATTTTATTTTTTTATTATGGCAGAATGTATTTTGTTTTACTTCCTTTCAGTAAATTAATAATTTTTCTAAATCTTTTTTTTACGATTTTTTTCGATATACTCGCGCCCCCATGTAATGTTATTTCGCCCCCTAGGGGGTCACGCCTCACAGTTTAAGAAACGCTGACTTGCAGTTAAAGATATCAGAATAAAATTAATTTACCGTATTTATACTCGAATCTAAGCCGCCATCGATATTAAGGCGTTTCACAAATTCTCAACATGTTCTTGTGAAAAACTGTTGTCGTCATTTCCATGCCACACCCCGAATTCTCTACAGGGTTTTGAAAACAAAATGAAAAATTGTGTGTATGTAAAAGGCTCAACAATATCTGATACTTTTTTTTAAAAAAATTTAGTAAAGAATCATAAAAAGTTAATAATTTATATTTATTTTACCAGTATTGAAATCTTCCAAGCACATATATGAATCTGCAATTACTCAAACCATCAGTATCATGTTTCGAAAATGATTCGTCACCCCCAGTGTCACAGCTGACTTCAAAATTGGTCCTTCGTCGCCATTTTCCCACACGGTGACGTTTTCCGTGCCATCCATTGCATTAGCTATACAACATTTTTATAAAGGAATGTTAGTTTTTTAAAGGAAATTTATGAGCAGAAATTATATCATTTTGTTTACGCCATCGACGTATATTTGTTTCATCCACGTCAAAGTTTCAGCGGCCGATGCTCTGTTTCCGTATTTTTCTGCACATAAAATTGCCTCCCTTTTCATACTTGCGTCATGGTGCTATTACGGAAATCTTTGATGTTTAGGTGATTAAAAGAAAGCGTACACAAAAAAAAAAATTCCCAAATACGAGCAGACAACGATGTTTAGGATAGACTGAATACTCGAGGTAAACTGCGCAATGGGATAAGTCGTCGATGTAAGTGGCCAGAATGGACAGTTCCATTTTTCTTTTGAAAGGGATAAAAAATCAATTTCCCCCACCCAACAAATATTTTGCCTTCGATCAGGGCCGGCTCTAGCAGTTTTACGACCCCGGACAAGAAAGAAAAATGCTGCCCCTCCCACCAAACCAAAAAAATATAATTAAAATAGATAAATTATTCACATAGATGCACACCTATACAAAATATTTAGAAATTAAGCTCATAATCACCTGTTCTTATTTCAAACGAGTAAAATGTAAGAAGAAATCGCCCATTTCAGCAGACCAATTCCTTCGAAAAAGAGCCTACTGACGTTGGGGATCACAAGCGTTTATTTTAACTTATAGTAACTTCACTCAAGACTAAAATAAAACATCTCCTCTATGGTTCTCTATCTACTAAAAACTCTTATTACCCCGTCCCCTTTCGGATAGCTGACACCGGACATCGTATGGGTGAAAGGAATATCCGTTGTGACCCCTCTCCTGGATGAGGAGAAGGTTACTTGTGAAAGATATTTAAACATATATCAAATTTCCTGGTTTAACATAACATATACTCCTGCCTCGAACCTTTCAAGTTTCAATATAAAAAAACTGACATTAAACACACAGAGTACAAAATAAGGAAATAAGATACATTAAATTAAATACCAAATTCACACCCAATAATATTTCAGAAAATATATAAAAAATATTTTTAACAATTTTTTTTCTTCCAAATTCGATCTAAATGCCGCCCCAGGCAGGGTTCCGGTTTGTCCGGCCCTAGAGCCGCTCCTGCTTTAATTCAAAGCCGCACCCAATTTTCAGTAGCATTAACAGTAGAAAACTAGTGTGGCCTAGATTCGAGTAAATACGATATATACAGTGGAAATCGCTTAACATGAATCCGGGGGTGAAATACTTTTTCGTGTTAAAGAATATTGTAAGTATATAAACATATATTCATTAAAATTAAGCATATTAGAGTAAGTTTTATTTATCTAAGTATGCATATATTTAAAAAAAATTACTGAAACAAAATACACTGCTCAAAATAATTAAAGGATATTGTGGTTTTAGGTGGATCTTGTTGCTGGGAAACTTTTTAGCTGATTGATACATGGTCGACAGACGTAGTAGGTTATATGGGAAAAAATTACACATGTTTGGCAGAAAAAAAATGCATTTTATTGCGCATTTGTGTACAAAAGGAAAAAAACACAATTTGTGCATATGAGAAAAAAGAATAAAAAAAAGGGTTTTCTTCAAAGGAAATCATTTTCAGTAAGGGGTATGGTTTCTACGGACGGCCAGCAACGTTGAGCACCTTTGAGGCATGGAGTCAATGAGGCTATTAATCACGAGTTGGGATATTCTGTCCCACTCTTCCAGAAGATCTCTTTCCAGTTCTTGAAGAGTTTGTGGGGGTGGTTGGCGGCCAGCAACTCGTCTTCCTAGAGCGTCCCAAACGTGCTCTATTGGATTCATTTCTGGAGAACACGCTGGCCATTCCATTCGTACGATTCCTTCCTCGAAAAGGAAATCCTCCACCAAGTTAGCACGATGTGGCCTGCAGTTATCGTCCATTAAAATGAAGTCATCTCCGATTGCTGCAGCATAAGGGACTACAATAGGTCTGAGGATCTCATCCCTATATCGGCGAGCAGTCAGAGATCCATCTCGAATGATGTAGAGGTCTGTGCGCCCGTCAATGGAGATGCCACCATACACCAACACTCCCCCACCGCCAAATCTGACACTTTCGTGCACGAACGCAGGATTATTCCTACTGCCACGGTCCCTCCAGATGAAAATACGCTTATTATCCGGATTAACAGAAAAACGGGACTCGTCAGAAAAAAGAACATTGCTCCATTCATTTCTCCTCCAGTTCACATGCTCTGTTGCCCACTCCCTGCGGTCGCGACGATGTCTTGATGTTAGTCTAACACATACCATCGGTCGGCGAGCATACAGACCTACACCATGGAGCCGGTTTCAGACAGTCTGAGTTGAAACCATGGTGCCAGTAGCCGAGCGAAGGTGTTGTTGGAGAAGAGTAACGTTCATATTTCGGTGTCTCCGAGCCGTTAACACTAAATAACGATCTTCATTGGGCGTTGTTGCCCGTCTACGACCATGTCCTGGTCTTCGGCCTGCACTTCCAGTCTCCAAAAAACGGTTCCAGATCCTGGAAATCACACTTTGTGACACTCCAATGGCTTGCGCTACTTCGGCTTGAGTTTGGCCCCCTTCTAACCTACCAACAACTCTCCAAGCTTCTGAATCGGTTAAATGACTTCGCTGAGACATCGTACTTATCAAAACAAAGCAGTCACTGAATGCCCATCATCCTTGTCTTCATTTCAGTTGAAAGTCAAATTTCATTCGCTGCCGCTGAAGCGACGTTTTTGACGTCGAACTCAAAATTAGCATACTCCACAGTTTGAAAATCAGAAAAATTTGCATTTGTGATTCTTTTCTTCCATTTTCGGCAAAAAAATTTTTGCTTATATCTTTATTTTATGTAAAACTTACAATATCCTTTAATTGTTTTGAGCAGTGTATTTACAAGAAAATGAAATTTCATACAAAATTTAGCAATACCAAAATCTTTACAGAATTCCGTTTCGCCTTCTGTTTTTGACCAACAGCCTTAAGAGGAGTAGGAAACCTCTATACCAACAGTGTTAAACTGGGTGTTTTCGGTGTACCTTTTCTCAAAATCTGTTATATGTACATGTTTGAAATTTTTCATACAATTAAAGTACACATTTCTCGTTATACTGAAATGAGCTGTTAGCTAATTTTGAATTTGTTTCGTAATTTATAAAATATTTTATCAAACATAGTGATATAATTGACCCATTTTTAATATTAAAAAATTTGTAAAAAATAAATTTTCGAGTTTTTTATAAAAAGCTCATTTCTGAATATATTAGCTATCATTATAAATGTGTTGTAAAAAATTTACGTACCTGTGAGCAGTAGTTTCTCAGAAAAGGTACATCGAACATCAAAATTTACATTTCGAGATAAATTGATTTTAATGCGTACAGTGAGATTTCTAATCGGCTAGGGAAAAAAAATAAAGGCTCAATTTACAATAAAAGATACATGTTTTGGTTTACATCAAGCGTTCAACTTTTAAGCAAAAACGAAGTACTTTGTTTACATTTTTCGCCATTTAAATAGGCGTGGCTCAGTTTCAACGATTATTTAAAAATAGGTTTTAAGAGCTTCTAATTACCCTAGAGGTCAAAGTAAGGTATTTTTTAGAAAGGTTAAAATCTATACAATTTAAAAATGTTAAAATCCCAAATTTTTTTTTAAAAAAGATTTTAACTTTCCAACACTCCCATTAAGAAGCTTAATCTTCGTTTTAAACGAAATAACAGTTTGCTTTTCCCCTGAGCTCTTTACCATTGTGCTCGTAAAAATTTCTTCTTTAACAGGAAAAAAAAACTCTCTCTCGCGCGCTAATTTTTACTCAAACTACGATGTACACGTCACCTAATTTCAAAGCCAACTAACGAGTTGTGAGATATTTTGTTTGGCTTATAGGGGTGGAGGGTAAAAGTAAAACAAAATTAGCTCGTGTCCAGGCTATTCCGAGGGTATTTCAAACTAATGTAGCCTCCTTCCTACGAAACATATGAAACTACCTCTCTTTTTCGTTTCCCACCCCTCTTAAATCTCGCCTGCGCGGTTGGTTTTATCCGTATTTTGTTCATACCCAGAAGGGAAATCTTTTCGTCTTAAGCGATTTTCGTTTCATGTTAAGTGAAAAATGCATGAAAACAAAAAGTAATTAGTCGGGAACGTATTATTACGTCAGTGGCGTGACGTACAACCCCGCATCGCGGGGGCCTGGGTTCTAAGGGGCCCAAAGCCTGACCGACGCAAGTGTCTACCCTTTGTAAAATTAAACGTGGGGGCCCAAAACCTGACTTTGCAGGGGGGGCCCAAATGTTCTCCGTTACGCCACTGTATTTCGTATTAACCTATCTTAAGCATTTTCGCGTTAAACGTATTTCACTGTATTCCAGAACAAATAGAGACGAAGTTCAATAAAAAATTTACAATGGCAATAGCAAGAAGTTCAATTTCGAACAGTGATACAATACCTGACTTCGTGAATTAGATGGATAATTTTAAATGGAATATAATACTCATATAATATTACCAGGATGGTTTCAATGCATTGGCCAACCGGGCTCTGGGTCTCAGCCTAGTTTTGTTCCGACTTTGCCTCAATGAGATCATGATCTGAATAATCACGATTACATTAGATTAAAATAGATTTCAAATTATAAGAAAAACATTCAAAATTATAGAAACGTTTCAACATTCGGTTCTTTCAATTGTTCCTTTCCGTACCTCATAAATTAAGAGAATGATTGACAAACGGAAGAAATTTGTATGGAAAAATGGAACAGCATCTAATTTAAAATGTATTTATTATAAACAAACTAGCTGGTATACCAGTTCTTCGCACGGGTGAACTGAAAAATTAAACAATACAGATTGAAGGAAAAAAGAAGTTTTTAATGAGTTAATTTTATAAATAAACTAATAGTTAAAACGCATATTAATCTCGATTTTCTTCGAAGTAGAGGAGTACAAGTTTTCTTTTCTTTTGTTCGAGGTCATACGGGAATCTATGGCAATGAACGTGCTGACTGGCTTGCAAAAAGAAGCGACAAAATTAAGAGATCTGGTTCCTATGAGCATTTGATCATAAGAAAGTTTTAAAGGATTATCTCGAGTGGAATAACTTGTATCAAATTTTTAATGCGCATCTCAAAATTCTTTCCTTCTATTCAGAGCCGTTTAAAGGCTAAGCACTTTCACCCTAATTTAAAACTGGGCATTAAACAAAAAAGCATATTTGCAATTTGTCGCTTACTGATCAGTGTTCTTGCTCCAGTGACACAATCCAAAATGCCAAGTTCTTGCTTGTACTAATTTCTCTTCGGAAAGATGTACACTCATGAAGTGCCTACAAAAGAACAATACAATGGCCTCCCTGTATTAATGATTTATCTTTTACATTTTTGTTGATGGAAATTCATCTTTTACATTTTTTGTGCATTCATTAATACATTTTTTCCCTGTATTAATTAGATTCTAAATTTTGTGTGTTTGTTAACATTTCTGTACGTGAATATACATGTGTATATATGTGTATTTATATTTGTATGTGTTTGTATGTATGCTTTATGTTTTTGTTTTTGAACATTTTTTTTTTTTTTTTTCTTATCTTCCTCATTGTATAATTTTATTATTGGTTTTCTCCTCCGTCTGTATGTGAGCATTCTTGTATTTTTAATTCTGTATTTGTTGTTTCTGTATTTCCCCTTTTGGTTCCCATTTGTGCCTATATACTTCTACATTTCCATTGTCTTGTGTATTGTTTGTAAGCCTTGTGTTAATTCCAAAAAAAAAAAAAAAAAAAATTTATGTGAATTGAAATTAAACAAAAAAAGCTTTTTGCATATCTCAACTGAACAAAAAAATCCTGTTTGTTAAATTTGAAGTCTGTAGATACAATAGCTGATAGAAAGGATTTTTTTAATCTATAACTCCCTGTAACTCTCTTGTGGGTCGATTTTTGAAAACACCTTCCTAAGCTGATCTCTGCTTAGCAAAAGTAGCACATTGTTACAAATTTTATGTAATGAACGCTTAAAATAGTATAAATAATTTATATCTGAAAGTATAATATATTAATATTACTTTCTGTTGTATTTATTTTATTTTAAAATTGTTATATTCGCAAGCAAAGCCGTTTCTAAATTATAATGGCGATTCAATGAAAAACATAGCCAAATGTTAACGATAGAATCAAGTTGGCACAAATGCCTAGCTACTTTCGTAACTCAAGCTTTATTAGAGCTTTGTAAGACCCGCCGTGTAGGGAAGCGATGCACGTTAATACTCTATCCAACCGCATTATGATTTACTGCAGTTTTTTCACACAATATTTTTTTGGATCACTACATTTACAAATTAAGGGATATACATAAACAAAATACTCCACTTTGGAAAATTTAATCCGTTAGATCTAATAAATTAATTAAAGATATTCCACTGTAAAATTAATAATATACACTGTTCACTTAAAATAAATAGTCAAATCATTTTCCAAGGCCTTCACTAACATACAAAAACATAAGACACTTAAATTTTGACATAAACTATTTTTTCGGGACAAAAGTAATAATCTTTGCAATCCGCTGAAAACGCCGTCAGCTGAAAACGCAATATCTGCTACAAAACTATTCGCCTTTTTTGCTAAAATACTCATCATAGAGCCCGTGCTGCCATATATCTTGGAAGAGTGGATTTCAAACAATATTCTTGCTAAGTATTGGTAGAATATTCCTTCTAAAATGGTGTCGTGTGATAGTTAGGAGAAGGGGGTGCCAGCTCAGGTGTCGTCCACGTCACTTGACTATGGTTCAAAATTACGTGATACGTTGCCAAAAGCCCTCGTGTAGCTGAACAGTGCCATGTTAATATTCTCTCACTCACACACTATGACAACCTCTCCCTTCAAAACTTATTTTTATTCTGAAATAAAAAAAATAGGCATTATTCTGATCACAGGAATTAATTAGATGCAAGCCCCATGTGTAGCCAAAACAAAAAGAGTTTTTCACAGACAAAAGATAGATATATGCTGACGTGGGCTTTTTTGCAGCGCAAGCCAGATTTGCTTACAGATGCCAGAATTTTTTCCTACTTACTTGACAAATATTGTTATATTTTGGACACTTTTTACAAATTTTTCTAAATTATAGCCTATGCTATAAATTATGGCCTATGTGTTATTATGATGTATAAGCTATATTACTGTAAAGTTTCATTAAAATCCATTCAGTTCTTTTTGCGTGAAAGACCCACAATGATCATCACAAACTTTCACATTTATTATATATATTAGATAATATGAAAAAAAAAATTTATGTCAATTCCTACTAAGATCAACAAAGAAAAATTTTATTTTAGCTACTTTTTTATTAAATAGTTACAATTAATATAAATCTGTATATACATATGACAGAATCACATCATTAAGGGGTAATTAATTTTTATTAATTATCATTAAAGTATCGTATTGTCATCAAAACAATCGTGTATATAAAATTTCAGTTCAACTGAATACTTTAAAACGTGAGAAAAAAAACCTTTTCAAGTTTTGACAGAAGTCGCCAACGTAGCTGTATTTGTAATTCTTTAAATAATTAGTTTTAATCAATTAATTTTTTATGAAATATAATTAAATTATTGTACTGTCATCCAAAATAAAATCATGTATATAAAATTTCAGCTCAATTGAGCGCTTTAAAATGTATTTTATTAACGATTGAAAATTCCACCAAGATAAATAAATAAACAAACAAACAAACAAATAAGTATATAGAGAGTGTGTGTGAGTTAAAAGAAGGAATTGAAAAACAAATATATTCAATATTTTATAATAATAATTTCCTTCTTGGGATTTTAAATTATAAAATTGATTATTAATAATCATTTTCTCATTTCTTGTGACAAACGTTTTTGTAAACAAGTAATACAAAAAAATAATTTTAAGTCAATTCCTACTTAGATCAACAAAGTAAAAAAAATTTTTATAGCTACTTCTCATTAAATAGTTACAATTAATATAAATATGTATATACATATGACAGAATCACAAAATTAAGGGGTAATTAATTTTTATTAATTATCATTAAAGTATCATATTGTCATCCAAAACAATCGTGTATATAAAATTTCAGTTCAACGGAATGCCTTAGAACGTATGAAACGTGTGAAAAAAACCTTTTCAGGTTTTGACAAAAGTTGTCAAAAACGATGCCCGCGTGGCTTTATTTGTAATTCTTTAAATAATTAGTTTTAATCAATTAATTTTTATTAATTATAATTAAAAAAATATTGTATTGTCATCCAAAATAATCATGTATATAAAATTTCAGCTGAATTCAGCGCTTTAAAATGTGTTTTATTAACGATTGAAAATTCCACGAAGATGAATAAATAAATAAATAGAGAGTGTGAGCTAATAGTAGGAATTGAAAAATAGCACTAAAACAAAAATCTAGTTTTGAACGCGAAAAAAAAAAAAAAACCTACGCAAGTAGCAAAAAGAGGATGGAGGAAGGAGTAAGGTTTCCGAATTTGTCTTTCCCTCTTTACTCAAACTTTTAAATTCTGTTGTAGGTTTACCACAATTAATCATTACTGGCATTTGGCAATTTTTTTCGTCGCCTTTTTTTTTTAACCCACGGAAACAAAAATGTACCTTTTTTTAAAAGCAATTTTTATATAAGCCCTTTATACTTATAACCAAAATATATTAATGTAAATTGTAACTTTTTCCATGTGTTCCTTCCGTTTTGGCTCTAAACGCTTTCCACATTAACAAATATACAAAAATTAATTTATGAAATTACCCAATAAAAGCTCAAATAACTTAAAAAGGACAGCTATTAATGGAACTTTTTAGAATAAATATAAGGCTAAATTTCAAAATAAAGAATAATTATTATTGTTTTAAATAACAGTTTCAAATCGACAACTTATTCTTTAAAAGTTATGCTCATTGAACGGAATATATCTGTGAATTCAATTTTGCATGTTACATTAGTAACGTAATTTTTCAAATGTACATCGAAATATTTTTTAAGTTAACTAAAGGTTTTACGAAGGATTATCAATTTTAATATTGATAAATTTTTTAATGAATTTCAAAATTTTATTTTATGCTTCATTATATCTTAACATACAAAAACGACATTCACATGTTTTGTAAATAATTATTTATATTATTATAAACCAATTTAAAATAATGCTAACGGAGTAAAAGTGATTAAGATTTTTACGAATATTACAGAAATCTTTATTTTATTAATAGATATGGTAAATGAATTAATAGAATTGAAGATATGTACTTCTAAAAAAAAATGAAACAAAAAATAAATTTTTCACACGCATTTTTTTTTTATTCGTCAAATTTGGAGATTTCTATTTGTTGTCAACCTCATCGTCTTGTGTAACCTAGCAGCGGATGTGATTTGGACTGCCAAGTTGAGGAGGAACTCGCGGAGTATGTCATTACTCGTGAAAAAGTCGTTTGGCTCGAACACCGGTTTTCGATGCCAATAGATGAAACAACATTAAACGCGTAGTTTGCGAATTTTTTTTAGCTATTAATTTTTAAGGGTTTAATTTTTAAGTCATACTTTCCAAATTTCACACATCTGTTGCAAACAGAGGTAATTTTTAAATTAAAAAAAAATACTGCGTAAATGTATTCTTGTAAAAAGGGTATTAGACGAAAAACACAAAAACTTTTGTAAAAAACGTAAATTTTAAGCAATTTTTTCATTCTTTTTGGACAGAAAACGGATTATAATGTTTGACAAACGGAAAAAAAAGTTTCATATGATTATTTTTATAAATGATGAATTTATTAAATATTCAGTTAAAACTTTGAGAATTTTTTAAAAAATCGTAAAGAAAATTTTTTCCCACCATTTCATATTTTAAATCGCTGATCCTAAAATACCAAAGTGTGGACTTTTTTAATACAGAGTGTCGATTCATTACATTGATAAGAAATCCGTACAGAACGATTGAAAAATTCTTTTCATAAAAACGCATCTTAATTGACTTATTTTAGAAAAAATCGCAAAAAATGGAAAATATCGTTATTTTGTAAAAAAAAAAAAAAAAAAAAAAGTTATACCGTATAGAGTCGAAACAAATGATCTTCCGATTCTGTAATTATTTTTTTTGTCTAATTTTGGTAAGAAAAGGATTGCAATTTTAAAAATAACGAAAATGTGTAATAACTTTTTTTTTCTTCCTTCCGACAGTGATTTGACGCACGCGCAGAAGCACGCGTAATTTTTTTTTTTTGTTTATTTGTTAACGCTTGTATAAATTTCACTCTTCATAAAATTTCCATATGGGGGCTTTATATGAAAATCGATTCTTAAAGAGTGAACTCCAAAAAAGACTTTACACTACTGACAGAGGAGGTTTTGGGTTAAACCTTACAAGATTGATGCCAAATGTTGAAAATTTAATATTCAAGCACAGATTCATCCCTTCCATTAACAGTATTTGTTTTTTACTCAGTTATTTTACGTAATAATTCAATTTTAATTTAATTACTATATGTGTTTTTAAGTTTTAAATATTATACTTTGCTACAGATAGAAATTTAAATCTTTTAAGTTAGTAACTCTATACTAGCTGTCAAAAAGACATTTAACTTAACAAAGGAAGTGGGTAAAGATCGGTCTTTTTTCGCCCACCGGCAAATTCATAATATGTATTTTTTTAACACTAATACTGAGACGAAATGAAAAAAAAAATGCTAGGTTTTTTCAAAAACTCTTTTATTAAATAGAGAAAACGGGGAAAATAACAATGTTAAACTATTTGTAACAAATGTCTTCGATTATATATACTTCTCGCTTGCACTAGCTGAATCGTCACTGGACCATCTAGAAGCAGCATCTTGAAGTGTATCAGCATATCCAAGACTTGGTGTTTTTGAGTGTGATTATCGCGCCAGTATCCCAAGTACCAAAGTATAGATGCAACATGTGCACTGCAGCCAACAGCTCTAGCACCAACTTTGTACTGACAATACCATTCAATGTTTGGATTATGACTTATACCTGTTCTTATCCATATGTTATATACTTTTGAACTTGTATGTCACAATCTCAACTGGAGTCGAATAATTGAGGAATCTTCTCTATTTACGTAAAGAGAGTTTCAGCCCCGATTGATCAAGGTGTTCGTGAATATATGATTGGCTTTGCTTAAGCTGATATATCCCAAGAGTTAAATATCGTAGCTCCTTCCATGTTAATCGTAGAAAATCTGGAAGTTCAGAGTCATTTAACGAAGTCCATATTGCCATTTTTCTTGCCCTGCCATTTTCTTCAAATGTTTGTTGTAAGTAATTAGGCTTCTTCACAAAATCTAGCATTCGTTGGGTAATGGTATTGTCGTCTTCAATATTGTAAAGTCTTGCTGGGTGGAAAGCATTAAGAATTAAACAGACGACTTTAACATAATCTTCGTGGCCGCGGTAGCCGAGTGGTATAGGTATCGGACCGTGGCTTGCTTTGTCACGGGTTCGAGCCCAGTACCACTAAAGACCCGCCGTGTAGGGCAGCGATGCACGTTAAATCTGTCGAGAGCTGAAACGTCCTCCCGTTGGTGTGGTAGTTAGGAGAGGGGGGTGCCAGCTCAGGTGTCGTCCACGTCACTTGACCATGGTTCAAAATTACGTGGTCCGTCACCAAAAGCCCTCGTGTAGCTGAACAGTGCGACGTTAATATTCAATCAATCAACCATTAACATAATCTTCAATAATGGTATTTGGACATTTGGATAATATTGTTGAAAGCTCTCCAGTTCTTGAGCTGGCCATTTACTGCTTCAACTACCCAACGAATAGATGCCACCAAACGTGTCTCGTTAGCATCTTCTGTAGACAACTGTGCTTGTTTGTCCAGGAATGCAGGCATTTTAGGTACTAGGTCTATTTCTTCTATGAGTCTGACCGATTCGCGGAGAAGCTATTTTGTTTCGTATCACATCAACGCGCTCGATGCACCAAAACAAATTAATGTCAGTTTAAAAGATTATTTTTGTAATTAGTATTTGAGAGACCAAAAAGTATAGTGGTGCTTTAAGCACTTAACAGTTTTTTTTTTGAATGAACGTTAAAAAAAAGCGCTTAAAAAACAAAACTCAACGAATTTGCCAAGTTTGATGACTTTTTTATGTGACTAGCTATTTTTTTTCTTACTGCTTAAGAATGAAAGTAAAGATCAATACCTAAAGTTCACATAAATATAATAGTAAAGGGTGTTTTTTTAGAGGTATAGAACTTTAAATTGCAATAAAACAACGATGTATTATTCGATTGACATGAATTTTTTTTATTCGAAAGATAATCTTGTGGCATTACATTTTAAAAATGATTTCTGGCATAGGACTGCCACGGCTGGCTTGGCCGTATATCGGCAATAACACGGCGAATGTTGTCTTCCAAATGGTCAAGCGTTTGTGACTTATCCACATAGACCAATGACTTTACATAGCCCCACAGAAAATAGTCTAGCCGTGTTAAATCACAAGATCTTGGAGGCCAATTCACAGGTCCAAAACGTGAAATTAGGCGGTCACCAAACGTGTCTTTCAATAAATCGATTGTGGCACGAGCTGTGTGACATGTTGCGCCGTCTTGTTGGAACCACAGCTCCTGGACATCATGATTGTTCAATTCAGGAATGAAAAAGTTAGTAATCATGGCTCTATACCGATCAACATTGACTGTAACGTTGTGGCCTTCATCGTTTTTGAAGAAGTACGGACCAATGATTCCACCAGCCCATAAAGCGCACCAAACAGTCAGTTTTTCTGGATGTAACGGTGTTTCGACATACACTTGTGGATTAGCTTCACTCCAAATGCGGCAGTTTTGTTTGTTGACGTAGCCATTCAACCAGAAGTGCGCTTCATCGCTAAACAAAATTCACTTATGAAAATCGGGAACAACGGCAATCTCGTTTTGGGCCCATTCGACGAATCTACGCCTTGCTTGATGATCGTTTTGATGAATTGCCAAACCAAACTGAGAATAAATCACTTGACAGTTGTTAAATCGGTCGCCATCTTGGAAAGTAATGCCAACTTAAAATTCTATACCTGGAAAAAAAACACTCTTTATATCTCCAATAAATATTTTGAATTTTCATGAATATGATGGGCGAAAAAAAGGCCGATCTTTACCAACCTCCTGTGCAAAAATTCAGTATCAGATAAGGAGAGGTCTATCCAAAACCGAAAAACATGGCAAGGGGTCTACGAGACAAAAAAAGTTTGAGAACCTCTGATTTAGAAGAAAAAGACGTCTGAAAAGTAAATCATTATCCTTATTTATTGATTAAAAAAAATTCAAATGTTTTATCGAAATGTAAAACAAAACATCCCAAACCTTTTGGCTCCAATTACATACGATTTGGGATAACTTCATTTATATACTGAGTGTTACCATATCCAACCGACAAAATCTGAGGGGTGGTAGTAGGTAGCATGGGGACGACAAACCACAGCAGAAATTGAGGTCGCAAACCACAGTCAGTCGATGAAAATCGCAATAATACACTCATGTCCATAAATTAAGGATAATGAAGTTCAGGCAAAGAAAGAGACAGAAGCAAAACAAATTTCACTTATTTGTAAAGTCTATTTATTAAACAAAAGGCAAAGAGCAAAAAAGATGCTATCTGTTTGACATAATTAATAAAAATTGCTATTTTTACTCCCTAGAGCAAATTTCAAAAAAGAACCTATTTGCAAAAAAACAGTATAACATGGTTAGTATGAGGGTTAATACGGAGTATGTCTCCCGGACGATGCAATACAGGCCTTACAACGCCTAGGCATGCTGAGTATCAAATTATCAATCTGATCTTGGGGAATATTACACCACTCATCAAGCAATGCCCTCCGAAGTTCCGGTAGACAGGTGGGAGGGGGTTGACGGGCTACAATTCATCGGCCAAGCATATCCCACACATGCTCTATTGGATTCAAGTCCGGTGAGTATGCTGGCCAATCCATACGGGTGATATCCTCCGAATGAAGGCATTCATCTACAATGTTTGCACGGTGAGGACGGGCGTTGTCATCCATAAACAGAAATACAGCACGCATGGCGCCCTGAAACAAACGTACATGTTATTCCAGAATGACATCCCGATAGATGTGGCCTGTCATCGTTACACTCTGAACATGCAGGTCAGTTCTGGAACCAAGAGTAATTCCTCCCCAAACGAGCCATCCTGACCCCGGTGACGTTCAATGGTGTTCTCTTGGTGGTAACGGGTACCTGGTGCTCTCCATATTAAAGTCCGGCAAAAATCAGACTGCAAACTAAACCTGGAATTGTCGGAGAAAACATCACACAAGACCACTGTTGTGGTGTCCACAATGCATGCTTTCTACTCCAGGTTAATCACAGGTGACAGTGAGTTGCGGTAAGTGGAACACATCTGACAGGCCTACGAGCATATAGACCAATGCGCCTTAAGCGTCTGTACACGGTCTGCCTTGAAACTGTCGTATCGGTAGCTGACGAGACAGGTCTGTTGCTGTGCTCCGTCTGTTTCTTTTGGCAGTAACTGCCAAATACCGGTCCTCACATTCGGCGTTGTAACTCGGGGGAGACATGTGCTGTAACATCTACTCACATTACCATCATCTTGGAATCGTTGCCAAAGTCAGGAGATGGCAATCTGGGAGATTCCCAGTTCCTCGAATACGTCCAGCTGGGTACGTCCACATTCCAGTCGTCCAATAATTCTACCACGTAAAAAATCATCCAAATGCTTCCTTTGTACCATAACTATGCGGTTATTGCACTGAAAGGCTTTTAAAGTGCTTGTGAACAATTTTACTTCTTTGCCACCATTCCTCATGTACCCCTCTCTTACACTCTCGTCATTGTGACGTACTATCCGCGCCATCTGGTGGTTTCCTGTAATTTGCATATTCTTCTTCAAGATGTGTGTGATAATTCTACAGGTGAAATTTTTATTTTAGAGTTAAATTTCTGTGTGATTCTGAATTATCCTTAATTTATGGACATGAGTGTAGTAGCTGTCGGGAGGACGACAAGCCAAACTAGGGAAGTGCCCGAACGAAGGTGGGAATTTGGAACGCCGTGATACGATTGATGACATCTCGACATCTATAGAAACTGGAGTCTTGTCTGACTCCACCACTCTATATCTGGAACTCAGTGGGCCTTGTGATGTGCTCTTGGTTGGGGGAGTTGAGGAGGTGTGGCCTCGGAAGGTGGGAGTCAATGGTGAGCAGCAGAGTTCCAGCGGTTAAAAAGGATGATTCCTATTGGTTTGTGAGCTTTTGGACTTAAGGATGAAATTGCCTAATCGGTATAAAAAATTTAAACTATTGAGGTATGAAAGAGACATTGAAATTTAAAGAGAAAATTTAGATAATAGAAATTTAAAATAAAATAATTTAATCAAGGACCGCTTCTATTAACATAAGCGCTTGTTGTTTCAAGTCCTTGGTTTTTTTTAAGAGAGAGGAGAATTTATTTTAACTTTGGTAATTGTTTGAAAATATTAGCTACTATTTTAAAAAGAGCAATGAGATATCTTGGAAATTTGAGGTATTGTTATCATTAGAAGGGGTAACTTGGGAGAGCTTTGTCTTTCCGATTTATTATTTTTATCAGTAGAGGGTAGAGGGGGGGGATCATTACTTTCAGAAGTTCCAGAAACAATGTTGGCGAAAGACAAACCCTCAACAACATTGTTGCTGGTGAATTTTTTGCTATTCCTGTTGAAAATGGGGGTACCTTTTCTGGGTTTGGGAAAACTTGGGCATTTAGTGTAACAGGCAGTATGCCCGTACACTTTAGGGTTGAAGAAACCGGCATGTATGCAAAATTGCCACTTCTCCCGGAGTAGCTGCAGTGGGTACCGGCCACTGCTCACCAGGGTAAAATCCTAGGAGAACCCACGCCCTTGGCGATAAACCGAAAAAAGCTCCAAGCCAGAACGAGATGGCGCCAAGCGAAACCGACAATGGAGGCAAGTGAATATAGCGGGATAAGGTGGATGCGTAATGAATATATGTAAACAATACAGAAATTTAACATTTAAGATAAAAAAATATAAAAACAACACTTCCTTCCTTAATGCTGATCTTTTCCGAGTAGAAGGTACAGCGTTACAATAGATTTTAAAAAAGCCTTGAAGGTCTCATCGCTAAGCGAGTGATCGTGTGAGCGCGGCCATATATATTCTGCGAGGT
Organism: Trichonephila clavipes; assembly: GCA_019973935.1. Lineage (NCBI taxonomy): Eukaryota > Metazoa > Arthropoda > Arachnida > Araneae > Nephilidae > Trichonephila > Trichonephila clavipes. Next base: position 150,696 of record BMAU01005591.1, read on the forward strand.
AATGGTAGAACATACCTTCGGCGTGGTTGGTACAATTTCGAAGAAAGTGTTTTATTGCCGAACATGTTACATCATACTGATCATTACATTTAGGACATTCATAACTCTAAGCAATCAGTCCTTCCTTCATACACTATTCAATCAATTCTTTCTTACCTTTCGCATTCAACAAGTTAAAAATTCTAAGGTATATTCCTTCACGCAAGCAGCCATACTTCCAGCCCGGTGCCCAACAACAAAATGAAATTCGAAATGCCTGCCGACAAAATAGGAAAATTCCAGAAATAGTTAGGTTTACCATATCTAGTGTACCAAAGTAGGCTTACCAAGATGGCGCAATTATTGCCAACCAAAATAATTCATGCCAAGGGTGTGGGCTCTCCTAGGCCCGAACCGCTACCTATTCTGGGAGGTGGATTGGATACGATGGACCAGTTACTTGGCCACCATGCTCCCCGGACCTCATCTTTTAGATTTCTTATTCTGGAACCACCTGAAATCGCTTGTGTATGAAACGCCGGTGGCTACAGTGGAAGACTTCACGTATCGGATCGTCGTCGCTTCAGCTGACATGGGCAGCACACTGGATTTGTTTGAACGCGTCCAACAATCCTTCGTCCGTCGGCTGTGCCATGAGCTACACTGCCGCAACTTCAAACAATTCCTGTAACAATTACTTGTCATTGCATTTCTGACGTTGAGATGTTGTGCGTTGCATTGTTAGGTTGCGTCTGATAAATATATTTCTTGCCTCTTATTACCTCCTTTCATTCCACTCGACGTAACATTATACCACTTCATAACTGAATTCCCCCGACTAAATGTAGTTTGTGACTCCATGATCTATGTGTGGTGATTTGTCGTCCCCAAGCAGCCTACCATTACCCCTCTGAAACTGTTGGTTGAATTCGGCAACACCCTGCAAAATAAGTGAGATTATCAGATATTGGAACTTTTTGTTGCTTGACTCGCCATATCTATTATATACAGCTTAAGTCGGTGTTTCTCAAACCTTTCATACTAGCGAACCAGTTTTCAATCATCCTTTTCATCACGCCCCTCTCCATACCATAACAATGTATTGAATTCAATAATAATGTATTTGACGCAAAAGCTACAACAGGATTTTAATTATAAACCGTTCAAATTATCAAGATGGGTGTATATAATTGTGTATATGAAAGACCCATGGGAATCATTAGTAATTATTAATTTTGCTCTTAATTTAGTATTGTTAAATTAATTATCAAATCCATTGTGCAGCACTGATGCATTTATAAGTATATTATATCAGTGTAAATGAGTATTTTACTCTTATTATGTCAGAATGTATTTTGTGTTGCTTTCTTTCAGTAAAATTATAATTTTTTAAATCTTTTATTTTCGACTTTTCGAAATGCTACTGCCCCTCTTCTAAGGACATCACGCCTCGCTAGGGGGGCACGCCCCACAGTTTGGGAAACGCTGGCTTAAGTAACATTTTATATCATTTTAAAATATTTATAAAAAAGCAGGTCTTGTAAACTAAAAATTGGCAAATAATAAACATATATTATGGGATTCAAAAAAAAAACTTCATTATATTAACCCCTTTTTTTTGTACTTTTTAAAAAGACTTAAAAAATAGCTTTGGTTTAAAAAAATTTTTTAAAAAACTATAAAGTAATTCGGCGGAAGATGCCATATTTAAGGATATTTCGATTAGTACATTAAAAATTGAAATGACAAGACCATGAAAAAAATATACACTTTATTTTATAATATTTAATTGGTTATGTGTACAAGTTAATTCTCATCTTGGTATGAAAATAAATTATAAATTTACTATTTAAGAAATTCATTTAATTGTGGCATCTTTTCCCATATATGGGGGAAGATACCACCAGTCATGGAGTAAGATGCAACACCCCACCACAGAAAATAAATATTACGATAAACATTACAAAATTAAATTGATAGTAACAATTACTATAGAAAAACAAAAGAAAAGTTAAATTCTTTCATCATTAGCTTGCTAAAAATTATAACAGTACAGAGAGGAGAGGAGAGAGGTTCGAATAATAGCCTTTTTTTATTACGCCCACCAACGTCCTCTCGGACATAAGGCGTCTTGCAGTCCAATATAAAGCAGATGTCGCTCTAGCAGGAAGGAAAACTCCACAGTTGTCTTGCGAGAGAACATGAAGTAGAGCGGGGCAATCGGATAGATGCTCCCCAGTCATTGGCACGGATTTACAGAGAGGGCAGAGCGGTGAATCAGCCAGGCCAATCTTAAACAGATGGACTTGCAGGTAATCATGTCCGGTGAGGATTCTGAAACATGTCACAACCTCCACCCTAGGTAGGGCAGGAAGCTGAGCACGTCTTTGGCCATCGAGCAGACAAGACCAAGATTTGCCAACTATCAGGTCTGTAAGAGTGGAAATTCTCTTCTGTCGCAATTTGTCCCTGAGAAGTCGCTTGGCGTTTCGAAGAGGCATCGGAAAGCAAGGTGGATGCAGCGTCGAAGCCTCTTTGGCCAGCTTGTCGGCTTGTTCATTTCCAAGAATGCCGCAATGAGATGGGATCCATTGGAGAACGACCTCTCTTCCGGTGCAAAGAAATGAATTAATAGCCTACACAACATTTCACTCAGTGCAAATGATTATCATTGCAATCTTCGTGCAAACATTTGTGCATTCGATGCACTGAATCCAGTCACACCTGGGACATTTTTCAGCATAAAAGTACCCTTTATACACGCACAAAAAACGTCATTACTATCCTCATCAAAATTATCTCACCACTAGTATCTAGAGGAATTTCTTCGTTTGAGGATGACAAACTGACACGTCTCTTTCTTCGAAGGTTTCTTGTCGCTCTGCTCTCTGATTCAGTTAAGACTTCTGAAGTTTATTTTTTTACGCCCGGTTGGTTTGCGTTTTTTGACCAAAGGAATAAGGCTAAACTCCCGTTTTCTGTGCTGGTGGAGCCAACCGATAGTGATAGACCGGTTAGCCTTAATTGCATTTAAGTATTATTAATTACAAGAATAATTATTAATTGCGTTTATAATTTATACAACAGTATACAGTGTTACAAAATTTTTTAAAAAAGATGTGTGTGTATCAATGTGAACACGCGGTAGAAGTTAACTTCTTTAGCGTAACTTCTTTTTGTTGTTGTGTGTACAAAGTGTAGAGGAGCACTTGTCATAACTGAGGGTTGCCAGAGCCCTGAGAGGTTGGACTTCTGCTCATTTTAGTCGCCTTTACGACACGCATGAGCTTACGTTGGGACTATTCTACTCCAGTCACCACACGGAAGATTAAATATCTTTTTAATACCTGATACTGATGATGATTCAATTTTGGCGAGATTGTATTTGGTGTTTTTGGCGAAGATTGTCCGAAGAATCTGTTAGGCTTAAAGTATGACGCCTCCAATTAGGCTTAATGCAGCTGCATTCAAAGAAAAAATTTTGAAGTTTGAAGTATTTTGCACTTTTCAATTTCTTTTAAAGTATGCAGCGCAAAATATATGCTAAGAGATGATCATTGGAAGGATGATAACTTGATAAACAAACATATAACATTTTATAATAGCTCATTATATACGCTGGGGGTCATTGGGAAACTGGGTTTTATTAAACCCTCCGTCCCATATCTAATTGTATTGTTCCTTAACTGTTGATGTCTGTATTACAGTTCAATTTGGTGGAATAGCTCATTATAATGTCAATCATTTTAAATGTAAAGAAAATATGCCTCTAGGTACTAGTAGAGTTTTTGAATGGTTGGCGATACAATTACGTTGTATTATCTTGTTATATCGTACTCCATAACAAGATTTTTCATATGGATTTTCTGACAGTACAACCACACCTTGAGAAATACATCACTTTTTCGATATGCTTTCGGTTGTGACCATTTTAATGGACTACATAAACTTGAGTTTTGATTATTTTTAAAGGAAAAGAGAGAGAATGTATTCACGATATGAACTAGCCTGTGAAACCATCGATTATAAATTATATCCAGCATACTTTGAGATAATGTAGGTAGATCGTCAAATATAACCATCTACGATCTTGGAAGAATTGAAGTTGTTTCCGCTTATATGTATTGAATTGCATAATTAAGTTTTATTTTAAAGTAATATATATAATTAACAAATTTTATTATTATCATTATTATTTCAAACTGTATTTAAAAAACGTGGGGAAATTCGGAACTTCATACATTTCTACCTTACGTTCATCGCGTAACCGTAACGGGTAACGCGTAACGAAAATTTTTTCCTAGCGTGTCATAAGAAGTTAACTTTAAAAAAAACAAATTTTATATATAAAAGTTTATTTCATTAATTTCTGAATCATGCGGCGTCTTCCCCAAGTATAGAGGGAAAATGCCACCCAAGCTTATTTCCTTATTGCTACAGTGTTATGGCCGCATCTACATGCATTGTGTAACATTATGCGTAACTCACTTATATTGGTAATATCTTATTTAAAATAAGTACGTTTATGGACTTTAAGCATGAGGAACGGAATGTAATAAAAGTTGTACTCGCCACTTTAAATTCTCCAAAGATCGAAAAAAAAGCCGATTAATTCAGATACATTCACAAGTCACACTTAATGTCGTACCAGACTCTTCACACGTGGTTAACAAACTGGCACATCTTTCCCCGAATTACCTTATCATCATCTCTCAAATACTATACTATTTCCACTCTGAGAGAAGCAGGGGGAAAAAATCCCATTATATATTTTTTTCCTCATAAAATGCATATACTCGCTTTCTATACGTTTTTCTGACTTGCTTTAAAAACTTCATAAATTCAAATTTACTTAAAAATTTTACATTCCATATATTTACTTCAACACTGTGGCATACACAAGGGTGAGTTTTTGAGGTCCAAAGTCCTTCCACAGACCAAATTTTTAATAAGGATTACGTCTTAGGGCTTTAGTCTACTTTTAAAATGAAACCCCTCCCATGAGAGTATTCAGTGTATGCGGTTGTGTCAAAACTTTTATTAAAATAGATTTTTTTTCGAAAAAAAAATGTGTCTATATATATACAGCAATTAGTTAATTTTTCCATTCCATTACATCAGAGCTAACAAATCTTAAGGGAAAACAATATTAAAAAAAAAACATTTAAGTGAATTCCTGTTCCGGCACGGCCATAGGAGCTCATGTGAAATTGGGTAAGTTTATGTACCTTTTTATCAGAAACTACATACTTCGCATGGATAAAATTGTTACAGTAGATTATGTGTTCTATTAATAACACATTAACGGAGGGTTTTGTCGTTTTGTTCAAAATTAAATTAATTATGAATTTTTTAAAAATTGTCCAATTTTTTCCTCTAAAATATAGTTTTGAAAAGTCATATCTGCAAAAGTTTGCTAGATATATCTAATTACTTCCATTAAAATGTGTAAACGTGTTAAAAGTCTGCTCACTGAAAATTTGAGGTTTATATGATAAGTAGTTTTTGAGAAAAAGGTACATATATATAAAGAGAAAAATATTACATTTTGAGAAAACAGGCTTTAAATGTAATTTTTTGAGCATTTACTTTTTTTAATACTTTCCAGAAACATATGAAGCAATTTTTTACTCTCTACTCATACAAAAGACTCTTCTTATTTTCTTTTTTTCATTATTTTTAACAATTTTGCCTTTTTTGGAGATCTCAAGATGCTTTCGTTGTGTTGCACGAATCCTACGTATATCCAGTTTTTTGAAATCTGACACACATTTATAACTTGGTTCAATATCACAATGTTTCAAAATCCTTAATTTTAGTACATGACTCGTATTGAACTTGCAATAGCCATATTTACCTCTAATTTTAGAGTTTTTAATTCCGCAAATGTAGATCTTGGAATCAATGACCGTATGGTGTTATCAATTGACTTATTTAGGGATTCTGGGTATTTCCATTTAAACATTTTCTTAATAACATGGAGTCACCTAGATCTCTAAAATATGGCTTCATTTGATTCATTATGGTACATGGCACGTGTGTATGTATTTATGACATAGCGAATTTCGTTACATTTAGCTTCTATCTTTTGAAACTTGCACCAGGCATTTATAATCACAGGACACAGTCCATGTAGAGGGCTTTAATTTGAAGACAGAAAATGAAGATAAACAGCTCTAACAGCAGTTTTCATGCTGTGTAGATCATTAATATTATTTCTAATAGCCATTCTATAATATCTTTGAATTTTTTTTATATTAACCTGTAGGTGAGTCGGTTACGACCACTTTTGCTTTTCCCATCACTTAACTTTTTTTCTCTCTGTTTCGCTTTTAAGGTATCCGACTACGTTCGGAACCGTGATTTTGCAAAAGCGTATAAATGGATATTATTTTTGACATTTAGTGTCACTTAGATTAGAAAATGTATATAAAATTGTTTTAAGAGAGAATATTATTATAATAAAAAATTATTTCAGTACAATATTTTGACAAAAAATGAACATAGAATGACGAATTTTCAAAACATTCTCCTTTTATGAAGAATGCTTCTATTATAATAATATTTTGCCTGTATATAGCTCAGACCTCTGTACAGTGGTTGAACTAGAATTTTTGAAATGTGTAACTTAGAAGTGGATTTATCCATATTTTACTACAACAGAGAGGAGAAATTTTAAGATAAAAACGCGGGTAGTTATTTCAATGGGTGGTAACTCTGAAAATAATGTGAATTTTTCAAAAATCCTAGTTCAGACCTTCTGGAGAAGTCTTTACTTCATATAAGCAAAATATTATTATTATAGAAGCATTTTTTGTAAAAGAAGAACGTTTTGAAAAAAGGTTATTCCAAGTTCATTTTTTGCCAAAATATTGCATTTAAATATTTTATTTTTGTCATATGTCCTTAAAACAATTTTATACATGTATTCTAATCTAAGTGACACTAAATATCATGAAAATTATCCATTTATGCGATTTTTTAAAATCATGGTTCCGAACGTAGTCGGATACCTTAAGATCCAAAAGACGTGTACCCATACACTTTTGGATATATATATATATATATATATATATATATATATATATATATATATATATATATATATATATATATATAAGCCCAATACACTAATTTTCCCACTTGAACATCGTAGGATTCGCGCTCATTAGAAACCTATGCCTATGCAAGTGGAAACACAAGTGCTCCTAGCAGAGCTCATTTGATGCGCGTCAAGGAGTAGCTTCATTTAAAAAAATAAATAAAAATATTTCTAATTATCATATTTCTTCATACAGTAAATTATTATAAACAAAAAATATTTAAACTTTTAAAAAATATTAAAAAGTGAAAATCGATAATTTTTTGAAAATTCAAGTGGAAAAGTCAACAAAGAAAAGTTTTATTTTAGTTACTATTATAAATACTGTAAAATCCCCCCCGGCCTTTTAACACAAAAAATAAGATCAAGATTTACGGGTGCGCGCTATACGCCGGGTAAAAAAAAAATGAGAGCTTGGAAAACGAAAAAAGATGAGCATAGAAAAAAAAATTAGATTTCTACATACAGTACAGTCCCGATAATCCGAACAATATCGGACCGACCCCTGTTCGGATTACGTGATTGTTCGGATTAGCCGGAGTAACAGCGAAATCACTATTTGAACTGGGAGTACGGGTTATGTTGTACAATTTTTCATACTAAACATTAGTGGTTCTGTTCTGTAGTTTATTCCATTTTAAAATTTGTACCATAACTTGATGTACAGTGCGTGAATATTAAATAAAGAACTGTTTTGAATTAAGGTTTATACTGTTTTATATTGAAATATTCACCGATTTTCGTCCTTAAAATTATAAAATTTTTTCCGCGGAGCCGTTCGGATTAACCGGATGTTCGGATTAGCCGTGTTCGGATTAGCGGGACTGTACTGTATATTAAAATAGTTTTTTTTTTAAAGAAATGTCATTTTTTATGAACTTAAAGGGTTGTATTTCTAGAAGTATACTACTTTTTCAATAGCTTACAATAAAACTTCAAAGCATACGTACATTTCAAGTTTCTTTGTAAAAAAAAAAGGGGGGTGCGTTATACGACGTGAGAGAGTGATTATTTAAGTCGCACTGTTCAGCTACACGAGGGCTTTTGGTGACGGACCTCGTAATTTTGAACCATGGTCAAGTGACGTAGACGACACCTGAGCTGGAAACTCCCCTCTCCTAACTACCACACCACACTAACGGTAGGATATTTCAGCTCTCGACAAATTTAACGTGCATCGCTGCCCTACACGGCTTAAGTGGTACTGGACTCATGGCATGCCTGCCATAATCAGACACCTTGACCACTGGGCTATACGGCGAATGTATCTTAAAATTAAAAATTGCAGTTCTAAAGTATGGTTGCGTGTTATAAGCCGGATTTTACGATAATTACAATTAATATAAATGTGTTACTGTGGATGTCCAAAATTGGAGAATGTCGACACACGCCAAATACGTCGGTGAAAGATCGAATATTGTTTTACAATCTTGTACATTCGGACTTTCACCGACGTATGTCGACAATCACAGATATGCTCTGGTGGAGGTCGAAAAGAAAGAAGCCGACTGGCTGTTTCCCGTCAATTCTTTTGTTCTGCTAGGAGTCAGTCAGCTTTGTCAGTCTTATGCAAGGTTTGATGGTGCGGACAACGTTTTCTTAATTTTTTCCCGATACCCTAATTTATACTGAATGGATACAGCAGTGAATCGTGATCTTTATCTTGAAAAGTTAAATGCATTGACTGCGGGTGAACGAGAAGACAATTGTTTTTATTTTTCCAAAGAAGAGTACTCTAAAATATTTTCTTAAGTGGTTTCTGCTAAAATTAAGTGCAACACACCTTTGGATTACAGACGATTCAAACGTTTTGACGTTTTAAAAATTAATGATGGAGAGAAGTTAATTGTACCATTAAAACCAGGAGAAACGAATATACAGTATTATGTTACCAATGACGAATTGTTCAGTGTGCTATATGAAACTCACATCAGAACAGGCCAAGGAGGAAGAACACGTTACACGCTTAAAGAGTTGCAAATTAAATACAAAAACATTACACCTGAAGTTGTACTTAAATTTATGCAAACAGTGTCAAATGAAACACAGTACACCTAAGAAAGGTATTGTTGTGAAACCAATGATCAGTTCTGAGTTAAACTCAAGATGTCAAGTTGATCTGATAGATCTGTAGTCAAACAGAAATGGCGAATATAAGTTCATATAATGGTGTATCAAGATCATTTAACTAAATTTGTCTAGCTACGACTTTTAAAAACTAAGAGAGCTGAAGAAGTAGCGTGTCACGTTCTTTCAATATTTTTAACATTGGGTGCTCCAGCAATATTGCAATCAGATAATGGTAGAGAATTCAGTAATCAAGTCATATCCGAAATATGCGCTATGTGGAAAGATGTTAAGATGGTTCATGGAAAGCCTCGTCACAGTCAAACACAAGGCTCAGTTGAAAGGGCCAATCAAGATATACAGAATATGCTGTCTGCATGGATGGACGATAACGATACAAGTAAATGGTTAGAAGGTTTACCCTTTGTTCAATTTGCCCAAGTCCTTATGAAGCCATGTTTGGCGTTAAACCAAAAAGAGGTATAGCATCGTCTTTTTTGCCTAGCGAACAACTTGCAAAAATCGAAGCCGAAGAACAACTGGAAGAAATTGCCAATACTTTTGAAACCGAAAAACAGCTTGAAGAAACTGGTGATACTTCTGAAAAAATTTGAGGGTGGTCATACCGAAAACCATATTCCAAAGAAAAATATTGAAGAGGACTTCTGACTGAAAAACAGGAGTTAATTTCTGAAAAAAAAGCGGCCGCGAAAGTCTTCTATTGCAATCAAAAATGTTACAAACCTCACAAAAAAATTTGCTCCTGCTCAAATTGGGGATACTGTACGAATACAAATCCCTGATGTCGACCGTGGTCGTACAGATAACCAAAATGTGGTTGTTGTTGGAATAGAAGACACCGACTTCTATAAACTTGCAAATGAAAATGGTACCCTTAAGCAGCTTTACACGCGCAATCAGTTCGTAATTTTTAAAGAAAAGTTACTTTCCATAGATGAGATTTATTTTCAAGAAATGTTGCTGAGAGAAGTAACTGCAGCTAATTCGAGGCGGGCAAGGCTATACACGCTGTCTTTGCAGAAGGAAGTGTTCCACAAATAAATGCAGTTGTAAAAGCAAGGGTTTCTTGTGCAATTCAAAGTGTCGTGATAGTTTAAGCTGGTGCAATAAATAAGATTTGAATCACATAATTTAGTAAGTTTTTTATTACTATTATTTTATTTTCTCATTTAGAACGTACTGTATAATTAAGTATAAGTTTTTAACTTCTATAATTTTCCTTTCTTATTTTGAATGTACTGTGTGTTTTAAATTCTTGGTCATTCCTCTCAGAAAGAGAGGCGAAAAATTTTTTTATCGGGACTGTAAATTACGGAGAATATAAATGTCCGAATGTTCAACATTCACCATTAGTGCACGGTGAATGTCGACATTCTCCAGATTTCGGTGTTCCACCGTAACGTATACATATGACAGAATCACAATATTAAGTGGCTAAATAGAAAGCGATTTTTCTTTTGAAAAAGGGTGTTGGAATATTATTTTTGTTTGTTACTATTAATTTAATAATTCAATTTAATTATTTTAATAAAATAGTATAGTAGAAAGAAATCACATTCTCAGAAATTAGGCCATCCCATGTGGGATTTGAACTCACGACCTTTGGATTAGAAGTCCAACGCGCTATCCATTGCGATACAGGGACATGACCGATTTATATATATATATATATATATATAATATATATATATATATATATATATATATATATATGGTGTTGAACTATTATTTTTTGTCACTATTTACCCATTAATTAAATAAAATTCTAATTTAAAAAACTGTATTAACATCAAGTGTCATCCACTACCAGTGTAAAAATATGTATTTGAACTTAAGTGGATGAATAAAAAATATTTTATTAACGATTAAAAATTTGAACTATATATATATACAAATATATATATATAACAAATATATATATATACAAATATATATATATATATACAAAAATATATATATATATATATACACAAATATATATATACAAATATATATATATATATATACAAAAATATATATATATACAAATATATATATATATATACAAATATATATATATATATACAAATATATATATATATATACAAATATATATATATATATATACAAATATATATATATATACAAATATATATATATATACAAAATATATATATATACAAATATAAATATATATATATATATACAAAATATATATATATATATACATATATATACAAATATATATATATATATATACAAATATATATATATACAAATAATATATACAAATATATATATACAAATATAATATATACAAATATATATATATACAAATAATATATATACAAATATATATATATACAAATATATATATACAAATATATATATATATACAATATATATATATACAAAAATATATATATATACAAATACAAATATATATATATACAAATATATATATATATATACAAATATATATACAAATATATATACAAATAAACCTATATAGGAGAGTATGTGTGTGAGCTAGTAGTAGGGATTGAAAGAGAACCATATATATGTGAAGCTCAAATTATACAATTCACTTTATATTAATTTGTTTTTGTAAGGATCACACACACATTTTGCCTTTAAATTTATTTTCTTTTAATTTCCCTATAACTAGAATTCATTCAATAGATCATTTATATGAAATCTGGCCATATAAGAAAATTTCTTTTGAACAAATTTAAAATATAAGATTACTCTTTATACACTCGATTTAATTAATTATTCTATGGTTACATTTTCGGGATATTTTAAAAGTTTCCCTAATTATTATTTTCAGTTTTGAAGACTTTTATAACATTTTGTAGTTTGTATAGAACTAACAAAAATGTTAATTTATCAAAAAAACTATAAATTATCCGTAATATACGTGTGAATATTTAAATTTTTAAAAAAATTTAATCAGTACAAGCTTAGCATCAATACATTATGCAAACAAAGTTTTTAAACAATTCTTCTGCTCATACATACATCATGTGAAAGAATTATAATGTAATTATTTTTTGTAAGAGTAAATTTAGTCATTTTTTTCACACACCAGCATATTAAAATAACTATTAAAAATTTAAAGCAAGATTAGATAAATTTTTTAACCTTAAGTATTTAGAAAGTCAAAATACATTTTAATACCATTTGATTTTTTAAGGCTATATAAATTGAAGCTGTTTCTTTTGTATAACACAACATAAAAAATTGTTATATGATATTGTCTTGAAAAATCAATAGAATATAAGGGGGCTTTTACCTTACTAATAATTAAAAATGCTACTAATTCGCAAAAACATAATTTTTCCTCAGGTGTAACTTTTTTCTTTGAAGAAAGGACACATGAAATCTCAAAAATATGACAAAATAAATAATGTACCTCACCATCTTAAAAGGTAGGTAAGTTACTTCCAATGCAAATTTTCTTTTTTAAATAAGTTGGCAAGCCCCATATTTATGTAAGAAATCTTACAAGGAGAGGGCACGACTAAGAAAATTCATTTGGGGTCGAGACTTGGTGTAATAGTAGTACTCCTTTAGGGTGTTCAACCCTCAGTGTAATTCCGCCGAATGGCCTGTCAATTCGGAGAAAATAGACTCTGAAATTCAAGCTTAGCTTTTATACAATTAAGTTTCAAATTCCTTCACCGGCCCAGAGGCTCGACTGGCAAGTCGTCTGCCTTCATTGCGGGAGGATCCGAGTTCGAATCACGCGAAAAACTTTTTTCTTTAAATTAAATAAAATTAAATATTAAATGATATTTTTGTAATTCATAAAGTAAATAAACAAATAAATGTATTTAAAATTATTAATTAAAATTATGTAAAATTATTAAATAAAATTAGTTATTAATTACAATTATTTATTAAATTATTAAAAAGAATTATTTAAAATTATTTTAATTAAAATTATTTATTCAATAAAATTGTTTAAAATTAATATTAATTACAAATAATTATTATTAATTAAAATTATTTCAATTATTTCAATACATTTATCAAAATTAAATAAATTTATTTAAAAATAATGATATATATTTTATATATTACTTATTATATATATATTTCATTTATAGTATATTGCATTTCACATTATAAAACTATTTGTAAATAATTTTATGTAAAATATTTAATATTCATTATACATTTTATTATAAATGTTATTTATATTTATGTAAAAATAAATTTATTAAACATTATATAAATATTTATATAATTACAGTAATTTTACTATGCAAAATAATTACGTAGAATATCATTTAAAATTTAATAAACCTTTCGCAAATAAATTTAATTTTAAAAAATAATTAAAGGAATTGAAAGAAAAACAAATTTCGCGTGATTCGAACTCGGATCCTTTCGCATTGAACGCAGACGGCTCACAAATCGAACCACTGGACCGGTGAAGAAAATTGAAACTTAATTGTACAAAAGCTAAGCATGAATTTCAGAGGCTATTTTCTCCGAATTGACTGGCCATTCGGCGGAGTTACATTGAGGATTGAACACTCTAAGGGAGTACTACTATTACACCAAGTCTCGACCCGAAATGAATTTCCTTAGTCATGCCCTCTCCTTGTTAGTATAACACATATCACAAATAGTTTTGCAGTGAGTGAATATTAACATTGCACTGTTCAGCTACTTGAGGGGTTTTGGTGAGACCTCGTAATTTTTAAAAATGGTCAACTCTGATGAGGATGACACCCCCTCTCTTAAATTCCTTGCTACACCAATGGAAGAACGTTTGAGCCATAACGTGCATCCGCCCCTCTGCACGGTGGTACTAGGCTCAACCTCATGACAAGACCATTACCTTGACCACTAAGCAATGATGACCACATAGTTTTGCAGTAGTTAAATGACTGTGTAAGAAATTGATAAATAATGAAAACTCACATTTATCATATTTTATTGTTTCAAAATTAGCATTATGGAAATACATATAAAACCAGACAAACTCAACTAATTCCTACAGTCGGTAATCTGTTAAGAGACATTTTTTAAACAAAAAATAGTTAACTCCGAAATTTTCTGATGCTTAAGAAATCACAGTTGCATGACTGTACAAAAACACATTTATACAGGTCCATTTCTATACACTAGCTCTCAAAAATAAAAACAGAATTTATCATACAAGATAAAGGAAAATATTTTTGATCCGGTTATAAAAGATAATTCAGACAATGTAATTAATATAAAATGAAAATTAAAGAAAAAAAAATAGCATGCATTTATATATTTTTTTTTTATCATGTAGGATGTACATTTTGCGTGCATTCTGGATGATTAAAAAAAAGTTAAAACATTCCAGTCTTACATTTTAATTCTTGGAGAATGCAAATATTTTTTAAGAATGTGCAATACCCTAATTATATAGCACAGAATAAAATATAAAATTGTATTCTAATAGTAGATAAGGTTTTTAACTCTAAAATTTGCTAATCCCAAATGATAAATCTTTCAAACTCATTAAATACCTCTAATTTTTTAAAAGTAATAAGTATATCCTATATTATAATTTCTCATGTAAATTTAATATTCCTCTCATGAAAACTATATTAAATCGCAAAATAAAATTTTTAGCAACTATTAACACTCAGAAAATTATAAAAAAATTATTCTCGATATATTAACACATTTTTATAAAACAAAAGTAATCTATATTTCAAATATCTCACAGTAAAATAAACATGCATAATCAAAAAAACTGAACAAAGAAACCAGATGATTTTGCCCAAAATAGAAAAAAAAAACTAAAGAAAACAGAAAGGGCTAGTGCACGTAACAATTAAACACCACAAAATAAGCTTATTTTTAATCATGAGAAGCCTGGAGTTTTTTATCGCAAGTTTTACCGACATAGTTTTAACACAAAGTATGTATTTATGAATTACAAAACTGCTCAAACAAGTTACAGAAACATTGCACTTCACTTATAAAAAGCATTTCAAGTTGGAAAAAAAAATTATGTAAACTATGATTTTTTCGACAGAGATCTTGAGAAATGCAACATTTATATATATATAAAAGAACATTTTTCAAAAATATACCAAAAAAAAAAAAAAAAACCCTTAAAAACAATGTTTTTCAATTATTTAGCAAGTCTGTTGTTTGCTCTCTATCCACGTAAGGAAATAAAAAATATATATTGGATATTAGGAAACAAATTTGAAGTGCATAAAATAGTTGCAATAGTTGATTTTGAATGATATATAGTACTTCTCTGTTTTGCCGATGCAGGCGATAAAGTCGCCCAAAATGATACAACCTACGTCAAACAGAATATTCACGCTGGTAACCTTATGTGTTGTGTCATCAATAACGACAACTTGACAAGTTTTAGCCCAGTGCAATCAAAAAGTAGTTGATATATTTTTTTAAAAAATCTCAGAAAAACAACATTGATTACAGAAATTAAACTTTTAACTATATGAAACTTAAAAAATTTAGCTGCACTAAGGAAAACTTTTTTTAAAAAAATGCTCATGGATTTAAGTTTTATATATAATTATACATTAAACAATGAACTTATAAAATGATAACAGTAATAAAAAGCTTCAGTTTTACCGTGTAGTAAATAATTGTAAAATAAAACCTAAACTAATTTTTTTCACCTGATAATCTATAAATTTTGAATTAAATAAAACTTTTTAAAATTATAAATATCAATTTCAGAACAGAATAGTTTTCAAACATGAATTTTTTTAAAAAAACCTCATTATTGCTAGTTATCAATTAGTTTACATAACACAATGCGTTTGGGTTACCCTTTATGTATAAGACACGACAAAAAAAGTAACAAAATATTTTGAATTATTCAAATAGCTTCAAAATAGAAAACAGAATTCGTACACACCAAAATTAATTAATAACGTGCCTTTAAACCATTGGCGTACCTAGCTCTCAGGAGGCCCAGTATCAAAATTCCTTCAGAGCCCTTTTTTAGATATGGGAACCTTGTTAGTGGGAATGTAATTACAATTGTTGGGGCCCCTGTAGCTTGGGGGTCATGTATCATTGATACAACAGTATTAATTGAGCACTCATTACATTTGACAATTGTTATTCTTTTTATTTTTGATGTTCAAATATACAAACATATGATATAATGTCTTGGAAATTCTGGGAAGTAATAAATTCAAATATGAAGTAAATAATTTAACAGATGTGAATTGTTCTATATATAACAGACACACCAAAAAATGTTTACAGATAGCATCAAAGAGAATTATAAGATAAAATTTTGAGGTTAAGTACACAATTCCATCAGCACTATAGTTCTAATATCAAGCACCAATTAAAATATATATTACCAATACCGCTCAATTCAAACAAAATACAAGCAAATGAAAAGGTTACAGTGACAGAAATGCAATTATTCAGCAAATAAAAAAATGAAATCCCAAATTTACTTCCAAATGGAGAAAATATATACATATATAACTAACAATCCCTAAAACCATCAAATTCTACACACACGTAAAGGACTTTTAATAGATATACTTAAACTAAACGATTAATGCAAAAAATATTTGAAAAATTTTATAGGGAAAAAATTTTTTTTAAAAATGTACAATTGATCTCATTTATTTTTTCACAAAATGCATATTTTTTTACAGCAATTAAAATTTTTATTTCCTACACAAAAAAATATTCCTTGAAGAGTTTTCCGAGTACAAACATTTTATATTGATAGAAATTATTTATATATTACACAATAAATATAGATATCTAGTTTGTTTTAAAGAAAAACCCTACTTTTAACAGTTAAGAAATAGTGCATCAAATAGTACAAGGACTTACTCTTCCAACTCTTAAAAAAACTTTCAAACATTATAAACACACAAAATCACACACACATAAATTTTAAAAATTCTTTCTGCTTCCCATTTACACATAAGGAATTGATTTGCTACAATCATGACATAATTAAAGCAAAATCTTTCCTCACTAAAGGAGTTTCCAATATTCTACCACACAGTACCTTAATCATCACATTCCTTCACACAAGAATGTCAGTTCAGTTAAGTTAAAACAAAGACACACTAAAATGACTTAATACTTATGCATTATTATCAATGCATTTTTGCATAAAATTTACACATGCATATTTTAAAGTATCAAAAAATAGTAATTTTCGTAGATTGAACATTCATACACATCTTACATTTTAAACAAAATTAAGAATATATGTATAATTTCTGCTAGTTTGAATAAATATAAATTTATTGCTCATAAGATAAGTACGCACAAAATGCTCCATAATGCCTTGATGGTACTTCTTTTAGCAAATAAAGCAATTCAAACTCATTTTATAAGAATTTAATAATAATCTACGTATTAGTGTCACTACAGCAATATTTGTGTTATTGTGAATCGCAGCTTGATATCAAAACCACAAAGATTCTTGCATTTTTTATTTGAGGATAAACGATTCTCATGGTACAATTTTGGCTGTGGTAACACTAATACATAAGTACCTAAGTTTCTTATGATGAAAGTTAACATGAATGAAACTAAAATTCATTTATTTCTTTAAAAAGTAAATGGGCTATGTGGGTATTCTTTTAAAAAAATAAACAGTTAAATTAC
Organism: Trichonephila clavipes; assembly: GCA_019973935.1. Classification (NCBI taxonomy): domain Eukaryota; kingdom Metazoa; phylum Arthropoda; class Arachnida; order Araneae; family Nephilidae; genus Trichonephila; species Trichonephila clavipes. Next base: position 168,475 of record BMAU01005591.1, read on the forward strand.
TCTTGGAAGACATATACTTATCTTTTAGACAATAGGAACCTATAAAACAAAAGAAAATCTGGATCTATTAAATAATATTGCTAAATATTATCCATAAGTTACTTTAAGAATACAGCAAAATTTGTGCCACATAAATCATGCCACGATATCAAAACAAAAATTCTTGTGTTCTATTTGAAAAAAAAAATCAGTCAGAATTTGGTGGAAAATGAAGAGATTCACAGGTGGTACATATTTGACTGCGGTGAGATTAATACGCAAGTACTCAAATTCCTTTACAAACCTATTATTGTCCCTGATTATTAAATTTTGCTATGCATATTTTAAAAAATATGTATAAATATCTAAATAAAAGCTTATATTTGTTTTCTTTAACTCAAAACTTAAATTTATTTGAATGTATGAATGAATTAAATATCAATTTTTTTGAATATTATTAATTTTACATAGGAAATTGAAATAAAAATGGTGGAGTATTAATAAGCATAGATATTGATTTAATAATATTTTAAAACAGCTAATATGCTCAATATTTCAAAACATGTTTCAAAAAAAAAACCATACCATTAAACTATTTTATACCTCATCATTAAGAGGTTTTAATATTTTAAAACTCAAATAGTATAATGTATAATTTTTTTCAAATACTTTATTTTGCCTTCTTTTTAAAAAATTAAACTTGTATATCATACAATAAAAACAGTTATGAAAAATGTTATATTGAAGAACAACAAAATCAACAAGAATACAATATCAGATCAGAAATAATACAAACTATTTAAATGGAATCATGCAAGGGGGAAAAAACAATTCTGAAGAACAGCTATGAAATATCAGTTCAAATTCAGTAGATGTTTAATCTTTCTTGGTTTAGAATTCTTTTCCAGGCCTTTAAATATTATGATAAAAAAAAAGGTACAATTTTTTGCAGTCATCATCTAATGAAATGCTTGGTGCAAGTGAAGAGCAAAGCAACAATGTTTAACATTCGTGTAAAAAAAAAATCGAACACAAAACAAAGTAAACCCATTTATCAGCAATAACAAGATAACCACTTTGGAACAATTGATTTAAAAATAATAACAGGATGTAGAAATTATTTCAACTGACATGGAGCTTACTTATACGCTGAGAAACAGTATCTATGTCATATCTACCAGAACAACAGTCATCTTTGAAATCTAACTTACTAATTTCCAAATCATCTAAGGAACGTGAGCGTACTATTGAGCATCCCGATGATACTGGGTAACTTTGGCTTTTAACAGGACTATTTGGATTTGACTTGTTACCACTATCTTGTCTTGATACCGTCGGGGGACTATCCTTATCAGCTGCTGTTGCTGCTGGAATGTCCTTCACAGTTGGCTCAATTCTTAATGGCTTCTTCAACAAAATATCATATGGTTTAACCCTATGCGCCACGTGCCTCTCAAAGCGTGATAGACGTGAAACGCCTTTATATAACTTTATACCATTTCTATAAAAAGACCTAGGTAAGTAACCAATACTACTTTCTCCATCTTCTTCATTGGAATTACAATCAGAACTAGAGTTTTTAGATAGGGAAAAATTGGTTACAAATTTTGAGTTCATTTGGACCACACAAATGGGTGCAGGTGATGAGGATATTTCAGCTTTAGCCTTTTGCAATTCTCTGCTATTGAAATGTTCCACATCCTGATCCACGCATTTTAATTTGCTGAGCAAGCTCAGCTCACGCAGAGCTGCATCCAGATCCATAGAGCTGGCCTGATTCAAAACACTAGTCTTTACTGTAAGCACAACAACAAGAGGAATCCATGATCTGGCTTAAATTTCAAAAACTAACTCCTTTCTAGGTCCCTAGAAAAGGAAATTTAATTTAAGTCAAATACCAAAAATACACTTTAAATACAAACATAATTTAAAAGTATTAATACTTTTAAAAAAAAGAATTAATTTAACACAATATTTCATATGAAAAAGGGGTGTTTATTATAATTTATATAAAAACTGCATGGGTGGCGTGGTTGGTTGGTCGCTGGCCTTCTGCACCCAAGGTTGCAGGATTTTCATGATGCAGAAAATTGACAGTGTCCATGTTGTATGATTATACGGCATGTAAAAGATTCCTAGAGTGTCTGTTTGGCTTGGGTGCTCTCGGCAAAATTAAATCCTGGTCCAGGTTCACATCATCGGAGCTCAGGTACCTCCCTCTAGGGAGGAAACTGGGCGTCAAAATTACCTGCAGCGATTAATATTTGCCTAAATGGTGCTGCACTAAAAACAGATACCAGCTTCCAGGGAATGTATCATGTCTGCAATGGTAAAATGCCAATCCGCACCCCATTAGAAATAATTTATATAAATTTAAATATCATGAAATGAACTTGATTATTTATGAACTGATTCCAAAGAAAAACTTATAAATAATATACTAAAAGTACAATGATATCCTTGAATGTTTAGTTCTGACTTCTATCAATAAAAACCACTAAGGTAAAAATGCATTGTCCTTAAATGTCTGCATTTATATAATGTAAAGGTATTATATATGTTATTTTAGAGGCTTAAAAAACTGAATAAAAATAACATTGAAAAGTTTAAAAAACATTATGTTTACGTTATCCTTTAAACACCTAGTACCATCACCTACATCAGGGATCTCTTAAAAACGGGTAGTGGACAATTACTGGTCAATAAGCATAAAAAATGTGGCCCAATCAAGTTTTAGATTACAATGCAAAAATTTAAATACAAGCAAGTCACACACACCAATTAAGAAACTCAAAAATTGACATACATAATGAAATTAAGTATCTGATATCAAATTTTTAACACAATTACACATGTCTATAGTTCACATTTTAGTGTTTTTTCATTATTGGCTATAATACACAATATACACAGAAAAAAATGTCAGTTCTCATTAGTTTTTTGTCTATTTTTGGTGTATTATGAAAAAGACGTTACTGATAAGAAAAAACCATGACTTGTTTTGAAAATGTGGTGGTAAAAGTTTACCAGCAAGAATATTACGATAGGCAAATGTTGTATAATTTTTTGGCAACTTTATTAACTGCGCTGGGAAAATGGAAAAATATTCACATTTTTAAAAATGTTGTAAGGGAAAGTTATTTAATTATTCACAACAGCTAATAAGCAATTAAGAAAATCTTAATGTGCTAAAAATATATATACAGTGATAAACATTGCTATTTGCCTAGCAGTATAATAAGAATTTAATTATCTTAACTGTTGTTTAACACATTTTTCCAGAAATTAAGGCAAATTTTGAAGATACCTATTAATAAAATCTTAAATAAAAAAAAAATTCCCTTTTAAAGAATAATTGCACTGAACCTTTTTCCCTTTTGTCAAACCTTATTTTCCCCATTTTGATCGAAGGTTGGGAAGTTTACTCGTTTAATACCTAGAAGCGTTTCTATAAAAGAAATATTCTCTGTTGCAAGATCTCAAGACTTAAAAATAACTGAGCTTATATTCACTTTGCTCTGTTATCCCATTACTGCTGATAATGATACAGCACCTGAGTTATAGTTTGAATTTATTGACTTGAATTCATTGAGTCAGATCAAAGTGTGAAGAAAATGCTTTGTGCTATGATATTGTCTTTTACAAATCTTTGTCAGCTGAAACATTTTCATGAAGGAAAAAATTTGCAAGGGAATTATTCTTTATGTTTTAATCATCATATATTTATGAGAAGAGTTTTCCTTGCATGAAAATCAACAAGAGTAAATATAGATGCAAGTAGGCTGACATAAACTATCTGTTGGCTGCAACATGACTACCACTATCTTATGTAACATACACTCAAGAGCCAAAACAATATGACCACCTGTTTGCAAGTTGGCTCACCTTTGGCGTACAGCACAGCTTCAACCCGCCTTGGCATGGATGCCACAAGTCCTTGGTAGATGGCCGGAGACAGATTGTACCAGATGTTTAAGCAATGGTTACACAAATCCGAGATATTGCGAATTGGTGGTCTTTGAACTCGGAGTTGCCGTCCCATGACATCCCAAATGTATTCTATCGGATTGATATCCGATGAGTTAGGGGGCCAGGACATTAACTGGAATTCAGCATCATGTTAATGGAACCACTTCAACACAATTTTAGACTTTTGACACGGGGCGTTGTCCAGTTGGAACATTCCATTTCCAGCTGGAAAAACATAGGCCATGTAAGGGTGCAACTGGTCCGCAATCATTTTCAGATACCCTGTAGCATTCATTGTCTGCTCTACCACAACCACGGGTCCCAGAGTCGCCCAAGAGAACATCCCCCAAAGCATAATACCGCCACTACCAGCCGGTGTATGACCTACTGTACATTGAGGGAGCAACTGTTCTCCTAGATGACGGCATATTCTGACACGGCCATCGGCATGATGAATGACAAACCATGATTCATCTATCCACAGCCTTTCCCATCACACACAGAAGTAAGTGAAATAATGATTCTTTAGACTCTCCAGCAGCAGTTAAATACCACTTCCACCTGATCACGTGCCTTCCACGTCATCCAGGAGAGTTAATTGCAAAATGTAAGGGTGGTCATAATGTTTTGGCTCTTGAGTGTATATATAATTATTATTTTTATAATTATCATAAAATGAAGCATATAATGTGCACTTTTAACACAAAAAATATGATTGAAATTTATGACTGCATCTTATATGCCAGGTATAAAAACTATAGCTTTAAAAATAAGAGCTTAGAAAAAAAATTAAAACTTCTACATACATTAAAATACTGTTTATTTAAAAGAAATAACATTCTGCTTATGAACTTAAAGGGCTGTAGTTCTAGAAGTATACTATTTTTTTCTAAAGCTTGAAATAATACCTCGAATAAATGACTTGAAAACATAAGAGCATTGCACACGTACACTTCAGGTTTCTTCCTAAAAAAGGAGGTGCATTATACGGTAGATACATCTAAAAATTAAAAATTTCAGCTTGAAAGTATACGTGCATGTTATACAGCGGATTTTACGGTAATACAATCATCTTAATATGGTGTGTGCAGCCCACCGGTATCTTCCTCTCCCACAATGATGCCTGCAAGCCAAAAGAAGTTCACTCCTGCCATGGATAGATTTTATACATCAACCCACAGTACTTCCTAATGTTAACTATTACTATGCATCAAAATGCTCAAACATTTTAAGAGCAGACCTAAAATATAGCTTGAAATATAAATGAAGCTTTCTAAATTAATTTCTAAATGACACAAATTTCATTTTACATTGAAATGGCAATAGATCAATACAATGGATAAAAAACAATCAAATAGTTCAAAGCTTTATTAAAAAACATGGACAACATTTGCAATGCTTCATTCATAGGCCAGGACTCTTAGTTGCGTACCAGTGGTGAGCAGGAGGGTTTCGCCAAGTCAAATTCATTTTATTTCTTTGGAAGGAAGGAATTTCCGTATGGGTTAAGACCATGGAACTGGGGTTTAGAGATCACATCCCCTACCAGCCAACTCTCATCAGCTGCTTTGTTCCCTGGCACACCCACATGTGATGGTACCCACTGGAGACATACTTGTTTCCTCTGGACAAGCCTAGCTAATTTGGATAAAATATCTAGACTAGTACTGTCCATAATCTTTGGCCAATTCTTCAAATATTGGATGGAGCTTCTGCTGTCTGTCAGGATCCAGATACTGTCCTTATAAGAGTTGAGAGCACCACTAATAGCAATGAGTTCCAATCTAAAGACGGAACAGTGGTCAGGATTCCTGATGCTGATTTTAACATCATTCCCAGGAGTGTTACTAAAAATACCACTCCCTGCTCTACCCGTATCTGAACGACTACCATCTGTGTAAATAATCAAGGCTTGATCGGGTATGTGTATTACTTCAAGTGCCAGTTGTCTGAGCAATTCCGGATGGCTGCTATACTTGGGAGTACTGGTCAATAATTCCTCCCGGAATTCAACAAGATTAAAAGAATCAATAGGTGTGATGCAGTTAAAAGGTGTAGATGTGTCCAAATTGAAATCAATAAAACCAGGTTTGCACATGTAATTAAGTGGGCTGTCTCGCTTTAAATGTTAGTTACTTGTCCAATTTAAAATGAACGAAGAGGTTCTATTGAAGGAACCAAAGCTTTTAAAATTTTGTTAAAATACCTATATGAGTTTACTTCGAATCTCATAGTAAAAGGTTGGCCTCTTACAGAACTATGTCAGTAGAGCAACTACATGTAAGGCCTGTGATAATCCTCGCAGCACTGAGTTGCACTCTCTCCAGTTTTTTCAAGTTAGTAGGAGATGTTACTTGAAAGATTTACTACCCATATTCAAGAACTGGGTGAACCAAGATAGTATAAGTTATTCTAAGTGTGGAGGTGTCTGAACCCCAGTCTCTGCCAATATGTTTACCGCTATTCACTTCCGAATCTTAAGCGAAACCAAGATATGTAGGGTTTTTACTGCAATAGAGTATTTACTGTAATTCAAACACTCAATCATTAGGAAAAGCTCAGGAGAGTAGTTGTAAAGATGCCTATTAGTCGTGAAGAGGCTGACTGTAGAGATTGAAGCATTGAAAGTAATTTTATGGTTGTCTGCAAACTCCTGAATATTTACTCTCTCTCTAAGGACCTATTCAGCTGGGATTCCATTTTTCTAATATTTGCATCACTGCACCACAAAACAACATCAGCGAAAAGTCCAATTTAAGAAGGGTTAACATATTTTTCAACCCCAGAAATAAATAATGAGAAAAGAATTGGACTCCAAATGCAACCATGGGGAATTCCTTGATAAATTTTGTGAAAATCAGAGAAAGTAGCATGAAAAATGACACAAAAATTACAGTGATTTAGAAAGTTTGAGATCCAAGGCAGAGTTTTACCTTTAATGCCAAAAACACCTGCTTAACAGCTTACATTTCTATACCCTATCAAAGGCCTTTGACACATCTAAAAAGGCTGCCGTGGTGTGTCTCATTGGTTTGATTCTGAGAATTTCTAACACATTGTTTGAAGTATAAAATTTGGTCAACAGTAGAGTGACCCTTATAAAAAGCAAATTGCTCCAGGGACATTAAGTTATTAGTGTGTAAATGGCGAGTGAACCTTCGCAGCACCATGTATTCCATTAGTTTACAAGTGATATAAGTAAGAGAAATCGTTAATGACTTTTTGTTGTATTTATTTTATGTTAAAATTGTAATGAGCCTCACACTCTGCCTGTTCAAGCTTTCGCAGTTCCTGGCATAGACAAAACAAATGGCAAAGTTTTGCTTCACACATAAAAGATAGATATATGCTGTCGTGGGCTTTTCTGCAGATGGCAGAATTTTTTCCTACTTTCTTGACAATTATCGTTATATTTTGGACATTTCATACAATATATAACTTATAGTCTATGTATTATTCTGACGTATAAGCTATATTATTGTAAAATTTCATTAAAATCCATTCAGTTGTTTTTATGTGAAAGAGTACCAAACATCCACACAAACTTTCCCGTTTATAATATAAGTAGGGATATATACATGTTTATATTTTTGTATTAATTTTTTCTTGTGCAATAAATTTCATAGCATGCGATAAAAAAGCCAACATCACATGTAACAGTACGGATCCATCATCACTGCTCTTTAACTGAACTTTCAAAACAATCAGTTATTTCAGAATCCCTTTTAGATCTATTTATAGTTAAAGTAGAATCCGATTCACTTCCTGGCTAACTCCATAATGAATACAATATTAAAAAATATATAAATTTTATCTCAGAACACAACCCATGTGTATTCACGAAAAGTGGAACTAAATAACTGAGCTAAGGTTACAAAAACATATCGCTAATGTATATGTTTAATTGTGCTAATATCTAGTTTAAAATATCTCCAAACACGTTACTAATAATCTGGTACTGCCATGTGGTGAGAAATAAACATGATTCTGGACATAAAAAGAGATAGTTTTAATCTTTTAAGTGCATTACTTTTGAAAACTCTAGCCCGGAAATATCACGGACATGAGAAATGGAGAGGGAAATTTCATGCTGTGATATTGACAAGAGCAAGAAGAAAGGAGCTGAACAGTTAAAATGCTTTTTTTATCAATAAATTTTGTAATGACATTTAATACATAATAGTGCATAGAAAAAAGATGGAACTGAAACTCAAATCCACAATTAAAAAGCCACAAAACCAATGATTTTAATAGCTGGGCTAGCACAAGTCTCTTTTTAAGTTGCCATTCTGATTACCAGAACCATTTAAACAATAAGAAAAATTCCAATAAGCACTATCCACAGCAGGAGATATTTAAACTATAAAAAAAGCAGGACACGCACAACAAGAAAGGGACATCTACCTAACTGATTTTCAGTGACGTAATGGAGAATATTAGGGCCTCCCTGCAAAATCATGTTTTAAGCCCCGCACCCCTTCTAAGACAGATCTTACAAATGATTGCAGAACAATATCAAGCTTTGCAAGATTAAGATTACATACAGTGGCTCTCAAAAGTATATTTGCATAACAATCTTCTATAAAATATGTTATTGACTAATAAAAATTAATATATCCAACTCACATTTTTAAATAATATCTGCAACTTATTCTCAATGAAATACCATAAGAAATTTCCAAAGCAAAATACGACTTTTATTTTGGAAAACCAATAAAAAATTACATCACAAAAGTCTTCATATACATAAAAAAAGTCAACATAGTTTTAACAACAGTATCTTTTTCCTTAATTTAATACAAGTAGGATATCTCTTAGAATCCAAAGCAGCTTTTAATCACCTCAACATTGATTTCCTTATTTTTTAAAATGTCTGCATCAAAGTTCCTCCACTCTCATGATTACAGTTTTTAATTCACAATTTGTTTTTATGCTATGTCTTACACTAACTACAAGTTCTTTCCAAATCAATTTTTTTCCAATTTAATCCTTTTCATCTGATGGACACAAGAGGCATGCATTGTGAGCAGTGGGGTTGGGGTTATTATCTTCATTTTCAAAAAAAGAAGACAACTCCAATACCCAAATTTTAGACAGATAATTTCAAACTGTGCCAAAAAATATTTAAATAAAGAAGTTCATGACTCACAATCAGATACATCTAAAGACTTCTTGAGGCCCTGGGACCCTACTCAAAAAGTAGGCCCTGAGCCCCTACACAAATTTAGGCCCCACCCATGACCTTTAAAAGTAAACAGTTCATAGTATACTTTGTCAAATATTCATACAAACAATAACTCAAAACAATTAAACGTGCATGACTTACAATAGCACAAACTAGCTCGACTGATGACTGCCTTTTGACTAAATGAGTAATGATGATGTATGGTGGTAGGCCAAGGCCTATTTGTGGACAACAGTCATCACATATAGCCAATTGACATATCATCCAAAATTCCCAGTTTTTTGGAAAATACAACCAAAAATAACATTTGACCGTTGAAAATATTCGAATTATAATCTTATTAAGGTCGAGTCATGAACAAGATGAGGCCCTGGGCCTTGTTGGCCCATGCCTTAAGACATCTCTGATCACAATACCATCAATAAATACCAAATTACCTAATCATGAAGCTGACATACAGCTGTGCATCAAAACTTTTTTACCACCATGCTTTGCTGTTCCATCTAAATTCTAGGGATTCAGTTCATTTTTTTTTTCTTAGTACTGTTATATACCTGTTGGAGCCCAAACGGTTGAATTTGCTTTCATTTTATTCTCCTCATCATTATTCCATCATGTTTCAGACTTGCTTATCATGGATTTAGGAAATGAAAACTGAAAGTTTTCTATTTTTTATACTTGAAAAAAAATTTTCTTTGAACACAATACCTGTGTAATACCGATGATCTGAATATTTTTTTTAAGTTTCAGATGAGACTGAGGGAGAAAATCTTTCCGCTAATTCGGTAAAATTTTTTGCAGCACTTGAACATGAAGTTTTTGATAAATTTTCTAGCAATAAATCGTTGACCACATTGAGTTAACTTCTTTGGGTGTCTTTTTTGGCTTGTTTCAAATTAAATTTCCTTCTTAAAAACAATTTATTACATACTGAATTGAATGAGGAACATTTACTAATTTTGCAATGTTCCAAACTGATTTACTTTGAATTAAGTGAAAAACAATCAATTTTTGAACACTTTCCGTTATTTCTCCACAACTTAAGTCATTTTTAAATAGTATGATTAAAGAATAGAATATTTTAAAGAAAACAAGGTTTCATACAAACAAGGGGGCATACAGAGCGGTGTCTCTGTATGCCCCCACAATGCTTAAAAGAGAAATAAAAAGCAACAGAGAATGTTTCTATAAATGGAATTCATCTAAAAATGTTTTGATGTACTATTACTTTTGTGATGCATTTTGTCCTCCACCTTCTTGTGTTTTAATTCTTTTATAAATAAATACTTACAAAAATAAAATGAGTCTCATTTTAAATCACATGGTGAATGTATAAAATAAAATTTGATAGTATATTTAAATTTTAATCTTAGGCTAAAGTAAGATTTCTACAACTTTTTTAAATGTACAAAAATACTTTTGAGACACTATACATTCTAAAACAAACAATTCAAAAGAAAAATCATTAACACAAAAAAATTTTAATTACTTGTCAATGTATTAAAAAAAATATTGCCCACAGTTTATGTCAATATTTATTTACATAGGTCTATTGACTAAAATAGCATGAATTTAAAAATTAATAATTTCTGCAAAACGTTTGTGTATTTAACATCAAAACAATGTTTCAAAGTTGAAAAATTAATAAGTTGATTGATCATTTTATTTAATTTATTCAAAATTTCAAGTATTTATGTAAAAATAGACTATCCAAATAACTTATTTAATATGGAAGAACACTATATTTTTTAATAAATTTATATAGAATCAAAAAGAATTTTAATTTCTAAAATCTTTTTTTTTTTTTTAGAAAAATTTATATAAATTCGGCACTTTAAATACAATTTTAATACATGTTAACAAAACTGATCATTTTTGTCAAAAATGAGAAAAACTATAAAGCTAAACACAATGTGGATTTAAAAAAAATGTATGCATACATCTAAAGTAATATAAATAACAATATTTGTCTAATTCTCAGAAATGAATTATGAAAATAGATATATGTATATTATAAAAAAATTAGCTCAAATAATAGAATAACTTATACCTACCAAATAGCAATATACTTATTCATTTTCATCATTTCTATGATAATGTGTAGACAATTCCAATCCAAAATCCCTGATAAAATAACTTCAAGAATTAAAAGTATTGAAATAAGTGTCAGTAAGTGCTTTTAAAAGGTATTAATCCTTTTCATTTGCAAATAAAAAAGTTTAAAAATAATAAATATGTTTCTCATAAAAATATGAAAACAGTTTTTACTTAATAGAATTAAAATTGAAACTTCCTAATGCATATTTTAGGCATTAAAAAAAAGTTTAGTACCTGTTTAAAATAAAATTTAGGAAGCCGCAGAAGTTTACATGGAAAATAAACGAATGAAAATGCATTCTCAGCATGGAAAATAATCCGCATTAATATAATTGCAAATGTTGTGCACAGTCATTCTTAACATAATTGAACGATGTGCATAGTCACTCGTATTTTCATATAAGACTATCCACTGAAAATATGTACCAAGAACAAAAAAAGTTTCAAAATAATTCTATTACGATTTTGCACGGCTTAATTTTTTATAACATTTAATATAAGAAAATATTTTAGCGACAACAACGCGAATCAAAATTCGATTTTACAGCATGCCATTTCATAAAAGATTTTTGGGAAAGAGCAATTTTAACAATTTAACTAACTATAAACAAAAACTTAACAATTTTTGAAAAAAATGTCAAGAAATATTTCACAAAAGAATTTTTTTTTTCGTAAAAGAATTAATTTTTGTCTTTGAAATCTACTGAAATTACATACTGAAAAGAGTAATTATTCTTTTTTTCTTTTAGAATATTTAATCTCTAAATAAAGCAATACCTATAGACAAACAAATAATGCTTAATGCGTAAGATATAAATAAAAGTTTTGACAAACCTTAGAATTACGAGAGAAATAATTACAGAGCTAACTTTTCATTCATAGAAGTACACAGTAAATCGTGACGATTGAAGTCTAGTGGGTTTCCTCAAACGCCGGTAGGTATCCAAACACGAGTTGTATACATCTTTTTTACATCACTTAATGTTTATCTGAAACTGCAAAATAAATTTCTTTTTGTAAGTGAAGCTTTTCGAGAATTATAAAATTAAACTAAATTCCCTTGCTAAAGATAATTTTTTTTCAAAAATTCTCAATGAATCATACCTTATAAAGGAGGTCAAAATCAGAAACGATGAACATCTCATGAAATGAAACTTTATTTTTTAAAAAATTTGCTTTTGATTTTACGCCGAGTAAAGGATAGATTTGGATAGCAAATATTTATCTTTGAGAGAAAAAGCTACAAATTTATGAAATGCAAAAATTCAAAAGGGAAATATCTTTTCTGATTAAAATATTTCTCATCCCATAAACTTACTTAACCGACACATTTTTGGGATGTTAAATAACAAAACGTAAACAACCAAGTATTTGTTATTTTCATTATAAACATGGGAAAATTTTTACTTCTGAGAATTGAAAATGTTCATGAAATGCAACAAAGTACGATTAAAATTAAAATAAATCAATAAAAAAGTGGATTTTTTAGAAGTGTGTTTACGGAATATGAAGTACTATCTGCATGAAATGAAAAATAAAAAAATCTTCTGTTTTAAGAGTATAGCAATAAATTCAAAATGAGATTATTTTCAATGATTGATTTCCTATGGTTATCCGTAAAAACTTAATTTCTGCTACGTTTCTATGGATACTTTTGTAAATGGCAGTAAACCAAAACCACAGATAAGCTTTCCTTCCTTTTTCAGGTTTAATGTTCATCTGTTGAATATCATTAAAACTTAAACAAAATTTCCCTAGTTTTAATAAAAGATTTTAAAACTTTCTTGAATATTATATGAATAATACATGCGCTAAATATTTGAAGTTCAGGACTTTCGTATCTGTAAATATGAATTTTGTGGAAAAGCGTCTAATATTCTCTAGCTTTCTTAGAGAACAGTTGCGATAGTTGCATGTTTATCGAAAGTTTTTAAGGTACTTTATTTAGTTAGCACCCGATATTCAGTAGCATTGTCACTGGAGAAAATGTTGCGCCTTACATTCGAATAAATACAGTAGTATATATTCAAAGGGGAAGTCTTCAATATCCGAGTTTGAACCCAGTTCAAAATGCGCCAATGTCACCAGAGTGAGTATCATTCAAATGTGGCTGCCCGTCTATTAGATCTTCATTCGTCTGACAACGTCACTTAGAGAAAATGAGTTAGAAATCGTGCGATTCTTCCACAACATAATCAAGTCCGGAATACAATTACACCTCTTAAAGGGAATACATAAAAAAAAAGAATAAATAATTTCTAATGTCAGTTTTGGGCTTATTTTGTATTAGAAATTTTCAACCTGTCATAGAATAATAATTTGACTGTGGTTTGAAAGATAAGTTTCTTTACGTATGAAATTTTTTTTAAATAACATTTTCAATTTTATATTGAATAATTTTTTTAAAGTTTAGAAATCTTGTTATTTAAACATAAAATAAAAATTGAAGAAATTTATTAAAATAGTGTTGAATAAATAAACCCAGTTTCCACACACACACACAAACCTTTTTCTCTCTTATCTTTTTCAGTTCCTATTATTAGCTCACACTCTCTATATATTTATTTATCTTGGTGGAATTTTCAATCGTCAATAAAATACATTTTAAAGCACTCAATCGAGCTGAAATTTTATATACATGATTATTTTGGATGACAATACAGTAATTAATTTATACTTAATAAAAATTAATTGATTAAAACTAATTATTTAAAGAATTACAAATACAGCCACGTTGACATCCTTTTTGGCGACTTGTGCCAAAACTTGAAAAAGGTTTTTTATCACGTTTTAAAGCATTCAGTTGAAGTGAAATTTTATATACACGATTGTTTTGGATGGCAATAAGATACTCTTTAATGATAACTAATAAAAATTAATTACCACTTAATGTTGTGATTCTGTCATATGTACATACATATTTATATTAATTGTAACTATTTAATAAAAAGTAGCTAAAATAAAATTGTTCTTTGTTGATCTAAGTAGGAACTGACTAAAAAAAATTTTTTTATATTATTTGTTTTACATAGTATAATACGTTTTATTATTTACATATGTTATGATGTTGAAAATGCTAAAATAAATTAATTTACTGAAATGAAAGATAATTAATTATAACTGAATATTTTCCTGCTCTCTAAATACCATGAAAAGTTATTTAATATTTTTTAAACTTAATAATTAAAAGTTTATCAGTAACAATAAAAAGGGTTGATCCAATATAACGATTAAAAAAGCCGCCTTTTCTCCCTTTCAAATAATTACAATTTCGTAACATGTGTTTATACTTGACTTTTTACGTCACCAGTTGATGTAACTTTATATCTGATTGCATATAAAGTTACATCAACTGGTGACGTAGTTCATAATTACAAGATCTCAGTCGACTATCCAAATTAAAATTTATATTTTTGTATGATTCAGACCCATTCCTTTGACTATTTTTTACGGTAATATTATCTTAGTTAATAGGTTATTCATGTAGAAATCAACAATTCAAAGAAAGTTTTGAGAATGGCTTTCATAGCGTAAAAACTATATTAAATTAAAGTTTCGACCAAATGGAACACATTTCTGTGTTATGAATGAATGCTCCTCATATTGTACAAAAGTTATCATTATAAATAATTATTTAATAAATTACTGCAGACGAATTCATGCTTTATATTGAGGCAATCATTTTGAGAAATATTCAAAGAACGGAATCACAGATCGGGAAGAACAGAAACGTTTTTATTTTAAACACATTCTTTTAAGCTCAATTTAAATATTGGTTTAAGGTATCCGAACACGTTCGGAGCACTTTTTAACAAAATAACATATTTAAACATTATAAAGGCTTTTTTATAGGACTCAATACCAATAAATACTAATATTTAACTAACAATATTTAAAATAAATTGCCTAAATTTCACAGAAATCACAATTATAAGTGAAATTTTAGCAACATTTTTGTAAAACTTCAAAGCAATTAAAGAAAAAAGTAATAAACTTATATTAGTAAAAATATTACCAAAAGAATCTAGATGCATTTATCTAGAGAATGTACTAAAATTTTAATGTTTTATTAAAATTTGAAAATTTTAGAGTTGATTGAGTAAACATTATAAGAAAAATCACATTCTTTATGAGACCATTATTTAAATAACAAGCCCTAACTCAAAAAGTATTCATACAATAAGCAATATTTTAGTACATTCTCTAGAAAATAGCATAAATATCAGGTTCAAAAAGTTTTATAGAAATACATACGTAATATTTTGAGTAATCAGACTCGCCATGATAGATTTCGAGTAATTTAAATGCCCACTTCTGGTAGATCAAAGACCCACTTCCGGTTTTTCTATCTTAATAAAATTGATTGTAATTAGCGTGACCTCTAGGTAGAGTAGAAACAAAACGAAATATGTTTTGTAAAGCCAAAAGATGGCTCTCTTCAATAAAAGAGAAAACAAAAATATCTGTCTTGACCGAATTTCGTCATTTTCAATGTGTTCGGGTACCTTAATCAATTTATTGAAAGAAATTTACTCATTTTTAATAGTTTAGTCTTTTAATATTCTAAAATCGCTTTCATTTTGTTTCTTTTATACATTAGAAAATTGCAATTATTGGCATCTCTGCAATACATTCTCGAGTATAACAATCTATACTCTGGCGAAAAATTCTGTTGTTGTTTCTTTTGCCAGCTGATCGACAGTAACATAAGAGAAAGGCTCACGAAATTCATCGATGGCAAGGGGCTATATTTACGTCTGTCGTTAACCGCAGCTTTGAGCACAGTACATGTAACAGTGCGATTTGGTTCTGCTCCACTCCAGTTTTGAGGGAGAACACCTTGGAGATGGTCAAGAGTTTCCCATCTCTCTTCTCCTTCCATCAACCTCACGAGAGGACTTACTGCTTGATGACTATTTAGAGTACCCCCATGCCGCAAAGGCACTCTTAATTTACAAGCATTCATGCCTGCTCCGGGATACAAAACCAGGCCCAACGTCACTACAGTCAGCGTCAGTAACCACTATGTGTTTCATATAAAATGTTGTTATTAATGCCACCTGATCGGCAAAGGCCAGATCAAAGCCCACAAAATTCATCATGGCAAAGGGCTGTGACGCATGTCGTTAGCCGTAGTTTTGAGCATCATACAGGTGACACTATAATTTAGCTCGGTTTCACCCCAATTTTCAGCGAGAACACCCTGAGGAATGTATCTCATTCATAGAAAAACATTTACAAAGGTACTAGAAGAACTTTTGTCTACACGCATCTAACTTGACTTCCAGGTCGTGCAAGAAATAAAAAAATTATACATTTAATTTTGTTTCTTTCAAAAGCTATATTTTTTAAAAGAGTTTTCATCATTGTGACTGAATTTTTCCAATAAAATTTTTCAAGTTTAACCCTGAAAGGAATACAGTCGAACCTCTACATAACGAAGTCGCTAAATCCCGAAAACAAGTTCGTTACATGGAAAATTCTTTATATAGAGGTTTATCTTTCTATTTTCTCCATAAACCACATAAAAAAATTTAATTCATGAACACTATATATAAACAAAAGTAATTATTCACACCTTTTTGTAAATTAATATATTTATATATTTATTTTATATATCTTACCTATTAAAAAAAGAAAGAAAAACTGCAAGAAAAGTTTCTTGGCGCCTTTATCCACTTCCTGAAGAATTAAATTTTTTTCTTTGATGTTCAAGCACTTACGTTTACGCTTCGATCCAGTGCGATGGATCAATACTACAAATGAACGGAGACTAGTTCAAGGACACGAGACTCCACTGAGGGGAAAAGGGGATATCGAAGATGTTTCCCGTGAACTAGACAATAGGGGTTAAAGGCTGCATTCTTGGACGAAATGCCCAGAATTCTATCGCTCTCGGCGTGTTAGGCACCTATTAAAACTAGTTCAAGATTTATGACGACCATAAAATGTGCTAAAGAGATAATAACTCGAAGTCTCCAGAAATATTTCAAAAATAGGGAGGGAAAAAAATTGAATCATTACAGAAAAAGTTCATTATATAAAAAATGTACTTCGCTATAGGGAGGTTATTTTGCGAAGAAAATCGTGAAATGTTCTTGGTTCCAGGAAAATGTTCGCTATATAGAGGTTCGTTATATGGAGGTTCGACTGTACTTCAAAAACCTCCCCATTGTGATTTTAGCAATATTTATTCATTTGTATACATGATATAAAAAAACAAATCATTAAACCATATAAAAGGTCAAGAGAGTGAGAGGGTTACATTAATGTTGAACTATAAAGCCACAAGAAGGTTGTTAGTGAAAGATTTCGTATATAATTTTAAACCTCGGTTAAGTGATGAGGGCGACACATGAGCTGGCAACCTCCTCTCCTAACTACCACAACAAAACGACGGGAGGATATTGAACCTGTATAGGTTTTATGTAAATCGGCCTTCTCTACAAGACAGTTCTTCTAAGGCACCAGGACTCGAACCCGTGACATTCCAACATCGAGTTCGAGACCATAACCTCCGTGTTACTGCAGCCTCTATAAAGAGGGAAATAAAAAATTTTTAATTTTTAAAAACCAAATTTTAAAGCATACGTAAAAAGAACAGACAATGTAAAATTTCCAAACCATTAATTAAACATAGTATTTTGTATGTACTAGTATAAAATGAACAGTAAAATAGATAAATAACATTAAAACATTTAAAACACTTTATACAAAGTTTGTTAATATATTTTTGTAATAAATATGCTCAGCAGAAAAAAGTATGAGCTGGTCCCAGAAATTTATAAAAGAATCATTGTTGCAAATAGATGTTCTTGAAGAGTTATTTAAAATCCAGTTTTCTCAAATAAAGAACTAAATTACTTCTTTACAAAATTCTTATAAGATCTGTCCTGACTTATGCATCAGAGACTTGGCCCTTGACTTTACGTGATGAGGAAAATTTAGGAATTTTCAAGAGAAAGATTTTGCGCTGCGTTCTTGGTGGAATCCAGGTGAATAGATCGTGGAGAAGATCTAACTTAGAACTCTATAAAATTTAAAAACAACCTGATATTGTAAAATTTGTCAAATTACAAAGACTTTGTGACGGATCTATTCATGATTTTTCCACCAATCCTCTTGGGAAATCTTTGGGCTATCAATTCGCGTTATTCACAATCAACCCTTCGGAAGAAGAAATCGTGATATGTGTGACGAATCTGTACGGAACCTTTCCACTAATCTTCTTAGGCGTCTTTTTGGGGAATATAAATTCACGTTTATTTCAACTCCAAAAAGATGAACGGGATATTTAAATTAGATAAGGTATTTAAGTCGAGTGTTGCGAGATAGCAAGAGAGATGACGGAAGGCTATTGAGCCAGTAACTTTAAACGTATTACTAGAAGGTTCAAGGAGATTAGATTCGTGAAGACGTCGTGCTGCTAGACGTACCAGAAAGCTGATATAAGCCAATGGTAAATATAATTTACGTACGCTTAAAATAAGCGTCAGTTTAAGCGACTTAGTTAAAGTTAATGAAAGTTAAGAATTCGAGTACGTGTATTTCTCGGATCTCCTATTTCGGTAAACCTTACTTGATCTTGAGCTTAATTATTAATTAATTGCATTATTGGTAATTTAATTTAATATAAAGGCAAATCCCTTTAAGTGACGTAACATTATATTATTATATGTTATCAGAGATTTTTTTGAGAAAATTATAATAATAAATAAATATTATTATTATTCGAAATGGCTCTTGGTGGTTCTTTGCCTCAAATTAATCTTGGTGTTCAAGGTGTGACCCAGGGGGGTCACCACATATGCAAATTAAGTTTACTATATATAGTCGAAGTTTTCTAGCTAGAATAGAGGGTAGAAGTGGATGCACACCAGAAATAAGGTGAGATTATTACTGACAGGTATCATTATTGAATTATTGTAAATAAATACTTATTAAGAGAAAGATTTAAAGTGACGATTGATCACTGAGATTAAATTAGTATTAGATTAAATCGGATAATAGATTAGATCCTATATAAAGTAAGGATCGAGTTTGATAGTCTCCTAATCTTTCGTGTATTGCTTCGTTGTTCCCCTCTCATGGTTAGCACCAAGATATTCTCTTACTGTTATTAATTGAATTTGTGTCGTTATATTGTGTGATCAATAAGCAGATTGATTGGATCATGGCTAGTGTTTATTCCCTACCTCCCACACATCTAGGTGCCCAACAAAGAAGTGAAGACCTCTTACAACTTAAATGGTCTGGCTGGAATGAATGAAGATAGTTGCCGAAAGAAACTTTTTCTAGCAAAGCCCATGGGAATTGACTTCGGGGCAGACCCACATTAAGATGGAATGACTTTGTCGAAAAAGACCTAAATATCTTAAACATCGAAAACTGGAAAACAGTTGCCAAAAGTAGAGATATCTGGAGAAAGCCAGGGCCCACCCAGGGCTGCCGAGCCATTGAAAGAGTAGAAGAAAGTATGATAACTCAATAATCGAGTTTTAAACTTTTTTTTCTTCAAGATACTTGGATGAATAATTTCATAAAAGAAACCTGCAAAATAAAGCATAGAATTTAGCAAAAAAAAAAAGGTGTCAAATTTAAAGATGAACATTAAGAATTTACATTTTTCTCGGAAAACGCAAAGAAATTTTGGAGTCTTCAAATAATATAAATTTTATTATTATGAGCTTAGAAAGAAAACGTCATCTTAAAAATTTTAAATAGCACATTATTTTCTTATGAATATATGCATCTTAAAAATTTTAAATAGCACATTATTTTCTTATGAATATATGCATATTAAGAATTTAAGTAAATGTATCTAACTTTTTTTTTTCATGAAACTTAAAATGTCGCTGAAATAAAGCAATTCAAAGCAGTGATAATCAAGAAAAGAATTCAGACCTTGAAGAATTTTACTGGTCGAGGAGAAAACAGCAGAGTATTAATTTTTAATAGTTATAAATGTAGAGATACATACAGAAGTTAACTTTTATTCCTTACAGATTTAGAGAAACATAAGATTGGTACAGAGTTAAGCATATTAACTTTTCTAAATTTCTCTAATTATTTTTGCATCCCATCCCCAAAAATTGTATTAAAATTGTAATCAATCGGAAAAATAATCAAGGGCTTTGGGGGAGTCCGGACCCCCAGGACCCCCCTTGTGTGCCCCACTGGTCCCATGTATATACATATTTATATTAATTGTAACTATTTAATGAAAAGTAGCTAAAATAAATTTTTCTTTATTGATCTAAGTAAGAATTGACTTTAAAAAAAATTTATATTACTTGTTTGTGTGTATTTGTAAAAATAATGTAATTTACCTTCATATTTAAATGATAATAATTCTTTGCTTTGAAAAAAAATTTTTAATTTCACTTTGTTGATATTTTCATAATTTTTTTTTAGCTGATTTTTAGATAAAAAATTTAAAAATGTAAATTCCCCCCTTTCCCCCAGAAACGGTGAGACTGCTACTGAAACTAGTCTGGTAATATGTTATCAGAAGACATTCACGTTCCAAAAGAAGCCGAATTTCAGGAATACAATGTATTACTCAGCGGAGTTTTCCCGTGAGATGAATCATTTTGCATGTGGTTACTAAAAACCGGTTCCTCTCAAGGATGCTCCTTGGCGATCGGCTTTTGGCTAGAAAAGAAGGATTTGGCGGTGGAAAATCCCAGCCCTAGATTTTTAAGATTTCACAATAATCTTTTCTATTGTCCACAGCAGTGTTGGTTTATCCATTGGGCGCTTGGGCAAAGCTATCTAGAACAGAGTAAGTCCTGACACAACACTGACCTGAAAGCGGTCACTTGATCAAAGGAGGGAATAAGGATTTGGCGGGAGAAATGATTACATTCACACTTTCATCTTGTATTCTGACGTAGTTGGTAGATTATCCCACGTGCATTTATATTCATTACTCAAGATAAATTGACTCGATTTTCTGCAAAAAGGATTACTCAAGATTTCTTTATTAACCATAAAGAAAAAGGTACGATATTTGTATTATTGTATAACTTTATTCTTGTCATTGATTTTTTTTTGAGTCTTGAGTACACAATATAATAAACTGATGCATATATGCCAACATCTTTAATTATTTGCAAAGAAAGATATTTTGTTTTATAAGAGAAATTAGTGTTTATAAATGTGAAATTAGTTTTTTGTTTATTCTATCACACACACACAAATCTTAATTAACTGAAAAATATTATTAATAACTTAACCTAAAGCTGCACATATTTCATAATAATGCCTCGTTACTGTTGTGTACCAAATTGTTCCTCTAATAAACCGGGGCAGCCGTACGTTTTTGTGTTTCGTTTCCCAAAAGATGAGCAATTGTTACAAACTTGGAAAAAGAAAATTCCTAGGGATTTTAAAAATACTAACGATAGTGTAGTGTGTATTAAACATTTCCCTGAATCTTTCATTGTGAGAAAAGATAAAATTACAAACAAGACTGGTACTGTTATAAAAATATCTAGAGTGTATCCAAAATTATCAGAGAATGCACATCCTTGCATTTTCCCTGGTTGTCCATCCTACTTGAATGAAACAATTAAAGAACGCTCGGTGACAATTCTACGAAAGGAAAAAATGAAACAATTAGTTGAACAACTGTTTACTAATTTCATTAAGAAAGACGAAATTACCAGTTTTGAATGTTTAAAAGAAAATCTGCTAATGCGAGAAAATCTCATATCTGATTTCTTATAAAAAAAATGTTCTAAAACATGATTGTGAAAATTGCAAAACATTTCTTTTTATTAATTGCGAAAATTGTCCTTCTACTTTAAAATCCCTGAAAATAAATATAGATCTCTCTATTGTGTTATATTTAATAATAATCGTGAAATTATACCTTCTGTTGGAAAAATTCTTAGTGATCCTCCTAGGTTAACATATTTCAGCGAATTGTTAAATATTCTTAATACAGTAAATGTCTTTAAAGAAATCTGTTCCATTAATTCTGTTCCTCATCATGTTATGGCTATTCAATTGTGGGAAAAGTATATTGAAAATTGTTATGCTGAAAATTTTGAGGCAGAAAATTTTATTTTAGAGCAAATGAAATTATTAAATTCGATTCAACATGGCCGTAAGTATAGCAGTAATTTAATGGTTTTTTCTTTCTGCATGTACATTAAATCTACCACATGTTATTCCTATGTAAGAGATAAGGGGAATATAATTCTTCCAAGTGTGAGACAATTACAGAGAGTTGCATCTGGATTATATATAAATGTTACTCCAAGTTTGTCAACTCTGGCGAATGAAAATTATCTACGTGGTAGGTGAAAAGAACTGAAAGACCATGAGAAATAGGTAATATTACAAATTGATGAAATTTTCATCAAATCAGTGATTACATATAAATGTAATAAAATCATTGGATTTACTGAGAAAGGAGAAGCAGCTACTACGATTCAATGTTTTTTATACTCTTTTTTATTGAGTGAAAATAAAGAAATAGTATCATTGAACCCTGTAAAGAACATGAATGCTGAAGACTTGCATTCTATGACTTTAGAAATTTTGTCACTAATGGAAAAGGTAGGTTTGTCAGTTGTTTGCATTGTAAGTGATAATAACAGAGTAAATAAAAATGTTTTTTTTTTTTAAATTGTGTAATGGTACCATAAAGATTGCTGTTCAGAATCCAGCTAATAATGCAAAAAAAATTACATCTTATTTTTAATTCAGTACATCTTATCAAATCTACACGAAATAATTGGTTGAATCAGAAAGATGCTGATTTTTCTTTAATGTATCCTGATCTTTCAGAATTTCCTCAAATCCAAAAGCATCTTTTTCATCATTATTTAAAATTTATAACGAAGAAATGAACATTATTGTTAATTTAGCTCCTAAATTATGTTTGAAAGCTTTAAAACCAACAAATTTTGAAAAACAAAAATGTTAAATTAGTTTTAAAAATTTTTGAAGAAAGCAATGTGAATGCACTTAATATATTAAAAGATAAATTAGGCTTACCAGAAATGTTTAGGGACACTGCAATATTCATCAAACATATTTTAGATTTCTGGCAAATGATGAATATTAAAAATCCAACTGAGGGTCAAAATTTTAAATTGAAAAACAGTGTTCCTTTTTCATCAATGGATGATGATAGATTCACTTTTTTTTTTCAAAATTTGTTCAGTGGCTGGACTGCTGGAAACATTTACAAAAATAAAATAAATAAACGAGAAAGTTGTTTAAGCGAGAAAACGTATTTTGCTTTGAGGCATACGGTAAATACCATCCCAGAACTAATAAAGTATCTTTTGACGGAGCAGAATTTCAAAAATGTTTTAACTGGAAAGTTCCAAACTGATAATTTAGAAGCCAGGTTTGGGCAATACAGACAAATGACCGGAGCAAATTATCATGTCACTACGCAGGAATTTTTGCAAGCTTAAAAAAAGTTGCGCATTAAAAGTGTGTTAACTTTGCAATCAGATAAATATGGTACTATCTCACTAAAAAATTTAATTTTAAATCATTCAGGTGAGATATTTCATGTTAAAGTAGATATTACAGATTTCAACGAAATATTAAACATTAGAAATAAATCATGATATTTCTATAGAAGAGTATCAAGCTTTAATGTATATAGCGGGATATTGTGAGCATAATATAAAATTCGAATGCTCCGATTGCAAATATACATTTGTTTTAGATAAGCAGATTAATTTCAACTCGGAAAATGTCGAAGCGACAAAATATTTGAGACTTCTGGATAGAGGAGGTTTAAAAATGCCCACAGATATTTTTATGTGAGTCATTTCAACGCAGTATATTATTTTTGATTTGTTAATATCGAAAACATTCGAATCGAAGTTTTGTAAAGTTGATTGCCAATTATCTTGCTTTACAAGCATAACAGAAGCGTATCTGGAATTACACGAGTTGTGGAATGTCTTGCATTAGTTTCATTCACCTTGTGTAAATTGTAACCAACCCCCGCATTTTCATATTTTAAAAAAGTATTCGTTACATTTGGGAATATATGCTTAAATAATTATTCAAAAAAGCGCAGTGAAGAAATTTTAACCGCGAAGGATAACCGAAAAATGAAGAAATTTAAGACCAATTAAATTAATGTTCGTTTTTTATACTTTTCTGTTTTATTTATTTAAATACTAGCTGGTATACCCGTTCTTCGCACGGGTGAACTGAAAAATTAAACAACACAGATTGAAGGATAAAGAAGTTTTTAATAAGTTAATTTTACGTGAATTGCAAAATTAAACAAAAAAAAAAAAAGATTTTTGCATATCTCAGCTAAACAAAAAAAAGAAGAAAAAAAGCACCTTTGTTAAATTTTAACTATGTAAATCTAATAGCTAATAAAAAAGATTTTTTTTTATTTATAACTCCCCATAACACTCTTCAGGGTTGATTTTTAAAAATACCTCCCTAAGCTGATCTCTGCTCAGCAAAAGTAACACATTATTAAAAGTTTTGCGTAATGAACGCTTAAAATAGTGTAAATAATTTATATCTGAAAGTGTAATACATTAATATTACTTTCTGTTGTATTTATTTTATGTTAAAATTGTAATATTCGCAAGCAACGCCGTTTCTTAAATTATAATGGAGATTCAATGAAAAACATAGCGAAATGTTAACGATAGAGTCAAGTTGGCAAATGCCTAGCTACTTTCATAGCTCGAGCTTTATTAGAGCTTTGTAAGACCTGCCGTGAAGGGGATAAATGCACTTTAATACTTTATCCAACCGCATTATGATTTACTGCAATTTTTTTCATACAATATTTTTTTTGGATCACTACATTTACAAAAATTAAGGGATATAGATAAACAAAATACCCCACTTTGGAAAATTAAATCCGTTAGAGCTAATAAATTAAATATATTCCACTATAAAATTAATTATATACACCGTTCACTTAAAATAAGTAGTCAAATCATTTTCCAAGGTCTTCCCTAACTTTCAAAAACATAAGACACTTAAATTTTGACATAAACTATTTTTTCGGGACAAAAATAATAATCTTTGCAATCCGCTGAAAACGCCGTCAGCTGAAAACGTATATCTGCTGCAAAACTGTTCGCCTTCCCCGCTAAAATACTCATCATAGAACCCGTGCTGCCATACATCTTGGAAGAGTGGATTTTAAAGAATATTCTTGCTAAGTATTGGTAGAATATTCCTTCTAAGTTGGTGTGGTAGTTAGGAGAAGGGAGTGTCAGCTCAGGTGTCGTCCACGTCACTTGACCATGGTTCAAAATTACGTGGTCCGTTGCCAAAAGCCCTCGTGTAGCTCAACAGTGCGACGTTAATATTCACTCACTCACTCACTCCAAAAATACAGTACAGTTGCTATAATTATTTTTATATTTAAAAATGCAATATCCGCCTTTTCAATAAAAATTATAGCGTGATAATTAACTACTAACCACAAACAAACTATACAAATATGTCCAAATGATTTAGTGTGAAAGACAAAGCTTATTTTCTGTAAGTACCAGATGCAATAAAAGTATTTATTTTGAAAAAAACATTAATTTCTTACTACCAAATGTGCATTATAAAATCATTAAAAAAACATTCAAATAAAGAGAGATTTATAACAACCTCTCCCTTCAAAATTTAGTTTTATTCTGAAATAAAAAAATTAGGGATTATGCTTATCATAGGAATTAATTAGAAGCGAGCGCCTTGCGTAGCCAAAACAAAAAGGGTTCTTTTACAAACAAAAGATAGATATATGCTGACGTGGGCTTTTTTTGCAGCGCACGCCAGAATTGCTTGCAAATGGCAGAATTTTTTCCTACTTACTTGACAAATATCGTTATATTTTGGACACTTCTCACAATACTTTTATAAATTATAGCCTATGCTATAAATTATAGCCTATGTGTTATTTTGATGTATAAGCTATATTACTGTAAAGTTTCATTAAAATCCATCCAGTTGTTTTTGCGTGAAAGACGCCCAAACATCCTCACAAACTTTCGTATTTATAATATACTAGCTGGTATACCCGTTCTTCGCACGGGTGAATTTAAAAATTAAAAAATACAGACTGAAGGATAAAGAAGTTTTTAATGAGTTAATTTTACGTGATTTGTATAAATTAAACAAAAAAAAAGCTTTTTTACATAACTCAGCCGAACGAAAAAAACATGTTTGCTAAATTTTAAATCTTTAGATATAATTGCTGATTTTTTTATTATTGTTATTATTATTTATGACGCCCCGTAACTTTCTCGTGGGTCGATTTTTGAAAACACCTACCTGCTCAGCAAAAGTAACACATTGTTACAAATTTTGTGTAATAAACGTTAAAAATAGTGTAAATAATTTTTATCTGAATGTGTAATACGTTAATATTACTTTCTGATGCATTTATTTTATGTTAAATAGCTGTTACTCGCGACTTCGTCCACGTGGAATTTAACAAAAAAGTGTTTATTCACTTCGCAAAGTTTACGAAAACTTTTCTTCTACTGTGTGAATCTATGATTCTTTTTTGTTTTATTTTTTTTCTTTGCTTTTTGTTGAGCAAGGGGTGAAAGGGACGCATGACCTTTGACACTGTCGATGGGTGAGGACTAAAATCTTTAGGATTAAAATAGGTCTAAGTAGCAAGTAGGGTGAAACGCGAACACAAACGAAGCCGCAAAGAAGGGGGTAAAAGGGACGCATGACCTTTGACAATGCAGTTAAGGATTGTAAAATCATTAGGATCAAGACATGAATGGGAAATGCGGCGAATGGCAGCAACCTAATCAAAGAAAAAAGTTTGATATAACTGCTAGCAATCGTTGAGACAGAAGGCTCGCGAAATAAAATAATTCCTATAAAATAAAAATAATCCCTATTGAAATAAATAATCCCTATTGAAATAAATAATCCCTATTTGAATCGGATATTGCTCACTATTTTATTGGTTTTAATTTTATTTTCCCGGAATTCTAATTTTTTTTCTCTAAAATAAAAGTAGCCTAAGTTATTCCTTATAACATTAGCTATCCGTCAGTGAAAGTTTCGTCAAAATTGGTCCAGCCGTTTCAGAGATTAGCCGGAACAAACAGATGGACAGAAAGACAGATAGACAGACAGACACACACAAAAATTTTAAAAATTGATTTTTCATGTAAGTACCGTATATACTTTTAAATGTATTTAGTAAAAAGCTGTTAATATCAAATTATAAACAGACACTTCATTTTTATTTATATATGTATAGATATTTAGATTCAATTATCGATTTGTATGTTATTGATTGTGCATGTATATCCTTGTAATTTTTTTTATACTACATACATTTTATGAACATGTTTAATTGTTCACATAACTATTATTTGAAGAAAAATTATTTATTTATTTACGTTATTCATTTAAATTATTTTCATAAAGATTTTAGCATTCAAAGTATGTAAAATGTTGTTTTTTAAATTTCAAAACTTTTGTTTGATTTTTAGATATTTTTACCATAGCATATTATTGAATTTTAATGCATATGCATAAAAATAATGTAATTAATAGTTTAAATAATATCAACACGAATACAAATTATTCAAAATTTGAAAAACTGATCAGTACGTTGCCTCATTAATGATATATTCCATGAAAAGTTTTTTTCCCCCGATTATTTTATAGGTAAGTGTATTTACTAATGTATATATTTTTTTAACGTCCTATATTTGCTATATAATTATTATGGTGTCTAAACTGTTCGTGTCATATGCCTTTTTTATGAAATAATATGCCTCAAATACTTTACTTTTCATATTTTCTTTACAAGTTTATGTTTCTTTTTTATATTTTTGAATATTGAATGAATGAATTATTTTATTGAATATTTTTTACGTATAATCTAGAATCTATTTTTACTATATAATTACTGTGGTGTTTAAAACTGTTAGTCATTTCTATATTTGTATATATTTTTGCATGCATTTTTTTTTTTATAATTCTTTCTTTTGTTATGATTCATTGATTCTATGGGCATAAAAATATCATTTCACAAGAAAAAGGAACTCCAGCAAAATGTTTCTAAATTCACATGATTTTTTATTAATATGCCTCTAATACTCTACTTTTCAAATTTTCTTTGGAAGTAAATGTTTTTCTTATTTCATCTGAATGAAATTATTTTACATTGAGTCAGTGTTTTCTTAGATTTTTCTTTTTCTGTTATGAGCTATTAATGAGTGATTTTGTCCCTTTTTCCGGGAAAATATTATGCATCATTCTAGCGTATTAATACATAACTTTCATCAGAAAATAGTCTAAGTGAGAATGAAAAAAAAATCAATATAAATGCGGAAATATTAGTCTATGGCATGAAAAGAAATAAACGTTTAAAGCTTTATATTCCTCATAGAGTGAATTCTCGTAGAAAAGCTTTTCCTCCTTTCGTGACGTCATCAAAACTCTGTCGCGCCTGGTCCTTTTAAGATGGCCTTGGCTTGAGGCGGACACCTAGGGGCCAGGGGCCGATAAGTTGAACTTAACCAGTTTTCTGGTAA
Organism: Trichonephila clavipes; assembly: GCA_019973935.1. Lineage (NCBI taxonomy): Eukaryota > Metazoa > Arthropoda > Arachnida > Araneae > Nephilidae > Trichonephila > Trichonephila clavipes. The sequence continues at coordinate 197,227 of BMAU01005591.1, forward strand.
TAAATTTCGATCCGCCAGTGTGAAGGGGGCCCATAAATGTTCTGCGCCCATGGCCTGAAATGAGCTTAAACAGACAGGCACTGGACCACAGGGATTGAATGTAGGCCAACCTCACTGCTAAATTATGATTAGTTCATCTCGGGAGCCAATGAGAATGAGCCATATTCATCTGTTGGAGAATAACTGTATCTGTGATACATTTGAGGAATTTGCCCGCCATTTTTTAATGTAGTATGATTTCGAATTTTTCTTTGTATCGTAAAAGAATAGTAAATTTGGTTTCTTTCACTCTTGAAAAATGAATTCCGATTCTTCTCAAGTTTTTCAATTAAAGATTTCTTTGAAATTTATTAAACCTGCAATTTGGCGTCGAATTGAAGTGCCTGCGTCTTATAATTTCCGACAACTGCATTATGCTATTCAAGATTCAATGGGATGGAAAAGTGGTTTTATGGATTATCATCTACATGCTTTTCGAATGAGAGATCCTCGGACGAAACTAAGGGTTGAAATAGGTATACCCAATAATGATGGTTACGATATTAATGAAACTATTCCTGAAGAAACCACAAAAATAGCTGAATATTTTAAAGATCTTAAAACAAAGGCAATGTATGAATACGATTTTGGTGATGGTTGGGAACATGATGTAGTTCTGGAAAAAATATTCCCTGCTGTTGAAGGTTGTACTTATCCAAGATGTACTGCTGGCAAAAGAGCTTGTCCACCTGAGGATTGTGGTGGTTTGGATGGATATGATAACCATGTTAAGATCGTGAAAAATTCGAATCATCCTGAATATGAAGAACATTGTGAGTGGGTAAAATCGCAATGTGCCAGTCTTGACCCTGAAGAATTTGATCCTGCATCAGTAAAGTTTTATGAAGGATATATAAGTAAGAAGTAAAAGTTTTATACTTACCCTATTCTATACTACAATGTATTGATATTTAAAACATGAAAAAGCATAGGGTGATATCAAGATTAATTTTGCAATTAAGTCTACGAGTACTGTTTGCCATTATTAATATTTTTATATTTCATCTAGGTTTTGCAAATTTATCTTCTATTTGCCCTGCAAATATTCATTTTTTTAAAAATTTTTTGGGCAAAGAAAAAAATTTGCACTCAGGTTTAAGCTTTTAATCATATTGGAAAAAAAGATTTTTGGAACTTGGGAGCAAGTTTTGAAATGGTTTTCTTTCTTTTTTTTATATAACAATACTGTTTATGTTCAACTTCCAAAATATTAAGCTGTATTATAATTTTATCCCAAAAGAATTTATCAAAAACTAACTGATAAGTTTTGTTTTATCATTAACTAATCATTTTTTAAACTTTCAAAAAAAAATCTGTTCAAAAGAGCTGGTGCTTTATTATTACTTTTATATATTGTGATAAAATGTGATATTTTTTCATTATCAATTATCCTCAACATAAAAAATAAGATAAATGGGTACTTGCATATTATCGTAACTGTATTGGTGGTATTATATAGAACAAAGCACATGATTGCTAATTCAGCATGTAACACACATGCGAAATAGGGTTTGGGAATTTATCTTGAACATTGGCAATTGTTACGATATTACGCAAGTACCAATAAATGCTCTTCATAAAATTAGTTTTGTATTTTGTAAAACAACTGTAATATGCTACTGTTTCAAAATTTTTAAATATATTTGTCCCTTAATAAAAATTCTATTATTTGCTTGTTTAATGTGCTTCTTAGAGAAATATTGAGAATTATAATTTTACATTTGATGTAAATTGCATTGCTTTGTTTAGTAAATATTTATGAATCCTTTTAAACTAGTTGATGAAGCTCTGTTTTGTTTTTCCGAAACATGTTGCAAAAAAAGAAATAATAATGATAATCTTTCCTTTTTGTAGTTTTTAATTTTTCAAAGACAAAATTAGATCCACTGATTAGAAATTTAACATTTTTTATAGCAATTTTCATTGTAATCTGTAAAGTTCACTGTTACATACATGTATATTTTGAATTTGAGCTTTGTAATAAAGATATAAAAATGAATTTTTTTGTCCTTGTTATGAATTTTTGAGTTTAAATTTGATTTAATGGTACTTGCGTATTCTCACAACCAATGGCGACATTATATGAAACAAAGCACATGGATACCAATTAGGTGTGTGTGACACATTGGAAATGAGGGTTGCCAACTTAGCGAGTTATTAATAGAATTGGTGACTGTTGCAATGATGTGTCAGTACTGATTTAGTTAATAATTTCACATAAATAAGACATCAAAGGTTTCAAAATTTGATGAATTACTACTAAGTGAAATTTAAACAATTTTGTGTAGTGTCCTACTCAAATTTTTTACTGCTTAGTAAAATGGACATTCCTATAAAAGTATTAGGTGGCTCGGCCATCTGTACAGATATGCCGATGCTGTTTCTACCAAGAAAGTACCGTAAAATTTGTGGAGACCCCTGAGTCTCACCTTGGACACCAAGATTAATTTGAGGGAAAGAACCACTAGAGCCATTTTGAATAATATTTATTTATTATTTTCAATTTCTCAAAAAAACTCTAATAACATATAATACTTTTATGTTACGTCAACTAAAGGGATTTACCTTAATATTAAATTAAATTATGAATAATGCAATTAATAATTAAGATCAAGTAAGGTCTACCGAAATAGGAGATCCGAGGAATACACGTGCTCGAATTCTTAACTTTCATTAACTTTAACTAATTCGACTAAACTAACGCTTATTTTAAGCGTACGTAAATTATATTTACCGCTGGCTTTATCAGCTTTCTGGTACTTCCGTCGAATAGCACGACGTCTTCATGATTCTAATATCCTGGAATCCTAATGTTGCGGTTAAAGTTTCTGGCTCAATAGCCTTCCATCATCTACAACGCTCAACTTAAATACCTTATCTAATTTGCATATCCCGTTCATCTTTTTGGAGTTGATTGGAAATAAACGCGAATTTATATTCCCCCCAAAAGACGCCTATGAAGATTAGTGGAAAGGTTCCGTACAGATTCGTCACAAATTTGTCATATAACACGTATTTTTAACATAAAAAATAAGATTAAAATCTATGGGTATGCGTTATGCTCCCTGGATAAAAATAGCTTTAACAAAAAATAAAGTGATAAACATAAAAAATTATACTTCAACAATTATTGAAATACTTTATTTAAAAGAAAATGGCATATCTTAGGAATTTAAACTTTTGTAGTTCTAGAAATATACTATTTTTTCAAAAGCCTGGGATAATACCTTGACTATATGTCTTTAAAACATAAGAGTATTGCATACAAAAATTTCAGGTTTCTTCGGAAAAAAAAGAGGGGTGTGTTGTATGACGAATATACCTTAAAATGAAAAAATGAAGCGTAGGTGTATGCTATACCCGGATTTTATGGTAATTTTTTTAAAATTGAAGAGAATGACCACCTACACGACGATTAGATGATGTTGAAAAGGACCTCATAATGGGAATCAACTGGAGGAGAATTAGCGTGTCAACCTTGGCCTGCATAAGGCTGTTTAGGATATTCATAAGAAAATAAACATTCAAAAATATTTTGGAGATTTGCCTAGTGTCAAATTCAATTCCATCGAGAAATATGTTCGGTACTTTTCTGTTTTTCAGTGCAAATCTCACCAAGCAAGCTTTGTTGGCAACAACTCTCAATGTACACATAAAAAATGTTAATAAATATTATTTCTCATCCTTTTTTTATGTATTATGAAGACCATGATTTGTTTTGAAAATGTGGTGGTAAAAGGTTACCAGTGAAAATATTCCATTTGGCAACGTATTGCTGATGAAATGAAAAAGAACTACATTTTTGTTTGCTTCACTTTTGCTATTCAAGATTTTATTCTCTGGAAGACATTTGATTATTGTCATCATTGTTTCCTTTAGAGATATCTTTGATCTGAAGAGGAGAGGAATAGATTATATGCATTTATGAATATGTTTCTCTAGAATGGCGGAATTTGAGCGTAGTACCACTGAAGACCTGCAGTGTAGGGGACCAATGCACATTAAATCTGTCGATAGCTCAAACATCTTCCCATTGGAGTGGTGTGGTAGTTAGGAGAGGGGGTGCCATCCTCAGCACTTGACCATGGTTCAAAATTACGAGGTCTCTCGCCAACAACCCTTGAGTAGTTCAACGTAAATATTCACTCACTGAGATGGCTGAAAACATGAAATTTCTAGAAAAAAATAAACAATGTACTTTAAAAATTCTTGTCCCATACGAAAGCTATGTTTATCCAAAATATATTTCAGATGAAAGAGGACAGTGGTTCTTAAATTTTTCAGGTTACTTAGGTACTTCTATATGTGTTTTTTAAATATATTATCCTGTTATAGTAATAAGCAATAAATTTTTAGTTTGAATATTACAATATAGAAATTTTATTTAATGGAATAAAAAAAAACAATGTAAAAAGATGATACACATAAACTATAATCTGTTTATTAAATGTGGTAATTTTGAGTTCACAACAACAGCAATTGTAAGATTTAAGTATTGATGGAAGTAAGGTACTTGATTACTTCATGCAAAAAGATTATCAAATATCGAAAAATTTTGGCTACTCCAACTGCAAGTCGTGCAACCCCTAATTTAAGAAACAGCATTATAAATATTGTAACATGGACAACTTTGCACATCTTCAGCAAGTATGGACTGGTTGAAATTGACAAAATATTTATCCTGAAAATTTTGAATTGAATTTAAGGTTAAGCAAATAATTTGCTAAATACTTAGAAAGTTTGAAAAAAAATGTTACTTTTTGTCTAAGTGAAATGTTATATAATATTTTTCCCTTATACATGATGTAGATATTTTTCCACCTGCTTGTTTTATAGGTTAAAGACGATCTCAGGGGTGTTAAATTTTTTAGAGGTCTGAAAATATAAACAATTTTCAAACAGGTATAAATCTTTTAAATATAAATTAAATAATTCAAATCTCTTACACATTATTTATAAAGGAATGGGGCTGCAGAAAAGTATAAAATGTTTAAAATATAATCATAATTTTAAAAAGTTATAAGCGTATGAATATAAGAAACTTTTCTAAAAGAAATATTTATTAAGTTTTTTTTACGTCACGCATGCTATTTTCTAAAATAGTAGCTTTAATTACTAGCTATAAGTTGATTTATAAAGATAAATGTATTCTTATTACACACTGTAGCTATTTTTATATAAATAGTATAATAATTTACATATTTTAATAAATAAAATACATTTTTAAAAAATTGCAATATTTTACAAATATTTTGAAATACAAAAAACATATAATACTAAAATTAGGTAGGGTTTAAAGAGGAAGATGCATTTTTTTTTTCTAATTCTATAAAGTTTTATACATCAGAGGTTACTATTTTAGAAAATAGAGTGTGCAACGCAAAAAATACTTAATATTTATTATAGAATTTTCATATGCTTATGATTTTAAAAATTATGATTATATTTTTAACATTTTATACATTTCTGAAGCCCCATTCTTTTATAAATAATGTGTAAAAGATTCGAATCATTTAATTTAAAAGAATTATACCTTTTTTGAAAATTGTTTATATTTTCAGACCTCTAAAAAAATTTAACACCCCTGAGACCTCTTAAAGTTTAACTAACTTTATTATCTGTTAACGCTTGTGGTCAGATAGACTAAGTTAGAATATATCACCTGGCTGTAATGTAGTTCTCTCCAGGTAGATGAATCTTTCTAAGGCTACTTTGCTGAATAATAACAGCAATACTCTAATCTCTTAATCCACTTGAATCTTCCTAACCTCGTCACTACTGCTTCTGGCTTAATCGCCTCCTCAAAGCTAACTTACAACGCTCTCCTTAAATACCTTATTTGATTTGCATATCCCATTTTCTTCTTTTAGAGCTGATTGGAAATATACGCGAATTTACAATTCCCAAAGACGCCTAAGAGTATTAGTGCAAAAGTGCCGTAAAGATTCTTCACATTCCTCTTTAAATCACTTCATATTCAGCGTACTTGTTCGACTTATAAGTTTTATTTTGAGAAATTCATAAAAAATTTTGCTTAATTGATAGACCTTGTTTTGGCCGCCCTCGTACAATGCACTCCCTGCTAGGATCGGCCCTGTTCATTAATTAACTTTTATCTCAGAAAAGGTATAAATTGTATCATAAAAAATGATAAAATATATAAGTTCAATAAAATAGGGGCAGTTTTTTATTCAATTTACTTACTGTATTCATTTCATATCTACAGCTACAAGCCCGTTTAATTTTAAATGGGACAAATGTACAATAAGGTCATAGGTTCGTTCTGTTCGAATGAGTTTTAAAGAATATCCAGGCACAATAAAGTCACTACTTCTGTTTGTGGCTAAGGATTTATTTTTGAGTTACAGCCACACACAACGCAAAACAACATAAAATGAAACTAATTATGTTGTGTGTTTATTTTACTGGGATACATACGAAAGACGTGACATCGATGAACAGAAACATGTAATACAACCACAGAAGAATACAGATTTTATTACAAACGAGGCTCCCAGCATATAACAAGAAGAGGTGCGCTGCTTTTTTCCTTTCGAGACGGGAATCCATTTCAGGCGAAAGACCCACTTCTTTCCCGAAGAAGATACAACCAAGTCTTACTCGGAATTCGAGCCCAAACCCACTCAGTTACAAGCCGAGGGTCAGAGCCACCATACTGGCTGGGCGACAACTAATTATGTTACATTTGATTAGTTAACACTATTTTCTTCTATCCTCGCGAAAGTTACCGCCATTCCGTTCTTTCGCCATTTTTTTTGTATCGCCATCTTGTCTCCCTCCTTCCGTCCATCGTTCCCAGTATTCGCTATATCTCGCTCATTCCGCTATGTTGTTTACCTTTTTTTCCCCTTCCTCTTTCTGTCCGTTTTTCCTCTCCCACTCTATATCGATGGCCGCGCCACCTATAAAGCTTTTAAACTGCAGGGCGAATCTTACATGTACCTTATCACATAATTTTACAATTTTTTTGAAATCGGGGGTGATTGCATGTTCTCTCTCTCAAATTCTTATCACAGCCTGCAAGTTAATGTCAGTCAACTTGCATTTATATTTCCTTTTGTTGATATGCATACAAAAACACTTTGCTCACAAATATATGTTGACCAAATATAAAGAACATTTTCTGTCTCTTTTTTTTCTGATTGTCTTGGAGGACAACAAAACAATCTCTTCACGGTCCGCTAGTTACCCATCTCTGTTTTAAGAGGGATTTTAACAGGTTATTGTGAGAAAAGATTTCAGTTCTGTGAAGTTAGAATTCAACCAGTTACCTGTGATTGATGAGTCTACTCGTCATGGAAAAGTTGTAAGATTTTGTGTCACACAACGAGTCATTCGTAAAAAGTAGTGACCATTGACTATTTGAATTGTAACCTTTGAAAAAAACAAAACATTCTCAAGTTTTAAGACGAACTCATGCGTCATCGTATGCACCGGCTGAAACAGCGTATGACAAATTTATTTATATACGATGATAATATTTGTTAGAGGTTAGCCTAAAAGGGGCAAAAGTCGAAAGATTGATTTATAGTAGGGTTCCTTCAGGTGTGGTCAGCCATGGGACAATGCTTGACGCTGCTGGTCCGAAGTTACCTAGCTATCACAACAACCCTACCTAGGTCAGAAGAACTTTACCTAGCTAACTATGTTTGATGTTAGAACCATGTGCTTACATTAGAGTAATGGCTCAATGCCGTGCTGCCTAAAGATTAGTTAATCTATTGGGTTGAGGATGCGTTCTGGTAAGGGGACTGTGATCAAGCCTGCGGCACCTACTTCAGAACTTCCTTAGTATTAAAATATTTTGTCAGTAAAATATGGTACTCTGATTCAATGAATATCACTCTTCAGGAGGAGTTTATAAATTCTTACCTTTATATACATTTAATTTTTCTTGCGTTTTTCAAGTAATATGTATGTAATATATTGTTACGAATTTTGTGAAATAGTGTAAATAATTTGTATTTGGATGTGTAATGCATTTATATTACTCTATATGTTATGTTTTTTTTATTTTAAAATTGTACTATTCACACAAGCAAACACCGTAACTTACGCAATAGTGGTGATTCAATGAGAACTTGGCGATATAGCCAAGTTGGCCTCATATTTAACGACCAGGTTGGCCGCCAATTTGGCTACTTTGGTGACCATTTTGGCATCATTGGAAACCATGATGGCGAGTTTTGGATTCTTCTAGAAAGTAGTGGATCTCGCCACTAATTTCCCGCTCTATGACGCGTACGGATTTTTCTGGAAGTTTCCGTCAGGTTTATAAATAGAGCAGTGCCAGCCACAAGAGTCAGTCTTGATTCAACCAGCGAGTAGTGAGTATTGTTTTGATTAGCTCGGCTGTGCTTTTGAATAAACTTTTACATACGTGTATTTTAAACACTAATAATTGTGTTTGATTGCTGTTGAAGGTGTGAAGACCTTCGGAGATTTACTCTGTGAATATTGCTGCGGAATCCTGTATTTAAAGGATTAGATTTCTGATAATAAATTTGCATCGCTATTGAAGAACTGTTTATTTTCTTTGTGATTGTTTTGCATAAATTCCTTGAACTCGGATCTATGTAACAATATGCTAGTATTAACCAAATAAATAAGTATTTAAAAAAATTGGTTACTTTATAAATAAACCCAATATTTTGACAGCGACACTTACTCTGTGATTGATGAGTATATTCGTCATCACTAGATTTCCGTGACACACATAATAACGCGCTCTCAAACGGAGGCGCCTTAGTCAACTGGTTAGAAACATTGGCGTAGCTAATCCTGAATGGGCCCCGTATCAAAATTAATCTTCAAATCTTATTTGGAAAATAAATAAAAAGGATCTCATTAATAAAACGTATTTGGAAGTATCAAAATATTTCAAGGTTGGTGCCCCGTATCATTGATACGGTTGATACAGTAGTAGCTACGCGCCCCTTGTTTAGAATACTCCTCTATATATATAGTGAAAATAGTACTTTTAAAATACTTAATTTATAACAACTTGGAAATTTCGCATCATCAAGAAAACTGAATACAGTGATGTACAATTAATAGTTATTGCATTTTATTCAATTCTGTACAAATAATTTAGGTTATGACTATGCCCGAATGAAAATAGAACGTATTGATTTCAATTACTTCTGTAATGTGAGTGGCAACAGTCAGAATCGGGAATGGTAGCGAGCATTGCAAACTGTTCTGGAAATTAAAATAATATGTTGTTTTAAGCTTCTCTCTAAGCTATTGAATTGGGACACAATAACACAGCAATGAGTGATAAATTCTCGACAAGAATGTCTGAAATCCAGAATCTTGTCAAAGCGTATTATACCCCCGTCACGAAATTCCAGTTCCAGCTCAACAGAAAGAGAAAAAAGCATTCTTTCCTGAATCAATCGTCACCATTTGTCATTGCAATGAAAATGTAAAAACCCTTGATGAATATTCATAGACGCTCTGAAAATTTCTGCATATTAAAGCTTTTTATGCATTATATCTATAAAAAAATATTTTGTAAATGCTACAAACTGGAAAAGAATTGCTATTGTAGCTTTTTTATTCATAAATGACAAACTACAATAAAATTTTTCATTAAATTTTGAAAAACACGGATATATGCACATACCGGGACATCGCGTGTTGTGAGCACATGTAGCGTTCTCTTTTGAAGTGCCTTTGTAGAACACAAGTGGCCGCGCCTGTATGTATTTCCTAAAACTAGAATTTATATATGGTTACCAACTTTGTGACGGGATCTATCCACGGTCCTTCTACTAATTCTCTTGATAAAATTTCTCTTTAACTGCGATTTAAGTTTAAAACCGTCTTTCGTAGAGATACCGTGATTTCATGCTATTTAAACCCTGGCAATGGGTGTGTTAGAGTTAGTCCTTACACTTTCATTCAAGTGAATTGAAAGAATTGCTTTCGAAAACGGTGAAGTTTGAGAAAAGTTTTGAATTGAACTACAGCCAACCTGAAAGAGATCCAACAAGCGCTCGACTATCGGATCAAAAACAGATGAGTGTTTAAACCCTTATATATTTACCACGGCCTTAGACTAGTTTTTCTTTGAAGGATTCATGTTATAAAACATCAAAGTATAAGTGAAGAGAATACCACTTACGCTGAAAATAAAACTTCTTCTAATGGGAACAATTTTCCACATCGTCATTGCGATTCCTTTTTCAGCCAACATGATGAATCTTTGTTGATCAAAGAAGCAGCTTTGCTTGTTTTTAGGTAAAGTTAAGGCTAAAGAACTTATTTCAGAAGATGTTTCCTCTACCCTCGATGCTGTTATAGACATTACTATAAGTAACGAAAAAATAATCAAAATAAGGTGACATATTACTACACGGTTGATAGCATTTGTGAATAGGTTTGATTCCAGCACAAAATATAATACAAAACACATAACGCAAGAGCTATAAATGACAGTTGTAAATACAAGAGCTCCGACCGTGTTATCGATGTACATAACAGCTGATTTCATTTTAGTATAAGAATGCAAAAGGATTTCGTAGTTAAGTTCACGTTTCGTCGCTAAAGTTTCTGCAAAATGAGTTATGATGCAACTTATTCTGTAACACACAGTCGTATAAAACAATGCAAAGGTCAGGAGTGGCATAAAGCTAAAAAAGAGGGAGTTAATATCCAATAGAATTGCAATTGCATCTCGGTATAACTCTCGCTCAACTTTGTAGCCAAACAAGAAAGTGGAAACATTGACTAATTGTTTACGAATGCATAATTTGTAAGCGAGCATAGCAGTTTGAAACAATACAGTAATAGCTGTCAACACTTTTAACCACAGAATATTTTCAGTTGCTTTATTCACTTTAAATTCTTCAAGAAGTACTGTGATATACTTCAACTGATTGATGTTTTTTAAAAGAGCACAACGCAGTACGATGAGTATAGTACATGCTGTATTGTAACATACAGATAAAACGGTATTTTTTGAATATATCGACAAAGACAAATTGGTTAAAGACGAAGATAATATAATACAGGCGTTGAGAAATATAAGGAGAAAGCAGAATAATCTCGAAATGTATTTTTTACTGGAAACAGGAGTTAAAGAAATAACCGCGCAACAGTAGAACAAAAGAAATATATAATTGTACGGTGGATTCATTTCAACTGAATCGGAAAAACATAAGGACTTTTTCGAAAGGTAAATTAGTTCTCTTTAATATCTGCAGACGGAATTTTTTAAGCAACATATATGGCCTCTTCGATATTTCTAATCGTTATTATATATATATTCAACATAGAATACACAAAAGATCCGAGAACACACTGGCCATCAAATTTTCAAGAAAACATCAAACAATTAAATTTGATTGATTGATTTTTTTTTTTTTGAGAAATAATGTTTTTATTCAATTAGAATGTCGATTTTTGATCATCATCATCTTACACGATTCGATACTTTTGCTTGTATCAATAATTTCATTATCCCTTAAGCCTATTTTGAACTTTTGTGCTTAGAATTTCTTCAACAATACTTATTTCGGAATTAATTTTCATAACGCCATGCAAATATTTGTTAAATAAAAACATTTCTTGACACTTGACAAGAAAATCAATTTTTATATTACAATAAAATTAGATTTCAAAACATATTACTTATTTGAGCAGATATTTATCATAATAAATGTAAAAATAGATAAGAATAAAGCTTTAAAAATATCGTGCATATATTAGAGCACTTCATTTTCCTTGAGATTACTTTTAATTTAATTATTTTAATGAAATAACATCTTCCGTTAGTCAAAAAAAAAAAAAAAAAAAAAAAAAGAAATCTTGAGGGGAAAATGATAAATTTGAAAGGTGCTTCCGTTCACATAATATGTAAAAAATATATAATGAGACATGATACATATGTTAGACAGGGATACACTACTTCAGGAAAAATTGAGTTAAACAGGGAGAATTTGCTGCCCAGCATAGATTTGAAAAAGTAAGATTTTGACAACCCTAGAAGAAGGAAGCAAAGTTTTCAGATTGGCAATTTTATTGCCGATGAGAAATACGATATCTCCATGGAATCATCGAAAAGTCTTTGGAATCGGCACTTCTGAAAACTTCGATGAGGCTTTTGAACTCAAAGGGTAGTCAGCAGAGTTCAGGATCTACTTTTGTGTTACTTGTGGTAAGACAGAGAGACTTTATCAGTCCTAGTTCCTGCTAGTGGAACTATTCTAGAGAGCTGTAAAGCTTGTTTATAATGAGTGCGTTTTCCATTACTGATAATAATCTCTTATAATATTTTTTGTGTATGTACGTTGATTTTTCTCGTGTAGCTATTTGTTCACTCTTGTCCAATAATAAATTTATTATTATTCAATTGATTAGAATCATCGGCTGCTCCCCCAAATAAGAGTTCAAAAAGATTTTTTTAAAATTTTAATTGACACCTTTTTTTTTTTATCGTCTGCATCTGGCTAATACCAGTGATTCAAATAATGAAAACCGAAATCCCTATTTTTTATGATCGTATCAAACGTAAGATTTTAAAAATGTTAAAAATTGTGCTAGATAGGAATGTTTCCAATAAAAATGAGTTCAAGGTACTAGGGTAAAATCATAACGAACTTAATACATCACTGAAAATTACATACAGTAAAGTTTCAAATAAATTTTCACACTTCTTGAAAGATTCTTCAACCATTGATTATAATAAAATGGAAAACAGATGAAAGGCACATTTTAAAGAATACTTATTCCTCGAAATAAAGTTCTTTTTTTTTTTAATTTTTGAGTAGAGAAACTTGATATCATTTTTTAACCGTCCGCCATTTACATCGATACAAGCCACTCTGAGTTCAGAGTTCTGTGCATGAAAATTTTCTTTCTTATCTAAATAATTTCCAACTCTACGTTTTTTTATACACTGCTGGCCAATTGCTGACAAAATGCAACACCAAGAGATATCACATGGAAATTTATTTGGCATATAACATGTTGTACAAAGATCAAATGATTAAAATTAGAGGGACGTGGATGAAGACAAAATCAGTAGTTAGTGTAACTGCTATTGTTGGCTATGACCGCTGACCCACGCCTCGGCATAGAATCAAAGAGGGGGCTACAACACTCCATGCGGATTTCACATATTGCTAAAGTTGATCGGGTGTAGCAGTGGGTTGTGTATCCCGGGCCAGTCGTTGTGCAAGCATGGACCACAACCACAGGTTTTCGATTGGCGATAGATCGAGATAACAAGCAGGCCAAGGAAGCAATTTAATCTGATGGGTGAAAAAGAACTCTTGAAAATTGCGTGTCACGTGTGGTCACGCATTGTCCTGTTGGAATATGGCTAATGGCACGCGCTGAATGTATGGGTGAACCACGGGCTCCAACACCTCAGAGCTGTAGCGCATGCTGTTCGGTGTATCGGCAATGCGTACTAGAGGAGTGTGGCAGTGAAATCCAATACCCCCTCCCCCCAAACTATGATACCGGGTGTAGGAAAGCATAACGCAACAGCCTCTCATTACGGTGTCTCCAAACTTGAAAACGGCCATCGTGATGTTGCAGGCAAAAGCGGGATTCGTCAGTAAACACAATGTCGTTCCATTCCGATGTCTATGTCCGCCGTTCATCGCACCATTGACGGCACAAACGCCTATGGTTTCCAGTCAAGGGTAAACGAAGCAATGGACGCCTCACGAACATTCCACTATGCTGCAAACGGCGTTGAATGGTACGAGCGCACACCGAATGATGCGTAACAGACTGAATATGTTGTGCTATGGTTCATGATGTGGCTGTGCACAACTGCCTGGCATCACGGTCAGTGGGGCAACGAGGTAGGTGCGATCGGTCCCGTCGTTTCTTCCTACATCCAGCGATGACAGATTCGCATCACAGTTGCTTGTTTTCGACTCACACGTTGACCGACTTCTCCGAAGGATAATCCGCAATCTCTATAGGCTACTATTGTTCCTCCGTCGAATTCAGAAATTTGGTCAAAAGACGCTCGATGGCTTCTGCAAGGCATAGGTAAATAGTTGGTCTGAAAAAAACGCCCGAGAAAACAATTGCCTTATTTCAAATCGCTAATCTGTTCTCCCTTGATATAGCGCTACGGTTGTCCGTGATGTGCGTCTGCAATAATGCTAATGATTTGCATATTTCATCGCCACCAACGCATGATGTAAATTTCGCATGGTTTGCGTGCTTCCTTCAGGGTATTGCATTTTGTGTGGCCAGCAGTGTAGATATATAAATCCTGATTGGTTATTCAGTCAAATAATAAATGTTAAAAATACCAAAAGATTGAGGAAGAAAAAAAATAATGAAAAATACTTCCTTTTCAACAGCAATATTTTAAACAATTCATAAGGCTCTCACTTATTAGCTATTTTGAATTCCCGAGAGACAGAAATTCTACTTTCTTCCTCAATCCTACATTCATGTATCGATATGAAAACATTCCATTCGATCGAAAAAAAGTTTAAAATAATGAAAGTTTTTTTTTTTTTTTTTTTTTCAGATTACGCTTTTGTTCAGATTTCTGAAAATACATAAAATATTTTTAAAGTACTTTAGACAATATATTGGCAGTAATTCTAAATATTTCTTAAGTACCTGAAGAAGCATTAAAATTGTTGAGTTCACGAATTCAAAATGGCTGATATACGATAGTCATGGAATTTAATGCGAGTTAATATTTGTGTTAATTGGGCATATAATTCAATGTAATTACTAAGTTATTGATTGTTAATTTTCGATCTATTTATTGCATAAAATATTGTTGCGTAGGAAGGAGTTCCAGTTCCAAAGAACAAAACAGTTCTTGAAGAGAAATGAAATGTATTGACGAAAACAGTAATTAAAACACAGGATAAACAGCAGTAAAACTCGTACAAAAAGTTCCATAAGACTCTCTCACCTACTACAGCACTCAGACACACCTCTATCAGTGTCTAAAAATGCAGGTACGTAATGATAAAAGCTGTCCGAAAGAAATCACTCGGTCGTAGGCAGACACGCCGAAGAACTAACTCAGTTTCAGGAAGCGACCGCTTTATAAAAAGTCTCCGCGGCTACCTTCCATTGCTTTCTCAAACCGCTTACGTCATAGACATATCCAGAAATTTTGAGAAGCCTCCATATGGTCGCCGAAATTGAAGCCAATTTGGCTGTATATTAGGGACATGGTTACTTCCGAATATTAGAATTTTTACAGTAGCCCATCCGGTATAGTGGTTAGCGACGCTGAATGCTGTGCCGTTGGAACTGAGTTTGAATCCCGGAGAAGACATGGATGTTTGTAAATGTATAGTGCCTTCGCGACATGGGGATACTTTAAATAGCCGTCGAGCCGCAAGTCCTCTCATGAGGTTGGTGGGAGGCCACTGACCACCCCGAAGGTGCTCTCCCTCTAAATTGGGGTGAAACCGAGCTAAATTGTTCTGTCACCTGTATGGTGCTCAAAGCTACGGCTAACGACAGGCGTCACTTAGCCCTTTGCCACAATGAATTTCGTGGGCCTTGATCTGGCCTTTGCCGATCAGGTGGCAGTAGTAAAAACAAGAGCAACAATTTTTTTCATAAATAAATACAACAAAAGTTTTAATAACTCATTAAACATATAAATTTGAGTATTTAAGCTATTTTTTAAAATTAAACACTAATTACTCAAAATTCGTAACAATATTGTTAACTGGGACGTCTGCGAGAAGGAAACATGAACTTTTTTTACACCAAATTTAAATGGTACTCACTTACTAAAATTAAAAGCAACGGAAGTAAAATTTTTAAGTTGAATTATCTGTTCATTTATGCACCAGTTAATGTAAAAAATTCCATTTTAAATAAAACAATTAAATCTGTATGAGCAATAAACAATCAACAGCTATTTTTTTTATTTTCGAGACATGTTCTTACCTTTAGGTACATTTTGCATAAAACCCACTGCATATATAGCTATAAAATTTTACAGAGTTTTTTCAAACATAAAAATCTATAAAATGAATGTGAAATGAAATTTTAAAAAATAAATTTATAAAAATTTTAAAAACTTTTAAATTTAGTGATTCAAATTCGCTTTAAATTTTACGCAGAAATTGTGCTACATCTAAAATTTTCGAATGTTTATTTGAAAACGAATTCATTCACTTTTTTGAAAATTTGTGGATCTTATAATATGCAAAATATCAGCAATATAGGTAAAGTAGATATTTTGAGAAAAGTGTACCCAAATGAACAAAAAATGCATTTTGAGAAAATCGCAAATAAAGATATTTTCATCTATGATTTGTAAAATAATATTTTTTTTAATGTATCATAAAGTATTACCATAATTAATTGGATTATTTTGCATCATTTCTCAGTTTTTAAATTGTAAGTTTAAAATTCTAGATTATTTAGAAACCTTTTTAATTACTCTTTCTTTACATCCCAACACGTGTTGTCAACGATTCACACCTTTCTGCCGCTTAAAATACCAAAATTTATGCATATTTTAGTATTTTTACTTCACTTTGAACATCATCATTACAGGATATTACAGAATTCCACATACATATTTTTATTGTTATAAAAATACACAAAGAAAATGTCTCATTAATTTAAAAAGTTAATTTGATGTCTTATTTAAATGGAACTCTGTTTTTAAAAATTATAACAAAAGAATTTCTATTTTTACTCAAACATATGAATATTTATTTTAAAGTAAAACCAATAGTTATAAACATATAGAGTTATTCATGAGTATTCAAATGTTAACAATAAACAGTTAGGAAAAACGAAATGTTTGTTTTACAAGCTGCGCACTTAATTTAGAATGATCCTGAAGATCCACTTTGTACTAAATACACTTGATTTATAATTTAAGAACTACACTGAGTATTTATTAACGTAAACCTAAACATAATTAACATTTCAAAAACCAAAAAAAAATTTTTTAATTTTGTAACTAACGATTTAAATTTTCCGTAATTTTTGCAGAAAAAATGTAGAACTTTCAATACATTTGAACATATAATACAGAAAAATTACATTATTTGTATAGAAAAATTAGTTTTTTACAATACACACACACATGGTATACACAAACTGGATTTTGAAGAAAGTGTTCCTGAATCATACTAACATAACATTTGCTTACAATTTTAAAACTCAATTTTCTAGCGTTCTATTTATCGCATTTTCATAAATAATGCCCAGTTATCTTAAGAATGTTAGTGATCTATTACAAGTTCTTTTTGATTTTCTTTTCTCAGAATAAAATGTTTTAATCTTTACTTTTAAAATGTATGGAATAAATTATTAAATGCAGTTTTTATTTCATCTCAAAAAGTTATTCTAGTAACGTGTGTTTAAATTTTTGTTGCTTTTTACCAGTATCTGAAGTGAATAATCAACACGTTCAATAATCAAATAAAAACTAGATTGTGTATCTTGTTTTAATTCTTCTAATGTATTTTTATTTAACGAAAAATAAATCAAATTTCGTTTTCAACTTTCGATAATGGGCCTTTATTTTGCAATATAGCGGAAAAAATGATTAATTTATGTATATATATATATATATAATTTCGAATTACACGCATAACTTCAAAAGTTAATAGTATTTAATCTCCGTTTGAAAAATAGCTTGCAACAATTTAATATCTTGAATACATGAAGCAACATTATGATGTTGATTAAAACAAGGGATTTTTCCTTATGAGTTCAGAGAGAAATACGGTGAGTTGATGGCTAGTATGGATTTTTAAATAATGTTCAATTTATATGTATGAAAATATAAAGTAAAAAACACAAGGATGAGATTGTTCAAATATTCATTGAATTTTGATTTATTTGTTTGTGTCGCTATAAAATGCAATATAAATTATTCAATGACTTTTATTATTTTAAAATCCTTGTATAATGAAATTCATGATGATTAAATCCTCGAAATCTGGATGATTATGAACCCAAATGATTGATGCATGACATTTTATGATCAAATATCTCATACATTATAAAATAAAATTTACGTGATATTTAATTCCTTCAAAACACTACGCAGGAAATTTTTTCTTAAATTGGCTGTGTTCAGTTCTCGCACTCATTGGAACTCGGGTTGAACAATGCATCGTAAGTAAACGTCTTTCAAGAAATTTTTCAAAATTCAGAAACTGTGAATGTATGCTGTTTCATTCCGAAATTAAGTAGTTGAGACGGGAGTGAAAAATCATTCTGATTAGATATTCATTACTATTTATTCGAATTTTTATTTTATTATAAGAAAAAATAAAACCCTTTTCGTAATGAAATAAGAATCAAAGTCCTTTCTGCATAATGAAAGCTGAAGTAAATGGAACCAACAGTTTTTACAAGAGGATCCTCACTTTATTTCAATTAAGTGCAATTATCTGTGTGCCAAACATATCAAAAAATAATTTCAGAACACGTTTTATTTGGCTTCTGAACATAATTTTCAATGCCTGCATTACCTTTCTCTACAGTTACATAGAAATATACAACATAAATGATCATTATTCCGTGCCATTTTCTTGGAAAACTATTGCATTGATTGAGATGGCATCAGTTTTTCTATTGCGTTGCAATATGGGAACACAATGGAACAATATCCGAAAAATGGCAGAACTCTTGAATCCCGTTAGTCGTGAAGAAAAACTTAGAATGAAACTATACTTCTTCATATGGATGTTTTCTTGTACTCTTTTCATCAGTTTATTACTGTATAATTACGTATATTTTATACCAGAAGTTTATGAGACATTTTTCCGAAGCATATTTAAGAACCTGATTTTGGTAAAACTGACCGTTTTCTTGAATTCAATTTATCTTCTAATATTTCTCATTTTACCAATAAATTCGTTTTCTCTATTCTACTGTATGAATTGCTGTCGAGTACAATATGCCTTGAGGAAGATATCAAAAACGATGGAAGAGTGTCCTGAAATAAAATTCAAAGAGGTGCTCCAGTCTTATATGCATGTTACAAGAATCACTGCTTTTGTAGACAATAAACTCTCTTTCTTTATGTTTTGCATCACAATTTACTTAGCCAGCTGTATGTACTTCTCGATTTCACTTATTCTGCAATCAAACAGTGTCCTCCCATATGAAATCTTGTACCATTTTATAAACTCAGTTATATGTTTCCTAGTTACGACCATATCCGCATCGCTGGTTTCGGAAGAATCGGAACGTGTTGCCATGCAATTGTTTCAAAAATATCCTATCAAATTTTGTCCTTGCAAGCAAGGCTTGCATCTTACGGTCTGGAAAATCGTGCCTATTCGGAGAAGTTTTATACTTGGCACTTTGGGAACTGTCCTTACATATGCCGTTTTGTTTGACACTTTTAAACATTATTAAATACCTTTAACGAATTAATAGTAGAGGTTCCGAAAATGTGCACAGGAATTAACCCTCAAGCATCTACAGGAAATAAATGAAATAGGTATACCAGATTTAGACAATTTGAAAGTACTCTCAATAAGTATATTTTTTGTAAAAAATTATAAGATTTCCGTATAGAGTTCCGTTCAGAATATCTAGGACAATCAATGATTTATCCATCTTACACAAACTGAATCTTATATCACTGCACCACGATATCCATTTTCAATGAATCCCATCTCATGTCAACCTTCACGGCAATGAAATGTCGGACAAAGTAGCAAATGAAGGCGGTATATATTCCAACTCCCTCCACATCCATTATTTCTTTCTGGAATTGTATCTTCTGAAAAAAACTCAAAATTAGGTGGCGTGGAGGGTGCTTCCCACTCATCACTGGTATTGGGATAATAGACCCGATCTGGCTCTAGCCCTCAAGCGTGCCAGAGGTTTCCATCTACACTCTCTGATGTCTTTCCAGTGATCACATCAAGTGCCATCCATGTTCCCAGAGAACGAAAATATCTTTTTCATTTGTGCAAAGTGTCAAGATCACCAGGCTTCTCCCAAGCACATGAAGAGTGGCATGGATCTCCCAAGAAGAGATATCTAACGGATCCTCTTATTTTACTTGACTTTTTAAGAGTCAACATTCTAATAGTTCTTGTCTGACTCTGGAGTATTAGCAACGACAACACTATGTGACGAATCTGTACGGAACCTTTCCACTAATATTCTTAGGCGTCTTTTGGGGGATTATAAATTCGCGTATATATATTTCCAATCAACTTTGAGAGGAGAACGGGATATGCAAAGTAGATAGGGTATTTAAGTAGAGCGTTGTAAGCTAACAAAAATGAAGGCTATTGAGCTAGCAGTAGTAGAGTCTAGAGGATTCAATTGGATTACGATAGTGAAGCATTACTGCGAAGGAATCTTAAAAGCTAATATACCAGTGAAGATATCAAAGTATTACCAGGTGATATATTATAGTTTATTATCGCTTAAAACAAGCGCTAGTTTAATAAAATTAGTTTAAATTAATGAAAGCTAATAATTCGAATTGCGTGAATTTCTCGGACCTCCGATTTCGGTAGACCTTTTATTGATCTTACGCGTAGTTATTGATTAATTTCATATTTCGTAATTTAGCTTAATATTAAAGGTAAATCCCTTTTGTTTGACGTAACATAGAAATGTTATGTCTTTAGAGTTTCTAATATTTGAATCAAGTTAATAAATATAAGTTATTATACAAATGGCTCTTAGTGAGTCTTTGCCTCAAATTAATCTTGGTGTCCAGGGTAGAACCCAGGGGGGTTCTAACAGTAGCGTACAGATTCGTCACAACTATAACAGGACATTTAAGATAGCCTTTGAAATATCTCTAATTCCAGACACAATTCAAGATTGGCTACATAGTGTTGGTTTATGAAGATAATGAGCTAGGAGAATTGATTGAACTTTTACCGGGAGGATCGATGATTACTCATCAAAAGCTGTTGAATTTTTCCGTCCAGCACTTACATTTTTGTCCTTGGAGATACACCACTTTGGAAAAATGACCACAGTATGCAAACAAAATTCAGTTACATTAAGACGGTGCTTCTCAAACTTTCAATGTTTGCGACCCAATATTCAATCATAATTTCCATCACAGCCTCCCTCCATACAATAACAATGTATTGAATTCAATAATACTATGCTTTGACGATAAAGCTTCCACCGGCGTATATAAACGTCTTGCTCAGTCAAAGCTTATGAATTTCCCCGGATGTATATATACGTCTTTACGAAGTACGATCTTTTTTGTGCATTGCTTTCCATAAAATTATTCCAAAAGCTTTGGAATGGAATAAAAGGACCTTGACACACACACACACAGTATTAACGAAGAATTTACTTACTGTAGAGGATTTGCTCATTTATTTCTTTTCTACCCCTTCCCCCAAATATATCGCTTACGTGGAAGGTTGCATTGGGGAGTGAATAGCATACATTTTTATCGGCAGTTACGGGATTAATTATAAACCGTACAAATTATCAAGATAAGTGTTAATTTATGTATAATTTTATACATGACAAGACAATAGGGTCACTGGTAAAAATTAAACTTGTTCTTAACTTAGTATTACTAAGTTAATTATAAAATACATTCTGCAATACAGATACATTTATAAGTGTATAATATCAGAGTCAATGTGTATTTCATTTTTTATTATGTCAGAATGTGTTTTGTTCGTTTACTTTCAATAAATTAATTATTTTTAAATTTTTTTTTTGTTTTCGACTTCTTGATATGCTCACCCCCCCCCAAGGGGACTCGCCCCACAGCGGGGGCACATTAAGAGCTGTGTGCTCCATCCGATTGTGCAGAGGAAATGTCTCATAAGTCAGCAAACGATGCTACATTTAACAAGGAACCCCTTCCGACACTGGAAATTAAAACGTGGGAGGATGTTACAAATATAAATAAAGCGTGCATGTTCGAATTCTTGTGTCGAAGGGAGGTCATCTTTGGGTAGGAGAGCGCTTGATATATCTGTGCATGTGCATTCTATGTTCTTGCAGTCAATGTGACGTTTGCCATGCTAACATGTATCTAGTTTTGTTGGTGAGAAGAAAAATATGTTTTTGAAAATTGTTTTTTGATGTGTAGTATCTTTCCTCTCGAATGCTGAATTTTATCGGAGTGATTTCGTCAAAAGGGATGGAAGTTTGTAACAGGAAGTGACGTAAGCGCGCGCTATTTGATTTGACCAATGAGAGCGCGTGGTCGCTACCCTCTCATCGGGGTCCATGTCTAGTCGTTTTTTTCTATATTGTTAAAGTTAGTATTTCAAAAGATTCGAATTCTTGTTCTGGATAGACCTACGATAGTCACAGGACTCGTTGTGTAGTTGAGTTGAGTTAATATTAACGTCGCACTGCTCAGCTACACGAGGGCTTTTGGCGACGGACCACGTAATTTTGAACCATGGTCAAGTGACGTGGACGACACCTGAGCTGGCACCCCCTCTCCTAACTACCACACCACACCAACGGGAGGACGTTTCAGCTCTCGACAGATTTAACGTGCATCGCTGCCCTACACGGCGGGTCTTTAGTGGTACTGGGATCGAACTCATGACATGCCTCATGGTTGGATACCTTAACCACTGGGCTACCGCAGCCCTAAATGTGTAAGAAATCTGAGGTTAATTTACATGTGTAAACTATATTAATAATTATGTTTACTGTTAGCGTGTCTGACAAAGTTTAACATTCTTAAGAAAATACGAGTAAGTAATAAGGAATTATTCGAATTAAATATTTTAGTGCGTATCTTTTTCATACTTTGAGATTAATTCCTGTCGCTGTCAATATAATATCTTTATAGTTGTGATTAAAAAAAGTTTTCACGATTAAAAAAACTAATTACACGGGTAATTTTGATTTTCTCTAATATTTCTAATTTTTAAACATTTACCACGCTAATTAAATTTTCATGATTTGTGATTAGCAGAGATGGGTAAATCCAGAGCAGAATATATGTGAAATCCAACTCTATTGGGGTTTTTTTTTATATTGTTAAAGTTAGCATTTCAAAAGATTCGAATTCTAAAACTGGATTTCGTTTACTTACTCCAGTTCGCAAATACCACCAAGTCCTATTCAGGATAAACTTAGATCCTTACGCTCAATTGTCAGTCTCTGGGCTCGTTGTGTATGAAATCTGAGGCTATATTTATCTGTGTAAACTATATTAATAATTATATTTACTGTTAAGCATCTGACAAAGTCCAGCCTTCTTAAGAAAATACGAGTAAGTAATATGGAATTATTCGAATAAATATTTTAGTGCGTATCTTTTTCATACTTTGAGGTTAATTCCTGTCGCTGTCAATTTAAAATTTTTATTGTGATTAAAAAAACTTTTCTCGACTAAAAAAAATCCTAATTAAAACTCCTAAACAAAATTTTCATTAAAGATATAATTATTCGATAGAAAATTATTTCCAATCATACTCGATTCAATCACAGTCAAAATCATAGGAAGCGAGTGATAGTTTGTTTTTAAAAGAACCATCTTCGGTATATGGTAAAAATACAAAATGCAGGAAATCTTTAATGTTTTGAACCGTTTGATTCGGAGAAATGTATACCACCACCGAAATCCCTGTATGTCCATTTTCAAGTCTATTGTATCCACTGTTCCCCAAATTGAACAAGAAAAAATATTTTTGATAAAAAATTGCATTAGTTCTTGTGTTAAATAAATAAAATTTTCATTAAAGATATAACTATTCGATAGAAAATTATTCCGAATCATACTCGATTCATTTTTTTTTTTTGATTTAAGTTACTATTGCATATTTACCACGATAGCATGTCAGATGTTACACATCATATGCGACTACTGTAAGGCTCGTTTCTTTTTTAAGTTTGTATACTTACAGAAAATGTTACGTTGCACAAAATGCAAAGTATTTTTTATCATTTTAAAGAAAATTTAATACTAAATTCAATACAGAAAACGAAATTTACATATTTGCAAAGCAAAAGAAGTTATACTGCAATAACTACCGATGTATATGATACTGATAATAGCAGAGGGTTATCAGTGCTTAGTGGGATAGCCTTTATTTTTAATCACAGCTTCACATCGATATTTCATTGAGCTGAAAATAGTTTTTAGTTCTTCCCTCGTCATTGCATGATGCCAGAAAACAATTTAGCCTCAATTAGTTCCCTTTTATCTCATTAGGACATGAGTTTTTAAACAGTGCCACAAGTTTTCGATACGATTGAGCTCAGTACTGTTTCCTGGAAAAGACAACAATGATATTTAGTCGAGCAATGGGATCAAATAATAGAATAGACCGTACTCCTAGAAAGAGATGTGTGATGAAAAAGGGGTCGTTTCTAAAGAAATTAAAGAGAGGTTTGTGTAGTTCAGAGACTACATCTGGAGACTGGAAGTTTTGTTTAAGATGTCTGGAGATTAATTTAATAAAAAAAGCAGGAAAAGAACAATGTCATCAGAAATTATCTGAATGATGCTGGTTTTTCTGTCAGTTCAAAACAATCAGGAGAAAATTAATAGACGTTAGACTAAGACGTAGAATTCCACGAAAAAGGCCATGTCTCAATTTACAGCTGCGCTAACAAAGACTACAGCGGGCAAAGGAACACATTAATTCGACAAATGATTAGTGACCACTAGTTATATGGAGAATGAAACTAAGGTATCGTTATTCGGTAGTGATGGTTCAAAGTTTGTAAGACATAGAACAGGGAAAATGCTACATCCTGACTGCATTCAGGCAACTTTAAAGTATCAACGTAGGTTTATGATTTGATCATGCATATCAGTAGATGGTATTGGTCGCCTTCATATCATCGATAGGCACTGGATGACAGAAAATACATTGGCACCATTTTAGAACCCAAACTTCTACCTTCCATCAGGGATCTATTTACCTACATTGCTTCATTTATTTTTCAGCAAGATTCTGCTCCTTGTCACATAGTAAAGTAATTGAAAGACTGGTATCGTTCTAAAATCCTTGGAATTGTTGTCCTGGCCAGGAAACAATCCTGACCTCAGTCCTATCGAAAACTTGTGGCACCGTTTGAAAACTCTTGCATGAATGAGGTACCCATGAAATAAAAAGGAACTAATTGTGGATAGAATTGTTTCCTGGCATCATGCAATAACGAAGGAAAAGTTTAAGACTTTTTTCAGCTCAATGCAACATCGATGTGAAGCTGTAATAATAAGTAAAGATTACCCCATTGCTGTTATCAGTATCTAATGTATATCGATAGTTATTTCAGCATAAATTTTATGGCATTGCAAAAATTTGAATTTTGCTTTGAATTAAGTATTAAATTCTGTTTAAAATGGTGTATATATATATATATATATACAGGACTTTGCAATTTGTGCAACGTACTATTTTCTATAAGCATACAAATTTAAAAAACATAACGATTTCCAGAAGTGTCCACAATTTTGGCTACCACTGTATATATTTATTTGATTAAAATGCGGTAATTCGTAGTTAGATTTCTAAATACTCATCTGAGAACGACACACAAGGTACACGTCTTATCTTAAATATAAATTCGAATGTTTGTTCGTTATACAAATCCACGTCGTTGATTGTACCGTTCGAAAAACTATTTGAGGAGCTTCTCTTTATGTTTCGAAGGAGCCGTAAATATATCCCCGACAGAAAAAAAATCATTCAATTTTTATGAATGTTCTCCACCCCCTTCTTCAAAAACTACAATTTTTTCCATGAACAGATGGCAGCAGCATTGATTTACTAAAGAAAATTGAAAGCTGATATAAAATGGTCAAATTTATTTCTGTACATCCGTGCGAAGAATTGGAACTTCAGATTTCTTTCAAAGCTGTTTCTTTGTATTTTATAAACATTAATTATATTTGTTTTAAGAATTGTGATTTTATTTTGTTTTTAGCAACAGTTTGAGAAAAAATTTTAAAAATTGGATAAAAAACTAAATCTATTTAATTTACATATAAATAGTACATATAAATTGAAATTTACTGTTCGAAAGAAAAAAATGGACAGTATAAATATTCGTTACAATGGGATAAAAGATTTGTAACAGATTTTGTTTTTTAGTAGATGGTAGTGCAATATTTTCTATGATTTTAAGTTAACTGTTCTGAACTGTTATGATTTTAACTGAACTGTTCTTGTACTCATGGATATTTGTTTGTATCGTTTCATTATCATTTTCAAATAATTACTGATCATGCAGGGCTTTCTTTACTCAAAGAGCTATTCTTGCACCACAAAATGCAACTGTACGATGAATAAATTTTTTGTTATTCGTATTTCTGTATCCTTTGTGAGAGGGCAATTCTAAGGCCGAAAAATGGCACTGTTTACAAGATTAATAAAAAATTTCAGAACCTTTTTCCAGAAGATTACAAATCCGTCAACAAAGAAGCAGCAAACAGTCATCAATCTGACAGAACTTTTTAGTTCTTCGGGTGTTCTGGTGTGTCACCACACAACCTGACACTTAAAGATGGAACACTTATTGGACACACCTAGACTGTGCGTGCAGAAAGAGCAGTTACAGTAATGAGACCCTGTTAAATTAAAAGTGAATAGTATTTAAGGCAACAAAATTAGCACACCAAGAAACAATTGAGGGATCGAAACTTGGCATGAAGGTACATGTCGAGGAGATATGCAAATGATCAGAAATGCAGCGTGATTGCGCATAACGTATAGCCGGTAGAGGGCGTTTAACGTCGTTCTCAATGGAGTATAAAACAGGAAACCAAAACTTGTTTGAGTGTGCTGAATCGTTTACAAAAGAGCTGAGGTGGACATGCCATGACGCCGTTGTGAAGATAATATGAGCAGCTGTCGCAGTTTTAGAGGCGAGAATCATCGGTATGATGGAAGCTAAGTGGGTAGCTCTTCAATTAGGCCGCTCTGATTGTGTTGTGAGGGGTGTTGGAACCAGTGGATCCGAGATAATTCATTTACACAAAGACCAGGCTCAGGACGCACTCAACATACCAGTCGTCAAGTAAACCGCCACATCGTAAGAAATTCACGCGTACAGCCAACTGCTTCATCGGCCGCCATCCAGGCACAGGTAGTGAGCACCCTCACTAGGGGTTCCTGTCTTCTCGATGGCTGAAGGACATTTGGGATCGCGGAGCCCATTACGTGTGCTGCCCTTGACGCCCACCCATCGACGCCTCCGTTTTGAGTGGTGCCGCGCACAAGGAAACTGGACTGCAGCGGAATGGAACCAGGTGGTCTTTAGAGACAAATCCAAATTCAATCTCAGCACAGTGATGACAATCGTGTTCGTGTGTGCAGACCTCTTGGTGAACGCCTCAATCCTGCCTTTGCTTTACAGCGACACACCGTTCGCACAGCTGGTGTGATGGTATGAGGTGCCATTGCGTGCAATACACGGTCACCCCTAGTATTGATTCGTGGCACCAAGACAGCCCATCGGTATGTCCATGACATCCTGCAATCACATGTGTTGCCACTCATGCAACGGCTCCCGGGAGCCATTTTTCAGCAAGACAATGCTCGGTCTCACACGGCAAGGGTGTCACAAGACTGTCTCCGCACTGTTACTACCTTTCCTTGGCCTGCCCTGATCCCCAGATTTGTCTCCAATCGAGCATATATGGGATCATTTTGGGACGGCGAGTTGGGCATCCCACGAGTTTGAACGAACTAGAGGCAAGGTTACAGCAAATATGGAACGTAATGTCTCAAGCCATCATACAGAACTTGTATGCCTCACTGCACGATAGTATCGCATCGTGCATTCGCGCTAGAAGGGGTTCAACAGGGAATTAAATCCTCCATTCTTTTGCCTTTTCCCCTGAAATAAATGATCCTTGATTTTCTAATCATTTACTTATAATCAAAGTTGTCCTTTCGTATGCAAAATTTCGTTTCATTTTGACGACTCCTTCTTGGTATTAAAAGAAAATTGTATTTTATGCTTATACTTTTAAATTTAATGCATTTTGTATACATATGTACTTTTTAAGAGAAAGTATCAGCAAAGAGCAAAACTTGGCAATACCAAAGCGCATGAACTGATTAGCTGGAAACACAAGATAGTTTTTATCGTGTGACTATGACGTCACATGAGTTTTTGAATTGATTGTCCAGAATCATGTGGCTATCACTATCATGTGACTATGACGTCACATGAATAGAGCCCATTGAGTGCATACGACACATGCGAAATTGGAGTTGCCAACTTGGCGAGTTATCTTGAACTTTGGCGATTGTTGCAATAAAGCTTAAGTACCTCAAAATCAAATGACAAGATTACCAGTAACAATGAGATAGTTTTTATGACATACACAACTTAAATAAGAATTAGATTCCAACTACTATATGATTTTAAGATTTACAACTATGCCCAGCAACACAAATAAAAAAATTATATTTGATTGAAGACTTTTTCTAATGATTATTATGGCCAAAAAGTTAACTAAAATTAAAATTTTCAGCAAACTAAATTGTTTCTAGTAAAAAAAGAAAGATCCCTTGTAAAAACTTAGTATTAACTGCATAATGCATATAAGTTAAAAAAAATGAATGTGTATTAAACATTTTCAATCACTTTGAGTCTTCGACACACAGGTCCAACACCATAATATTTAATTAATATAAACAACAACAAGCAACTAGGCTGCATATTGGACAACAAAAATGCTGCTATTTACAGCTTCATAACTATGTACAAATTAATACAAATCATTTACACAACAAAGTAAATTAAAACAATTTCAAATAGTGATTTAAAGGTTGACATTCTCAACTGTTTTAAAATACACACACATACATTACTAACTTCCAAACACTTTTACATTATTTTAACAATTTCATAAAAAGCATTACCAATGTATTATTTTTGTATAGAGTAAAAGGACAAACTTAACTTAAACCAAACATACAATTTTAAAAATTACATATTTTTTAGTTATCTTCCAGAGTGTGTTTCTTTTGATAACAATCTTTCTTTTTAAAAAAAAGTCTTTTGGAATAAAACTATCAACCTGTGATGAACTTTCACAAAATAATTATAAAAGACTCTTTATTTAAATTTGTAACAAAATATATGAATGAGTTAAAAATAAAACTTATGTAATGAAATATAAAATATTGATTCTAAAACAATTCTTTAAAAAAACAACAAGAATTTAAAATGCTAACGATATTCATCGTAACATTAACACAAACTTTTATTAACATAAACTTTCATTTAATTATGGAAAACATTTAACAATTGCAATTTATATTCTTTTCCTGGATCTTATTAAGCTGTTAGTATTTTCAACTTTAAAATACATTATTTTTAATCAAGTCAGATTTTCACATTTAAAAAATTTGGACCATATGTGCAAGGGAATAGTTCCTATACACCTCACAAAATTAAATACTTAAGTATATTAAATCAAAAGAGTATTCATTTTAATATCAGTATAAGATATTTATATTTCTCTCACTAGTGTATAAAAAACAGTTATTAATATCAATAAAGATATTTCTAAACTGATTTTGAATACAAATACTAACAATAACTTTCATTTTGGAATTGAAAATATTAGCTAGCATAATAACAAAGAACAGAATGGGGGAAATGCTAGATAAAAAAAAATTACCAAGCTTCAAATTATCAAAAAAAAAAGTTACAATTTAAAAAACACAACAAGAATTTTTTAGAAAAATGACTGCAGTATAAATTTTTTTATATTTATCCAAAAAAAGAAAAAAATTAATATTGTTGAATTCAATAAAAAGAAAAATAATTACAAACTGTTTAGTTAAATTTTCTCACACACACATGCTTAAAGTATATACATAAGAAGAAAAAAAGAAAGACATAATTGCAAAATCTCCCACCATAGTTTTTATCAAGCCAAGAATAAAACATCAACAATAATTTCAAACTATACTCTATCTGAACTATGATATCTACAATGTGTTTCTGGCAAAACCCATAACATCTAGAAATCTTAAATAGCTTCAATCTGAAAGACAATTCACCTTTAAATCACTTTTTGATAAATCGAAAATCAATGTATGGCTTCAACAACTGGCCACATAATGTTAACGTAAGAAAAGGGAAGTTAAACTACGGAAGACAGGTAATGGGTACACAAAACTATATTTGAAAAAGCTGAACTTTGTAACATGTATTCCTATGTATAAAAAAACTGGACAATAAACAGACATCTGAATTATTTTGCACTTGAGAACATTGAAACACTGTATTATAGAGAATTCACTTACATTAGATTAAAAAAGTATGATCTGTTATAACAGGTGGAGAGTGACTTAATACACGTTTCAGAAATTATATTCAAACACTATTGCTATGTAAATCATATCCTGACATATAGTATAAATTTAAGTGCAATGTAGCTAAGAGCTACATTATGGGATATATTCATATATTGTGCAGCATCCCATTATTCATAATACAGTTGATCACAAGTAAATCTAAAGTATAAAATTATCTCCCAGAACATATGACTTTTTTCAAATAGTACTCTAAAAACTTCAACTCTACTAACAGCGGCTTAATTTAGGTAACATCAACTTTACTTATTATAGTATTAAAATATCTAGAAATGCTTATTATTCAAATACAAAACAAGTCATTTTGCATGCAACAACAATATTAGAAATGTAATATCATATACAGCTGATAATTTTATAATACAGCATCAATTGATTTTATAAAATGAAAGCAAATTAAGTCTCTTCCAGTAAAATTTGTTTAAATATTTATTCATAAGTATTAACATTGTTTTGATCAATTGCATAGTTGATAGAAATCAAAAAGATTAATGAAGATTTCTGCTTTATAATTTTTCAAAATTGAAAATAATTTGTTCAACAAAAACTGAGAATTTAAAAGTAAAAAACAATACATTAACCAAAAGAGTACCTTTTAAATCCTTTAGGGTTGTGTATATAGCAGTCATTAATTAATTGTTTAAAATCTAGTTTACACATTAATTGTTTAAATTAAAATTGAAACTAGTGATATGGCTCAGTTAAATAAATCAAACACAAGTTAAAATATTTATGAATATTCACAATTTTAATTGCAAAATATTTCTTTCACATGTGCTGGGACTTACTAAAATAGTTAATCATCAATTATTTTGAACTAATTCTCATTTAAATGTGATCAACCGAATAACAATACAAAACTTCAGTTTTTACACTGCAACATATTGAAAGAAAGAAAATTCATATATATACTTCAAAGAGCTCATAAAAGTTGCAAATAAGAAAGAGAGGGAAAAGCATTAATCATTTAGCGTACATATCTGAAAAACACATTTAAAACTTTACATGGTATATTTTGTTTGAAAATTCTTAGCAATATGGATTTAATGTTTCCCTAATAATGGGGATAATGCTGTGACAAAAGTTTAAAAAACTGCATGTTTCAAAAGATTTGCACTCACAAAAAGATACAAAATTTGTCATTTTCAGGTACCATGTCAATGCAACAGGGCATTGGGAAATGAGTGCTGGAAAATAAAAATTCTAATAATATTCTCTCCCCTCTACTACTTTATTATTTGATATGAATGACTCAAATTTGAAACTTCTAATTTTTAAACCATTTATAACGTTGAACTATGCAAATTGTTTGAAAAACATTTAAGTTAGTTAAATTTTCAGCAGAAATGATAAAAAAGGTCTTTCTAAAAAAATTTTCAAACACACAAAAAATTAAAATAAATAATGCAATAAATGTGTGACAGTTGCAATAATTTCAAGCATTAATCTAGGATGGTTTAAGATACTTAATAACTCCAGATGAAAAGTAAGAATTAAATGTCTAAAAGTATTTGTAAAAATAATTTACTTATACAATATGGCATTTTAAAATATGCAGGATGTATTTATTGAGTACAGAGCTGATTTTCTTCAATTCATAAAAAGTACAACAATGTAGATAATAAAATTAAAAAAGTATGAAAAAATTAGTTGTACTTTTTTTAGTCACAGAAAGCTCATTGCTTACTACTTTCAATTATCACTACTAACGAAAAATTGCATTCATTGCAATTCTAAATCCATTAACATGATTAAAAACATTTGAAAAAAACTACCATTTAAAATTAAAAATTTGTGGCCTGAACCATAGAATAATGACAGTTCATGATTTTGAATAAACTATTTTATGAAGAATATTCAACTCAATACACATTTATAATAAACATATTTATAGGCCAAAATTACAATCAACAAACATTTTTTTCACAATATTTATCTTAAGGTTTCAAAATTAAATATAACACAATTTCAATACCAATAACATTCATAATCAAAATTCAACTAATTAGCAACAACATTTTAACTTATATAAACATATGTTTAAAAGTAGTCTTTTATACATTTCTCATATAATCTGCGTAAAAAACTTCTTAAAACATCTCTAAAATTTTATTGAAGTTGCTCTTCAATTTTAAAAGCTACAAAAAAGAGATATCAACAAAATAATGCCTATTAAAATGATCATTTGTAATAGATATTAATAAACATATAGCCAGTAATTTGTCATAAATTTTCTTTGTAGTTTCAGCAACTATTTAGTTATACGGGTATTTCATAAAAATTGAGGAATTTTGATATAATTTCATATAATTTTAAAAGAAAGTGAGTTTTAGTACTAGCGAGAGAGAGAATAACTGGCATATAAATATTTCAATAATTGTGAAATTATGACAACTTAAGAAATATATTTTAAAAAATCTGTATGAAGCCATGAAATAAAGCACTTAGATCAATTTTTAGTGTTACTCTGTGACTTTATCACTAACTTTATGATTACCATTTGTACTATTCTTTTGTTAAAGGTAACATTACACAAAAATTAATGGAGGGATGTATCTGCACATGTAATCTACCCTAAACATAGTCTGCTTTTTTTTTCATACTGTCTGTATTACCCTCTTTTTTTGTACCAGATATCAAAGGGGAAGAAAACAAATTCTTTTCCTGAGATTTAAAATCAGCACTTCTCAATTTCACTAAATACAAAATCTTAAGTTTACAGCAATGACATGTTTTGCACCATTTTATAATGCTCTCAAAAGAATTTTGCTTAACATTTATAAAAAACAGTTCTTGAGAGTTAGAAAAGTTTAAACAAAATCATATTTAATGATTAAATCTTCAGTTTTTGATTACTTTTCTCTTTTCAAATGAACTTTAAATCAACTAATGGAAGAATCTCTTTTCAAACTTTTGAGGCATAAAATGACATTCATGACAAGAGCATTAACCTTATATAGATTAAATTACTAAAATTGAACAGAAAACAAGAATAACAATTATAGGATTATTAATAAAGCCATTGCCTCAAAATTAAAAAATTAACAAAATATACCTGTTTGCAAGAGAGAGATATTTATGTTTACTCAGTGTAAAGCTGAGGTTTTTTTCACAAAATACAATATATAAAGTAACGAGTGCAATAAAAGGATTAGCTTCATTCATTTGTATTGTATATGAAACAGCTCTTAGAAGAAGTTTAAACATCTTGAAACACATTTGAAAGATTTCATCATGATAAAGTTATCATAGCAAAGCATATGGGGTGCAACTACATAATAGATTACAAAATTCTAATGATTTCATTGCAAGAAAAGGATGCTTTAAGTGTCAACTAAACTAAATTAAAATTATTTCACATGAAATCAAATTTTGTTACATCAATATTAAGCCAAAAATACAAAATTTAAATTCAACATAATAGCACAAATGTGTGTGGAAAGACGTTACTTTATATCATTTTAAACATGTGATAAATTTTTAAATTCTATATATTGCATAACTTTTTTTTTAAAAAAAGTTTTGCGCGACTTTTTAGTTAGTATTATTTACAACTTCTGAAATATTATCTGCTTAATAATAATAAAAAAAAACTTGAGTAAAATTGGTCGATTAAAAAGGATTTCATTAAATATTACTTAAGTATAAAAGGACATGATCTACTTTAAAAAAAATGTGCTTTTCTAAGATAATGTTTATCAGGATCAATCAATCAGTACCTTGCAACGAATAACTGTAAAAGTTACAGGTAATATAACGGTCCTACACATCCTTATGCAAGACTAACAGACAATCTAATGTCTAAAACATGTAGTAAACAACATGAACAGTGATAATGCAGGAAAACATTCCTAGACTGTACTGAATTTTTTTAAAACATAGCAATATTTCTCATTGAAAAGACAAATGCAGATAGTTACTTTTAATGACAATGAAAATGTATCTACCACAAATAAAAATGATTTCTTTATTTCAACATATAAATAAAACAATAATATATCTTTAAAATAATTCAACAATGAGACTTATTTTAATGGAAGAGTGTAAAATTCATGATCCACCTTTATATGAAACAGTCCGTTTACCCACAGACATATACATTAATACTCCAGAAATGGATAATAATGTAAAAATATCCAACCTGAATTCAAATATTTTTACATGATGATAGGGAGAAAACATAAAAACTCAATTAGTAGAACTTGTCCAGAAAACGATTAAAATTGTGCGTTCTACTTTTGGCATCCACCATAACAACATCCAACAATAGTTAAACTTTGGCGATGCACATTATTTGACTGGAAAAACATTTTGCATAACATGCATTTCCACAACGTGGCAGATTGTACATACATCTTTGAATCTAAATTACATACACCAAGACAAATAGCACCCAAAAGCAGTCAAGTACAAGATTTGGGACAAAGGGAAAAAGTCTCAGAACTTTTTTGCCATACTCATCTCCTAGAAGGGAAAAAAGTCAAAATAAAAAATATGAAACATAAAGCAAAATAAATTAAATTTTTTTAAAATTTAATACCCAAGTTATCAGTATAATATATATATATATATATATATATATATATAAAATCAAATATAAAAGAATTTTTTCAATATATAATCATATACATATACATACACACATATATAAATTTATACACACATATACATATACATAAACAAAAATATAAAAATAATCATATAGTTATATACCTAAGATAACTAAAAGTAGGAAGGAGGCACATAGTATAAAGACAAATTCCTGGCCTTAGGAACCAGGATTGCAGGTTTAAACAAGTTTTGCGGCGCCAACCTTCACCTGTAATTTGTCATACTATGTACCAAGAGGAAAGGAAAGAGTTATATATGTGTAGAATTTAAATATTAAATCATTAAACTAAAGAACATATGAACATAAACATAACCTACTAAAACGTATTTATAACGATGGCCAGGAGTGCAGTATCGTGTTCCCGCCAAATAGGGAGAGCAGAACCGCATAAAGTTAATTGCGATACGATATAAGAAACGATTAATTGCGATACGATATACGCGATAATAAGAAATATATATATATACTTTTAAAAAATCATAAAAATAAAAATCATAAAATTAGCGTAAAATATAAAGAAACTCAGAAAAATATATATATTAAGAATTTTTTTAAAAAACATGTGGCGCCATCTATATAATAATTGTAGGATAAATTAGATATTGTCTAAATTTAAAAAAACATTACAAAACATAATAACAGTAAATAATTACATTAATACAAATTGTATCATAAAAAACTATTATAAATATAATTACAAAGAAAATTAGCAGGGTATCCATGTTCAATACAGTGATTAAAATTTTTTTTAAGATTTAAAAAAATATTAGCTTTATCGCTAAATAATACTTTATTGCGATAAATATAGTTAAAAATAATATTTCTATATATAGATATTGATAAATTAGAATTCCAGTAAGGCACTTTGATGATATTAAAATTATATACATATATATATATATATACATATATATATATATATATACATATATATATATATATTGTACACTTTTACTTGCAATAATTTTATTAATTATATTTGTTTAAGTAAGCCCAGTGGCTGAGTGGTTGTGGTTAGTGCATCACACCTCCACACCACAGGTCCGAGGTTCAAACCCAGGGCTGGGCAAGGTTGACTCAGCCTTTGATCCCTTCAATGGGTCAATAAAATGAGTAACCAAGCTTTCTTGGGAACTTAACACTGGGGGTTTTCGTGTCAGACTGACCACCTGACCAGAATATCTGCTCATGCACCTCAGGGCCCATGGTCGCGTAAACTGAGCTGGACACGGTAGGCCTTGGCGATCATGAGCTGTCGTGCCACTGAGTTAAGTTATATTTGTTTAAATATTATTTCCAGTTGGATAATATTCTCATATATAAAAGGTAAAAAATAATCATATATTAAGACACAGGATAAAAACCAAAATCATTTTCAGTAACAAGTCTTCTAAATTAAAGTATGTTTTTTGTAAATACACACATAGTTAAATCTTTCACAAAATAGTATGATAGTTTTAAGTAAACTAATGTAGTAATCCTTTGATTATTTTAACTAAAAATATAATTATGTGTGATAAATCCAAGCCTTTTAAGCCCAGCATCATAAAATGTTATTGTTTAATTACACACACAAATAAAACATCAAATAATAAAAAGCTATGTAAAATTATTTATATTGCTGTAACCATAAAGAGACCATGATGTGTTAAGAGAAATTTTTGTCTTATAATTTACATAAGAAAGAAAAAATGATAAATATAATTAATCTACACAAAACTGCATTTGTGACATTGACTTAAAAGTTCAAACACAATCAACGCATTTATGATTTTCAATTAATACTGATGAATTCTGAAATTTTGAAACTATTCGAAATAACCCAATTTCACATAAATGAATTGAAATATAATTGTATTTTTACAATGATTCTTAAAATATTTACCAATGAGAATTATTTTTCATTAATCCAAATATTTTTTACTGATATAATATGTATCACAAATAGTTATAATATTACAATCATACTAATTTCTAACGATTTCCAATAACAGTATAAAATTGAATAATTTTTTCCCACACATACCTGTACTACTTCAATTGCACTGATCTATTTTCCACATTTGAAGATACTGATGAATTATTTTGATGAGTTGCTTTATTATGGGCAACTAAAGATGAGGATGAAGTGAACCCAGCATCACACAATTCACACACAAATGGCCGGGGCTGAGCATGAGACAGCAGATGCTGTTGAAAACATTAATTTTAATGAATAAATAAAATTCTACAATGCATAATTTTTATATTCTTCAACTAGATGGTGTCGACTTTTGAAATGAAATAACTAATATGAATAAAATAAGAAAAGCACATAAGTGTTTGATTCAAATAAAGCATAAATATCAAGTACATGTATTTTATATCTACATTACATTTCCCTCTTATACTATAAAAAACCAGTTTGGGGTTTTAAATTCTCATTACTCTTGAATAATATAAAAGTTACTGGGATATATTTTGTAACATAAATCAGTGATTAAGATGACTTGAGCTAGTACTTCAATCCTTTTACTTCCACCGTACACCAATTCCATTTAATACACAGCTCTAGTTATTTTATAGAATGAATCTTTAATCATATCAGAACTAAAACACATGACTAAAGTTGAATAGTGTTCATTATAAATATCATAATTATTTTAATGAGCTATTTAAATCCAAATTATTAAAGCAATAAAATCACATAATTAAGTTTATTATTGATGTAAATACTCATGAATGTCTATTAAATATTCTTTTCTAAATGTCATGGAAATAAACTGCTACTTAAAAATATTTAAGTTTATAAGTTATGCTTCAAACATTGAAAATCAGCCGAATATATAAGATTACTAACTACCAGTTTAAAAAAATTATTATTCTATGGTTAACAAAAACAAATTATCAATTTCATTACAAATAACTAAATCAATTCATCCATTCAAAGTCTAATATTTCTTACTTGCTGCAATTCTTTTTGATTTGCATATTGCTTCCCACACAAATTGCATAAGAGTTCTTGGGAATTTGAAGCAGATGAAATGGAACTATTAGATGATGGTGCCTCGCTTGTTGACGGTGGATTCCAGTTCGGATGATCAGAGTACAAATGTACTTGTAAAAACTTTGCACTTTTGAAAAGTCTCCCACAAAGGTGGCATGTACCAGAACGATTCAAAGAAACTGCTGAATCGTTTTCAGAAACTTCAACACGCTGAGTAGTTTCCTGACTCGATGCAACATTTGGTTGTGAAATTATGAATCGAGATAATGGTGAGATGGCACTGTCCGATTCAGAAAATGCAGATGCCATACGAAGTGCATCTGTTTCTCCAAGCTCCTGTTTCACTTCATCACTTTCTGATGGATGCAGAGAGCTTGTTAAAGTTGAAACTGGTATACCAATAGGGGCACAGACAGAATCAAAAGTTGCTGCAAGAGGCTCATTAATTGGCAACATAGAATCCATCAAAGCATTAGCAGGGGGTGTTGCTATCACACAACCTGTATCAGATGTTTGTTCAGGACCTTGCCAGCGCATTCGGCGTGGATCTCGTTGATACAATTTTTGTGCCATAACTTGAAGACTTTCTAATGAATTGTTACAATCCGTGGTATCAATTTCATTTAAACTAACTCCAGATCTTTCCATTTCAGCATACATACCAAATGGGAGTTTTCCCAAGCATTCAAGCTTCATTATATGCATCTTTGATCGCAAATGCTTAGCTAAGTGACCATGTATTCGAAATGCAATTTTGCAGTCTGCACATTTGAATGGGCGAGGGTTGTCCACAGTAGGAGTGCCAAAAGTCAAGTTCATGTTCACTTTGTTATAATGACTCACAGAACGTTTGTGCTTTTGCAAATGGCCTTTTGTACGAAAAGATACAGCACAATTATCACAACGGAAGGGTCTCTCAAAATAATGAATATTCACATGCAATCTCAAATGGCTTGATTTTGCAAATGTCTTATTACAGATACGGCAAATGCATTTCCCCTCTTCCATTCCCGAAGAGGAAGAAGTAGGTACAATGAACTCGGCCCTGAAACGAGATGATGTAGCTTCTTCAGAATTTGTACTAGTTTGGGACATATTATCTTGAGGATAATAGTAAGAGCTATCTTCTAAATTTGGTGGTGACACAGGTGAGCAAACAGCATAATCTGCTATGTCTGGACTAGATGGATCTTCTGAAGCATCACCCTCTTTTCTACTAGGAATAGCATCAGGTGTTGGAACATCTGATATATAATACAATGACCTTGTAGATGTGCCTGGGCCAAAAGATGCCTGTTCATCAGATAGAGAGAGTAAAGATGTTTCTGCCGTACTGTTGCTACAACCAGCCTCATAGTCTACAAGAACTTGGGGTGAAAGAATTGGCAGAGATTTCAATTGGTATGATTCGCCAAATGTATCTAAATTGGAATCTGGTCCATTTTCTTGAGGAACAATGTTTATTAAAGAGCCTGCCATTCCAGCTGTATACACAGATTTACACTTACTAAGGTCACGAGTTATACTAAGATCCATTGGTTGATCAGAAGATTCTCCTTCAAGCCACTTCTGAGAAAGTGTATTATTGTCCAATCTTCCCCATTCTGGAGGATTTAAAATATGCGGCTTACGGGCTTCTCTTGCAACTGATATAGAGTATCGTCTTGTATATTGTTCTCTGCCACCAAATTCAGAAGATTCGTCAACAGGCGTAGTCAAGGACTCTGAATTTATAGCTCTTGATAATTTGAACTTTGCCAAAGCATCTTTGCCACTGCTTTGTAGTACATCAGCTGAATATGATCTAGGTCTATGACCAAGAGTTTCTGTTGAAAGCCACTGATCAGATACGTTCTTAGATCTTGAAGATATAACAGATATATTGTGTGATACAAGCTGTGAAGGAGACAGCACAGATTGATCAGATCGCACAGTAAAAGAACCAGCTTCTGTTTCACTAGTTGATGTCACATCTGTGAGATCACCTGAAATGTAATATTAAAATAATAAAGAAAATACAGATCAAAAACTTTATAGTACAATTATGTTTTAAAATTTTTTAAATTCATACTGAAGAAAAGCAACATTTGAAAAGAGTATTCCATTTCTTCTCAAAGTTGTTCAATATAAAAGCGTTATTCATAATCACCGTTTTAAGACAAATAAAACATGTTTAATCTATATAATATTAATAGATATGTAATCACATTGAACAAACAATAAATATACATATACAAAATTAAATTTTCAAGTTCCTCCTGAGATATTAAAATATCTCATTCTCACAGGTATAAAATATGTATAAAAAAACTGCTTAAATGCTAAAATATGCTGATAAATTCATAAATCACTCAAATATAGATTATAAAACCATTATAAAGCAGAAAATTACAAATAATTTTGTTCTATTCTTCACTACTAAGGAAGGTTTCAAGCTGAGTTTTTTTTTTTTTTTTTTTTTTTTTGTACTACATAAAACATTTTGCAAATGAAATATTTATCATAATTATTATCCCAGTAACAAAAACCAAAATTAGAAATTTTAACTAAAGTAAACATTTATTCAAAATATCCCCTTCCCAGATATTAATACTTATCATATACAAAAAAATATATGAATTAAACAAGAATCTGATTAACATATTTTGATCTAATATTCAAACGGATACCATATCAGATTAAATAACATGATAATAAATCTTTATTATTTTTTAATAACAAAACTGAAAAATAAAAAAATTCTTGATTACCTGTGCTAGTTGACCATTGACTAGGCTCTCCAAGAGCTGATAAATTAAGCAAACTTCTAACAGCTTCTTGTTCTAAAGTCTGCTGAGAGACTGAATCCGCTTCTCTGGTAGTTTCTTCAGAAGTGTTAATACCAATATTATCTTGAGAATCAGATTTTTTTGAATGACCGTTAGCCAACATCCTGTAAAATATATATAAGAAAATATGTTTTTTAAAAAAATACATAACATATACATTCATTCTTACAATTCCAGTAAAAAATGTATAGCCAATAGGTGTGGGCAAGCATATTCTGCTTCAAAATATTGTTACGAATTTTGTGTAAATAATTTGTATTTGGGTGTTTAATGCATTTATATTACTTTATATGTTATATTTATTTCATGTTAAAATTGTACTATTCACAAGCAATGCCGCTTCCTTACGTTATAATGGTGATTCAATGAGAACTTGGCGAAATCTTGGCAGTAGAGCCAAGTTGGCGACTTTGGAACCCTCTGGATTCTTCTAGAAAGTAGTGGATCTCTCCATTAACATCACGCTCGATGACACAAGCGGTTATATTTCTGGAAGTTTCTGCCGCGTCTATAAATAGGAGTGCCAGCCGCAACCAGTCAGTCTGATTTCAACCAGCGAGTAGCGAACATCGTTTTGACTAGTGATTAGCTCGTCTGTGCTTGTGAATAATCTTTTACTTACGTGTATTTTTAAACACTGATGATTGTGTTTGATTGCTGTTGAAGGTGTGAAGACCTTCAGATATTTACCCTGTGAATATTGCTGCTGAATCCTGTATTTAAAGAATTGGATTTTTGATAATAAATCTGCATTGCTCTTAAAGAATTGCTTATTTTCTATGTGATTGTTTTGCATAAAATCCACGAACCCGGATCTACGTAACAATATAGATAAAAATAACTCTGAATTAAGATTACATGTACAGATATTTTTTTCCAAGAACAGAAAATTTCTAATTTTTCTTAATATAAAAAAACTAAATGGAACACATGTTAAATGCTAATTACACTTTTAATAAAGTACAATATTTAATTCATCTAAAATTATGAGAATTTTTTTTAAATACAGAAATTAGCATCAATATCACTTTTAAGAGCAAGTTTTTAAATCTTTTAATATTATTCCAAAAAATATATATAAATGTTTTTCTTCCGTACAAATATCATTGTGCTTCATAAGGTTCATAATAAATATGCATATTCATTTCAAACACTTACAAAAATTGCAGAAAAACAAATACTTAAGAAAAATATTAACATTTAATTTATTAAAAACACCAGAGCTCCTTACATGTGTATATTAAGGCTTATTACAGAGATTCCTACCTATTATTTTGGTTTGATAGAATCATACTACTAGCATCACTTTCACACTCATCTTCACTTTCATCTGTATCGTCATCTTCATCATCATCATCAGCATCTTCACCATCCGAAAACTGTATTTTTTTCTTTTCAATCTATTTATCAAATAAATAATGAATTCATCAAATGAAACAATTCAATGACTACACAACTCTAAAGCATTTATTAAAAAAAATTTCATTTTCAACTAATTTTACAGACAAAATCAAAAAGTGCCAAAAAGATTAATGATTAATAGACTTAATGTTTTTTTTATAATAGTTGGTTTTCAAAAATGAAAAGAATACAACTTTTTAAAACAAAATTTCTAAAATCTTAAAACCCCAATAAAATACATTAAAAAAGTTCCAAAAAAGCCACTTTTTTCCCCCTATTAAAAAAAATGAGTTTCAAATTTAAAAATGTTTGATCAAGAGATTATTTTCAACTTTCATTTAAACCATCTTTCTTTGAACAATGACTAATATTTTCCAACATTGTACTATGATTATTTTTCCAAGGAATCTTTTACAACACACATGTAAACACCATTGTTTGAGAATGATTTTAAAAATCTCCCACAGTTAATTTATTTAAATTCAAATTTTTCTTTGTTCTTTTGTTATAATCTCATAAAATTTCCAAATTTGAGGGTTTTTTTGTTCATAAATATCTTGGACTATACTCATTGTACAAGCCTAGTATAGATTGAAAAATCTATACTTTTATTGCATTCCTAAAACTTAATACTTTACACTAAGGGTCTTCAACCTTTAACGCTCGAGGGGGCCATATCAATAAATCCACGATGATAAACAGGCCATATCAATAAATTTACAATGATCTGCGGGCCACAAGACTGTCAAAAATAATGTAATCAGGAAATTTAAATATTTATTTTATCAAATGCTTAGCCATTGACTATCAAGTCATTAGACAAGGAAATTTAAATAAGAAAGGGAGGTTTGTTTTACAGGACCAGGACTGATTGTAGGGAAAGAGATGGTGTTACAGATTTGTATTACATATATCTGTTTCAAAAAGTTAAATGTAAGTTGAATTAAAATAATTTGTGTGTTAAAGATTAAAGTCCACCTTTTCTTCTGAAAGCTTCTGGAATTTTATGCAAAGTTAGATTTTTTTTATATTTAAAATTATTTAAGATACAATAAAATTTTCGAAAAATTCGTCATTTTAAGAAAATTTTATCCCAAATGGATATCAAGCACATCAATAAAACCTTTTTTTAAAAAAATGGCATTTTTTATGATAAAAAAGATCTCCAGAAATTGCCTCAGATTCAAATGAAGAGCCACTAAAATGCCTTTAGAGAGCCATTCGTAACCCACGGGATGAACCAATAATAAGCATTTTCTCTTTTAAATAAGTTGATTTAATAGGAACAGACATAATGACATCTGAAATTGCGTTTTGCATAAAAAAAAACAAATAATTATTGTAGATCATCTTATTAAGCCAAAGTTTCTCAAAATGTGGGGCGCGATAACCCAACGAGGGGGGTGCGAGCATGTTGAAAATGAAACTTAAAGAAGCAAAACAAATTTTATTCTGACATAATAAAAAATGAAATACGCATTTTCACTGATATGATACATTTATAAATGTATCAGTGCTGCACAATGTATTTGATAATTGATTTAACAATT
The DNA here is from genome assembly GCA_019973935.1 of Trichonephila clavipes. Classification (NCBI taxonomy): domain Eukaryota; kingdom Metazoa; phylum Arthropoda; class Arachnida; order Araneae; family Nephilidae; genus Trichonephila; species Trichonephila clavipes. Next base: position 240,924 of record BMAU01005591.1, read on the forward strand.
CCTAGTTAAGAACATGTTTAACAATTACCAGTGACCCCATGGGCTTGTCATATATAAAATTACATAAAAAAATTAATACTTATCTTATAATTTATACGGTTTATAATTAAAGTTATATTGTAGATTTACTTCAAAGTACATTATTATTGAAAGTTTGAGAAGTACTGTATTAAGCCAATGACTTTCCTTCATAAGAAAATTTTTAATAGAAGGTAGAATATAAAGTTATTAAAATATTGTTACTAGCTTTAATATATTGAATAATACCCAACTTTTCAATTACATTAATGAAGTCAATCATTTGCAGAACTCACTTGCTTAGCTAGAGCTTCTTCATCAATTTGAGAATCATCAGTAGTAGTTGGAACAGGAATAATGCCAAGCTCTGTACATTTTTTATGATGAGCTTTTGATTTCATATGCTTTGTAAGATTCCCTTTGGTTTTGAAGGCAAACGAACAATGGCGACATTTGTATGGTCGAAGATCTGTATGAGTTCGTATATGCTTTTTTAGCATACTGGGCTTTTTGCAGCGTATGCCACATTCTTCACACACATATTTTCCTCTACCACGTCCTCGAACATAAGTGTAATCTTCATTAGATTTGAAACCACCTTCAAAAATTTTAACCCTTTTCGGTGGTTGAGGTTGACTGGAATCTGTTAATGATCCGGTTCCATCATCAGGGCAATCATCATCATCATCTTCATCATTTGAATTGTTTGGCTAACAGAAAAGAAAATAAAACAAAAATAATTAACAATTAAATAATAAACTAATTTAAAAATAAAATATTAATAATGTAGACAAAAGAAAAACATCAAAGCAGATCTTAAATGATGCTAGTCACTGATTTTTGTTCATTGAATAGTATAAAATTATTTATTAGACCAATATTGATATTCAAGAGTAAATAAATCTAACAAAAAGATCAGAAAATAATCAACAAAGAGAGGAAAAAGATTTTGAAAAAGAAAACTATTATCATTTGCAAAGTCTTAAAACAGAGGAAGGGGGAAGGGAATTAATTTAATTATAAAATAATTCTCGAAACACAAAATTTCTTATTACTTAAAATAAGCCAATCAGAAGTACTGGAAATGGAGCACATAAATATTCACATATACAGAACAAAAAAAGTATGAAGACAATCAATTAACATGATCTCATTTGAAATTCTTTACACACAGATTGCAAGCTTCATTCTTGAGGCTCAATAACTAATGTAAATAGTGTTTTAAGTACACATTTTATGCATCATCATCAAAAGTGTCAGCTAATAAAGATTTGCACCTAGCTAACTGAAACATACTTATTGTTTTACACTTGGAACCAATATAAGGGTTATACGTAATTTTAAACCACACTCAAGTGACGAGGAAGACACCTCTAAGGAGAGCCTCAATTTTCAAATCTCCACAACATTCCAAAAAATTATACTGAAATGTTCAGAAATTCTTAGTATACAAACACTGCCCTTCCTCATTGAGGGCTGAATATAGTTAAATCAATGTATTAATGTTCCTTCACGTCAAAGGTGTTGCAAATTTCCTGTTTATATAATTTAAACCAAGTAACTAATATTATAATGTTTATTAACTTTTGAATACAGAATGGAAACATTTTTTAAAAATTTTTAAAGTTAATAATTAAAAAGGTTTTTTTTATTTTTTTTTTGGGGGATTGCTATTTGACATAACATTCTTTTGGATTCGAATGCTCTTTACAAAACACTATACATATTTTAAAATAACTTACATCATCAGACAAAGTATTTTCTAAGTCTAATGGAGTACTGGATTCATCAGCTGAAAGTACAGGTGGTCTATCTGTCTTATTTCCATGAGGCAAAAGGTTAGATTCATTATTAGGATTCTCCCCAGATTTTGATTCCTAGATTTTCATAATAAAATATTTTTATAAGAAACAAGGCAAATTGTTTAAGAAAAATATGAAATAGTTAGAGAAAAACCTTTTGCACCATTGTAGTAATAACAGAAATTAAAACCATAGAATTGTTACAGAGTATTACTGATATCTGTAACTAAATATTTGATAATAAATAAAACGAATAATAAAAAGTAATAAATTTTTTAATCATGTTTATAATATAATAAATTCATAACTTTAATTATCTAAAAAAGTAAAAATAAAATAAGTTAAAATTAAATATTTATTTTAAAGAAATCCTCTCTTCCTTCAATTCCCCAAATCACATTTTAATAATTGAAACTGTCTAATTAAACATTTTTTAATTGTGAACTGTATTCTGATTTATTTCACTTCATTTATAAAAAGATATGCTTGTGTTTTTTTCTTTCTGTTTTATAATACATAAAACATTTAAAAAAAGCATGCAAGATGAGTTAAACAAATTATTTTATTTCACAGAGAAAATATTGACAGAAAAGGGAATATCTTTTCTTACAATAAAAGTTTTTTAAAAGGCTAAATCTTTGAAGTTACCTGAGGATTTTCTGAAGAAAGTTGCAAATCCTTGATTTGATTTGAGTTAATATTCAATTTGCTAGACTCCTTTGATTCTACATGATCTTGGGCTCGGTAGGTCCAGTAACTTGAGTGAGTGAAAATTAAAGGTTCTCCTAGTTTGGCATTCACAGTGATTAACTTAGATTCCTTTTGTTGCTTGGAGCAATAAAACGAAATCATTTGGCCAGGTGTAAGACCAGATAATTCTTCCTTAGCTGGCATAACCTGCCAATTAGAATACATTGATAACTTCGGATTTGTTTCTTGCAAAACATACATTGGCTGCGGACGGTAAATACAACAATATGTTGATCTTGTAGAGCATTTCAATCCTAGATACGTATATGCATGTCCATTAAGAAATAACTGGCCACAGCTCTTCTTTGGCCTGGGAGTATCTGGACTAACTAAAGTTGAGCTTACCATTGTAAATGGTTTTTTCTTCAAAGGCAAAGATGTGGGTCTTGCTGGAGCAAGAAATCTTTTAGTTGGTTCTGATATGCTTATAGTTACAGAGGTAAAAACATTTTCAATTTCACTTGATGGCATAGTAGGACTGCTTGGGGTAAATAAAACTGTAGGGACTATTGGTTGATTAGCACTGATTTTATCTAATGATTTTGTTGTTGCAAGTAAGTCAAAACTTTTTTCACTGGCAGGAAATATAGGTGAATAGAAAGGTTTGCTTACAGGAGGGAGAGAAATCTTTGCAGATCCTGGTGATGTTTCATCAACCACTGGCATTAAATCATTTTTAAACGAACGAGAAACATGTAAGGAGAAGGCTTTAGAGTCTGGTCCAGGTAAGAAATCACAAGGATATGATAGACTCTGAATTGAAGATTCTTTACGATCATCAGATAACTTATAAAGCTCGGACTGATGACCAGTTCGTGTATAATTGGAAGCAGGCAAAATTTCTAACTTCGGATACTTTGGAATGCTTTCTGAAATAGAAGAAATTGCTACAACAGGAGAAATATTTGATGCTGATCTTCTCGTAGGTAAATGAACTGTACCACCTGATTTATGAATGTGTTGAGCAATAGTGACTATGACACCAGGTGAATTACTTGAATCTTTCTCTATTTCCAAGTCATCTGATATCTTGGACTTTTTTATGGTACTAGAAAATTTATTTGTAAACATAGAAAAGGCACCAGGTAGAGTAGTTTTTATTTTTATTTTCTTTGTTTTGGCTCCATCCATTACCTGAACTTCTCCACCAAAAAGATGTACACTTTGAGATCGACCTCGGTGAGGCAAAATGTCTAAATTACTCAAAACTTTTGTAGAATTGTCATTTATATCAGGAGTGTGGTCTACTACATTAGATCCTAGAAGCAATGAATCGGATACTTTTCTTCGTTTGACAGGTGGACTCCTTGGCATTAATAACTGTTTCTTTAAAATTTGTCCACCTTCATCATCCATGGTTTCAGAAGTAAAATCATTTTTTAGAGATTTATCCCAAGCTGTCTCAACTTTGCCGTGAAAATCCAGAGCTCTTAAAGGTTTAGATTGTGCGTTTGTTTCTTTTAATCTGAATTTTGCAGTTGGATTCCTGAGATGTAGCAAATGGTTGGTAGCATCACAAAAAGAGAGATGTACATCAAAATTGTATTTATCTGAAAACTCCGCAGAGCACTGTGAGCATTTAAAAATTAAAACATGTGTTTCAGATTGGTCATTCATATCATTTACTGCATCTGAGCTATATGAACAGTAAAACGAGCTTCGATCCACCATATCATTGTCTACTTTTAAATCTTCTTGCGATTTACTTTTAAGAAGTAAATCTTTTATGATACTTCCTTCGGGATTTTGAGGATGTTGGTTACCCATTTCTTTGTCAAAGCAGGAAGACTTTTTGTGCTTTGAATATCGAGTTTGCTTCAAACTAAGAAGACTTTTAATGGCACTTCCTTTCAAATCCTCTTCAGAAACTGAGCTTGCAATTTTTGAATACATGCTAACAGATGGAACAGTTGTGGAAAGATTTCCAAATTGAGAAAAATTCCTATCCTTAGATGAAATAACACTAACATATGAAGTGGATGTGGTTTTAGTAGAATATAATCCCTCTCCATCACATCCTCCTAACAGAGCAGAATGCAATTTCGATTTATTGGAACCCTCAGCTACGGAAAGTAAATTTTTATCTTCATGGGATCGGTTTGCCTTCCCAGATATCTTTTTTAAGTCTCCTTCATGATTTGGAGCATTATTTTGAGAGGTCTGTTTAAAAAACCGACGAGACCATACCGGATCTAAAGTTTCAACAATAGCAGCATTTTCAGATATTATTTTGCTTATATGCTGCTCCAAAATTTGAGGACTAGTTATTTTTGGAAACTTCAGTGTTTTTTGCGATTCTATTGAAAGAGCTGAAGAATTGGAATCATCATTGCAAATATTATCAGGGATATGCAATTTTAATTTTGTTAAAGTGACAGGATCAGTTCTACTTGTGTCTTTACTCTCAAAAAAACTTATATTGGATTGATTTAAATTAGTAATTACTCCATTAATCTCAGAAAAATTTGATTTTGTATAATTATTTGCATCTTCACAAAAATCAGAAACAGAAGTATTATTAGGAGGTGTTTTATCAGACTTTTTTTCCAATATTTCTTGAAGAAAACTAGTTTTCCCTTGTGTAACAGCATTATTATCCTTTTCAGAAACTTGAAAACCTATAAGCACCTTTTCAATGCTAGAAGCTGGTGTTCCATACACAGAACTTGGTAACTGACAATTTTGTTCCAACACAGGACTGGCACCTTCTTTAGAATAATTTATTCTATTTTCTGAAGCAGAAATTCGATAATTCATTTGCTGAGAATCAGTTTTGTCCCCAGTTTTTTCTTTTGAATTTACTGATGGAGACACCCCTGACATTTCAACATTCTGCTTCTCAGTTTCATTTTCACTTTCATCCACATTCTCGACACAATCCATACTTTTAATGGGTTGAGATGATATTTTTTCAGAGGCTACCTCAATACCAGTGGTATCTTCAGACATAAAATTTTTTGAAGTTTGTAATACAGGTGTCTCAACAGCATTGTGAATCATAAGCAACATTTTTTTCTGCACTCCATTTGATGTTAAAAATGAAGAGAAAGAATTATTAACTGACATATTTGAAATACCCGATGTGTCTACAGCTAGGTTTTTCCTAGTATTGCCTTTTCCATCAACTTGATAATTATCATCGTATTTCTCAGTATCATTTTTATTGATTTTATTGTTATTTTGCACATGTTTCACAATATTATTATTTACTTCATGCTGAGACACCATATTAGTATCGTTGAGGGATTTTGAAGCTTCTACGTGTTCTCGTTCATTTTTCTCATTATTATTAGGAGAAGGAGGAATGTTGGAAGACACAGTCTTTTTGATTTTGAAAACCAAATCATTACTGGTAGAAAAGTGTTTGAATGATTCATTTTGAATTAGTATGATACCAGGGTCAGTTTTCTTCTTTATGTAGCCACCAGTAGCTGAAAGGGTAATTAAAGAAATGTTACTAGACTGTGATAGGTTATCTTACAGCAATTTTGAATAATTCCAAAAAAGCACAGCTGCCAACATAGGAATTATAATTAGACAATTATTTCTTAAAAAAAAATAACCAAAAGAAACACTAATAATCGATTTTTATGCATGATTTTGGAAGGAAAAAAAATGGCTGGAAATATCATACAAAACTTTAAAATAAAGTAAAACAAAAAAAAAAATGAAATGATACAAAACAAAAGAGATAATTAACAGAAAGTTTAACAGGCAGCTATGCAAAAATGCTTAACAAAGACTATGAATAACATAACTTGATTGAAAATAAGCTAAAGATACAACACGGGGATACAAAACAGACAAAAATTAGGACAGGATGATTTTTTTAAAGAATAGAAAAGATTCAAATCATACAAAATATTAAAAAGAAAAAAAATAAATAAAATGCTTAAATAAAATAAAACTAAGATACTAAAATCGTAACACTGTATGTGACATAACACCAAACTAATTCTTGAATTAGCTGAACATTTCAGAAGCTGCTTTGTACATTTTGTTCAAAATCCCTCAACGACTTTCTCATTCGTACAAATTTGCTATCAATATCAGAGTTAAAATTAAGTGATGATGGTAAAAGTCTGAAGTGAAAAGGTAAACCAGCTGATGGATTTGCAACTTCTTGAGAATATATGATCAAGTATCATTTTTTACTTTAACAATTAAATACTTTAAAAAGAAAGTTTCTAATAAATGCTTTCGTCAATTATCCTAATGAAAGATTATATATCATTTTCTTTCTTTTCCATCAACTAAAACAAGGCAGCCTTCAGTCTTCAAGGGGAGAGACATTCACATATTTTTGCAGCTAATTAGTGATTTTTAACATTTAAAAACAATGACGGGGAACAAAAAGCATATTCATGTAACTTTATTATAAACAAATAGAGCAATACTTTTTAAAAAATACATTAGCAGTAACGGTTACGTTCAGTAAAAAGAAAATTATTCGGTTGAATTTTATCTTTCACTATAAATGCTCATCATTTTTAATTTAAAAATTTTTTTATTTTAACAGGTACGGAGATTTGCTTACTTTTCAAAATCAATTACTTCAGACTGTAATAATTCTCAAAAAGAACGTTTATAAAGTAAAGAATTTCAAAAAATTAAACATACAAGTTATCTGGAACATTAAATTTTACAAATACCTGCAAAATAAATTGAATAAAATTGTTATTACATTTTACTTATAAAAAAAGTTTAGAATTTTTAAAAAAATACATCGTTTTTTAAGGATATTTTAAACATTTTTAATTATTTTTCGAAACTTTTAATTATGTAACAGTAACATTTAAAGAGCAATTAAAAATAAATAAAAAAAACTTTTTAAATTTCGAAACAAAGGATATATCGCAAAAATGTTCGACATCAAGTTATCAGCTATAAATATGTGAGTTACATATATTACAAAATAACTTTAAGTATTATATATAAAAATAAATAATAATCCCTATTTAAACATAATTATACTATTTAAACCGTTAAATCCGTATTCGAGTCTGTTTAACCTAATGTTTTAAATGTTTAAAATTAGATGAAATCGCAACTGATTCAAAATATTTTAATTTTAGAATATTCAAGTAATAAAATTAGTTTTAAAATTGATAAATTTGTATTTTTTTTGTAATCTTTCATCGCGATTTCATTGGATAATTTAATCATTTAATATAATAAAATAAGATACATACATAAAATCCTCAAAAATTAATATTTAAATGATTTTTCAAAAGTAGCATCAAGAACAATTTTTGAGTTACAACCTCGAAGATCGTGAATCAAAAAAAGAGGGCGATACAAAAACACTGTGACCTTTTGGTAGATTAATCTAAGGGAAATCAAAAAGCATTCGATATAACAATCATTTACAGTTGTACTTGAGAGCTTTTAAAGTAAGTCAGGAACGTAAGCTTCTTCCCAAAATAGAATTCTAAACAAATGGACGCCTTCGCAAATCCGCGAACAGTTGCAGCTGACAACGAGAAAAAATGAAAGAAAAGGTTGAACGCAAAGTGTCATCAAGGATAACGAAACATATCACGAGAAATTCGAAAAAGCGGATTCATTTTAAATATTTTAGAGTATTCAGTATCTAATGAATAATTTTGACTGAAATAAACTTATAATGCGTATATTAGAATAAAAAGATGAAAAAATAAATTTGTTTTAATAATTAAAATTTCACACAAAAAAAAAAATCCATATGACTTGAAATACATTAAAGATTTCGAGGTGTCACTGAGAAATATGCACAATAAGAAAATAGCTCCTCTATTAACTCAAGAATAAATCAAGGTATTTAAAAATTATCGGCGCTATGGATTAGTGTTATTCATGTCAAATTCCTTTCGTCACGTCACTGTGTGCACCAAGGGCGTAGCTACCACCGTATCAATGATACGGGGTCCCAATATGTGTAAGCAAAACAATCCGAATATGGTAAGGGTCCATCAAAGGGCCCCCAAGGAATTTTGATACAGAGTCCACTCAGAACTAGCTACGCCAGTGGTGTGCACATTACATAACATAAACAATTACTGATAGAAATATCAAAGAACCCCGATTTTGCTTACATTGCAAATGAAACAACAAAATTTTGGAAGAAAAAAAATAACTAGAACAATTTTTGAACATAAAATACACCAATTAAAATCTTGTCGGAAAAAGAGGAAAACATATCACGCTACTTTTACAGAGACCGAAATATTCCGAAGAGGAAAAAAATGCAATTTCGAAGCAACCATTCCTTTCTTCCGTTTAAACATCCTTCGATTAATTATGCTTTAAAGACAGCAAATGAATTTTTTTTATCTAGGTTACAAGCCCTTAAAAAATTATAACTGATTCCACAGATGAGGGTGGAAAAATTTCAAAATAAAACAATGGATGTCCTGAGTGCACATGAATCAATCAGGCAATGTCGCTTGATGTGACACGAGAAACAGCCTCCCGCAAAGGTGATCAAAGGTGAAAATCGAATGTAAAAATATAACAAAAAAAAGATACCTAAGCCACACACACACCTTCATACGTTTTGTTGACAACATTCAGAGCGATAAGATTTTTTTTTTTATCGTTTGTTTCAGAATCGCATATGAATCACATATCCCAAGCCCTGATAAACACCTTTTTTAAAATACGAAGCTCGTGTATAGAATCGGTCGAATTATCTCATTGGCGAGAGATGAAGTCAACACAGATTATTTCTTTATTTCAAACTTAATATATAAATCAAGCAATGCACAAGAACTATTTTAAAAGAAATAGAAATTACTCAGATTCTAAATACATCCAGTTGTTTAACGAAAATGCACGTTTTTAAAATACATTTTACACAATACATTTATTTTTTTATCATTAATATTCCATAAATCTTATTAAAAAAAAATTTTTGTCACACTATTTTGAATATTTTGTTCTAAATTTTTTAACCAAAGTAAAGACATAGCGTCCGAAGATATTATTCTGGGCATAAAAATACCAATCGCGTTTGAACAATAGAATTTACGTCGAAGTTAATTCAATACTTTTTGATATTGATTCTAAAACATACAAACTGTTGGTTTATAGATCAGGGGTACTCAACCTATTTTCCCGATGGGGCGCATACATATGGCAAATATTTCATGCGGGCCGCAGCGTGAGGTATTAATGGGAAAAACATCTTAAGACCAAGACACTTGAAATGTGGGAAACAGATGAAAATATTAAAACTCATTTTTGGCTTATAATACTATAATAAACTCTATCAAACACACACACATAAAAAAAATTCGGTTTTATGCATTTTTTACTGAGTGATGGAATAGTTTCGTTATCCTTTCATCCCTGACCAAGCCCTTAGTTTATATTCTACTTTCATACAAACAAAACTGACATGCCGTTTGATAATTTGATCTTTTTCTTTTGACACAGCATCTCTTATTTTTATTTTAAATATTAATTTTTTAAATGCAGAATGGCAACAAAGAGGAGTTTTGACTGAATTCCAGCAGGGCCGGCGCTAGGGATGGGCAAGCCGGGCCCCTGCCCGGGGCGGCAAATTGGCTGTAAAATTAACTAGTTTATGAAGAAAATAAACCAAGATTATACCCAAGAGTTCCACGAGTCAAAATAAAAATTAGAAGAAAAAAAATTAAAAATGTTTATGCAAAATATTTACGTTTTCTATGGCTCCACAACAACCAAGGATCGGCTAAACGGCTTGACAACGATAGCCATTGAACACGAACTGAATGAAAAAATTAACGTTAAAGAAATTATAAAAAAAAAAAAATGCTCAGAATTAAAAGTGAGAAAGAAACACTTTTATAGCTCTCGGTTTAAATGTATTTTTAATATAAAATTAAGTCTTAACATTTAGTGGTTCTATAATTTGTTTTAGTACTTTTTTAATATCTGTATTTTATAATTATACACTAGAAATGACTCTTTTCTTTTTTTCTGTGCAAGCCTAATTTTAATTTAGTGCCCAAAACATAAATTTATAAATTAGTATTTTTTGCTCACGTTTTATTTTACCATCAAGAGTGGGAAGGATTTGGGTTATCTCTTTTAATTCTTGTTATAAATGGGGAGCGGCATTTTACCTCTTTGCCCGGGGGCGGCGAAACTGCTAGCGACGGCCCTGATTCCAGACTGAAATTAGTATTATTTATTTATAATTTCACCCATAAAATGATGACTATTCCACACACACAGTTCAGAGTTCCCTACTTAACTGTTATTTGTTATTACTAACTGCTTCAATTACAAATAGGGAGGGGGGGGGGACGTATAATTCGTACCCGTACGACATCAACAGCAAAATTGGTCGATTGATAGAATTTCCCGCTAAATTTTAAATACATTACTTTTAAATAATTTAATTGTTTAGTGCTGACCATGAGCAGGCCACTCAGAAAAACCTAGCGGGTCGGGCCGCTGGTTTATATAGGTGAAATTTCTATTTTCAAATAATTTTAGAGAAGTTTTAAAACACCGCATTTTAAAATAATTTTCAGAAACAAAAATAGTTCCCGTACAACTTTTAATGGAAGTGAAAATTCTCTGGTTTGTTTTTTCACTCAACACATACACAATGAGAAACAATATAAAAATTATTAAAAATATAAGAATATACACTAATGAAAAATATACTACTTTTTGCAGCATAGTATGAAAAGGTAATCATATTCTGCAAAAAGGGAGAGGGGAAAGTATGAAGCAATAAAAATGTTCAGCTCTCCAACATACAATAAGGAAAAATACAAACACAATATGAACAAAAATCAATGATAAATCATCCAATGAAGAAATAGGCATCTCAGTCAAAACGGGGGAAATCAACTATAAGAAGGCACGTTGTAGCAGTTATTGTCAGCAAATATTCATGAGGTTTCCTAATGCATTAGCCAAAAATATGAAGAGATTGGAAAACAGCCAAATTCTCTCGCCCAAATCGTCTAGAATCTACGACTCGTGCACCTGAAAGTCTACTTTAGAGGTTGTTTTAGACAGAATTTTTCCCTTTCTTTCTCTTCCCAAAACAAAACATAAAAGGTTGGGACTGAGATAAACATGTATTAACGAATAAGTTTTTGCAATAAGATTAATAAATATACGCCATAAAAATATAATAAAAACGCTTTTTTTTTCTTCTCCCAGATACTTATGTATATAAAAGTTAAATGTATCGGGAATCAGGGACGTCTTACGACTTTTTGAGGTCCTGGGCCCCAAAGCAAAAGTAGGCTCTACCCGAGATTTTTAAAAATAGACAGTATATAGCATGCATTGTGAAATACTCGTGCAAACGGTAATTTGAAACATATAAATGTGCCAGACTCACAATCTTACAAATCAGGTTCGACCGATAACAGCATTTCGACTCATTGAGTTAAATGATTGTTTATGGTATTAGGCCTAGACATGTGTGGACAACGGTCATTACATAATAATACAGTCCTACCACTTTTACCAGTTGACATGCAGTTTGAAATTCTGGTTTTATTTGGAGAATGCGTGCGGGAATCGAGAATGAGGTTGTGACGGGCTCACGCGTCTTTTCTTTAACATGTCCTTTGGGTTCTTTGGGGCCAGAATTAATGGCAACTCTTTTCCAACCAAATCCAAGAAGTGAAGCGTGAAGGAAAGATGCAAATTAGGAAGCTTTTAAATACCAGAAGTTAGAGTAAGCGGTGTGACAATTGGTGGAATGTAAAGATAATCCGTGGTTCAAGCGTGAAGAGGTTTTGGAAAACGTTACGTGGCGGCTAACAGAAATTGTATGTGATAAAGAACAATTAAATCAAGATGCATACTATTGCACTCGAGTAATTACGCAACTTCATCTAGGATTATTGTGATCGCTACTTCAGATTACATCAAGGTGGGATTGACTATTTAATATTATGGTCTGTGATAGTATTGGAATTGAGTTTCGGCCAGTCAGTTATTGATAGTGGTCCGAGTTCAGTAATTTCGGTAATATAGTTGTATTGTGTGCTTTGCCACCGTTGAGATTCTCTCACATATATTATTATAATCTAATTTGTTAAAGGTTTAGAGGTTAAAAATCTTAATAAAGCCATATTAAGATTATGTATGCTTCTAGTCCTTCCGTAAATCCTACACCTCCAGCTCACGTTGATAAACAAGGAGATGGTCACACGAGAGGGGCGACATCACAAGGTAAAATTGAAAAAAAAAATTTATCAATATGCTCAAATATAAAAAATTACAAATCGACATTTTTTTGGGTCAAAATCAATGCAGTATCTTTTTAAGAAGTCCCGTTAGAAAAAACGTATTATTTATGTAAATATGGTATAACACAGAAATAGAGCAAATTGTCACGTATCAAAGTATGTAGTTTATAAACATTGGGGGCAAATATGTTATTAAGTACAGATAACTTCTCATATTCTCGAAAATATATTCTTTCACTAGGTTATTTTAATTGTTATCATCGTATCAAAATTTTTATTCTTCAAGCTCTGATGATTTGCATAAAATTTTGATCAAACTAATCAACACATAAGGAACAGCATTTATACTGCATATCGATATACACAGTAAAAACACATTGAAAAAATGAGCAAAATACAATACGATATATTAGTGTGAGAAATTAAATATTTAAAATTAATAAATTTATAATATTCTAATAATATATTAACAATACTTTCGGAGGGAAGGAGAATAGAAAAAAAACCCTCTTAACTCTGGTTTCGCAATCAATCTGTCCAAATATTTTCTCACAAGTGTTTTTAACTGCAGTAGAAATCTAGATGTCAGCAAATACAAGACTTCTTATCCATTTTAATTTTTAAATATGAATCAGATAATATAAAGCAAATTCAGTCATTTTAAATTATGCATTTTTTAAGTAAATATAAGATGATGAGGTTTATATAATCCTTATCAAACCATGTCGAAAAAAATCTTCTCCTACTTGTACTTAATACTGGAAAGTTAAGATTTAATATAATGTAAAAATAAAACAAAATGATAGGGTTGGAAGGAAGCTTAAAGATTGGAAAATGATTAATCTAATATATATTATAAATGTGAAAGTTTGTGAAAATCTTTGTTAGTCTTTCACGCAAAAACTACTGAATGGATTTTAATGAAACTTTACAGTAATATAGCTTATACATCAGAATAGCACATAGGCTATAATTTATAGCATAAACTATAATTTATCAAGATTTGGGAAAAGTGTCAAAAATATAACGATATTTGTCAAGTAAGTAGGAAAAAATTCTGTCTTCTGCTAGCAATTCTGGCATGCGCTGCAAAAAAAAAACCCACGTCTGCATATATCTATCTTTTGTTTGTGAAAAACCTTTTTTGTTTTGGCTACGCAAGGTGCTCGCTTCTAATTAATTCCTCTGATATAATGCCTATTTTTTTATTTCAGAATCAAACTAAGTTTTGAAGGGAGAGGTTGTTATAAATCTCTCTTTATTTTAATGTTTTTTTAACATCTTATTATGCACATTTGGTAGTAAGAAATTGATCTTTTTTCCAAATAAATGCTTTTATCAGTTCTGATACTTAAAGTAAACAAGCTTTCTCTTTCACACTGCTTCATTTGGACAAATTTTCAAAATTTATTTGTGGTTAGTAGTTAATTATAACGCTATAATTTTAATTGAATAGGCAGATATAATTATTTTTACACTTAAAAACGCAATAATTATTGTTCTGTATTTCTTAAGAGTGTGAGAGTGAGTGAATATTAATGCTGCACTGTTCAGCTACACGAGGGCTTTTGACAACGGATCACGTAATTTTGAACCATAGTCAAGTAACGTGGACGACATCTGAGCTGGCACCACTTTCTCCTAACTACCACACCACACCAACTTAGAAGGAATATTCTTTCAAATCCACTCTTCCAAGATATATGCCAGCACGGGTTCCATGATGATTATTTTAGCGGAAATAATAGTTTATCAAAATTTAAGTGTCTTATGTTTTTGTATGTTAATGGAGACCTTAGAAAATGATTTGACTACTTATTTTAAGTGAACGGTATATATAATTAATTTTACAGTGGAATATCTTTATTTAATTTATTAGCTCTAACGGATTAAATTTCGCAAAGTGGAGTATTTTGTTTATGTATATCCCTTAATTTTCAATGTAGTGATCCAAAAAAATATTGTATGAAAAAAACTGCAGTAAATAGTTATGTGGTGGATAAAGTATTAACGTGCATCACTCCCCTACAGGGTGGGTCTTACAAAGCTCTAATAAAGCTCGAGCTACGAAAGTAGCTAGGCATTTGCCAACTTGACTCTATCGTTAACATTTCGCTATGTTTTTCATTGGATCGCCATTATAATTTAAGAAACGGCGTTGCTTGCGAATATTACAATTTTAAAATAAAATAAATACAACAGAAAGTAATATTAATGTATTACACTTTCAGATATAAATTATTTACACTACTTTAAGCGTTCATTACGCAAAATTTTTAACAATGTGTTACTTTTGCTGAGCAGAGATCAGCTTAGGGAGGTATTTTGAAAAATCGACCCTCAAGAGTGTTACGAGGAATTATAAATTTAAAAATCCTTTTTATCGGCTATTAGAACTACATAGTTAAAATTTAACAAAGATGGTTTTTTTTTCTTTCTTTTTTTGTTTAGCTGAGATATGCAAAAAGCTTTTTTTGTTTAATTTTCAATTCACGTAAAATTAACTCATTAAAAACTTTTTCCTTCAATCTGTGTTGTTTAATTTTTCAGTTCACCCGTGCGAAGAACAGGTATACCAGCTAGTGAGCTATAAATCTAAAACCTAAGTGTTCCATTCAAAATACGCTGCAAATAAAACCTGTAGAAGCTTTACAGCCCTAACATAAGTAATGATGTACAGTTAAAATACGATTTTTTAACCACCTTTAGATAAAACATTTTTCGTGCATTAAAATTTGAATTCCTTCACATAAAATAAGTCCAAATGTTATGTTAAATCTTATTTAAAAAAAATTAATTCACATAGCATGAAACACAAAAAATACTTAATGGAATACGAGAACCACACACATGAAAAGCCATTTCCAACCATTCACTCTTTAAGTTCATAATATACGTCATTTCTTTTAAATAAACAGTATTTCGAAATATGTAGAAGTTAATTTTATTTTGCTCATCCCTTCTTTTATTTTTAAAGGTACCGTTTTTATACCCGGCGTATAACGCGCACCCTTAAATTCCGATCTTATTTTTTGTGTCAAAAGTGCGCGTTATACGCCGGATTTTACGGCAATTTGTTTTGCAGCTGAATATAATGCATGTTTGGTAAAACTTAAACAGGTGTATCAAGGTTAAAACAAACTAGTCAATGCAACGTTTTAAACTTTTAACGAGTTCTAAACTATATTAAAATTATGGCAAGTCTTAATAAATGTAAACATTTTATTTAAAATTACTTTTTCATTTCAGTATGTCAGTCCATCATCATAATCCTAAAAATGGGGAGGGGGTCTTATTTTTCAATTTTATACCGAGAATTTGAAAATGTGAGCTTCAGGACTTTCGAAATATAATATTTCTTTTGCATTTATGCTATGTTATTTACAGTCGATACAAATATGCTGACGGCAAATTTTTAAATGGAATGCATAAAGTTGCAATTTGACATCCAAATTTAAAGAGAAATTTGATTATGTTTCTTTGCACTTCTGTGAATCATACCTCCCAGAGACAAGTATCACAAAGTGCAAAGTCATGCAATTAATCATGTCGTCATTGTTTGAAATGACGTACATTTGTAAACAATTATTTTCAACAGTAAAGCGCACTCTAAAAGAGTAAAATTAGAACCAGAATATCGGATGAATAATTTGAAAACTTTTTGGAGAATTGCAACCATTTCAATCGAATTAAATGTTGTTGCGTAAGTTTCTCAAATTCAATGCCAGGTATATTACGTTCACTTATGATTCGTCATCTCTTTACAATAAAAAAAATTAATAACGTAATTTTACAAATAAAAATTTATATAATACAATGTCACAATACTTTTATACAGCTGTCGTTATATTAAAAAAGTAACTTACCGTAAAATCTGGAGTATAACGCTCATTTTTAACACAAAAAATTTAGATCGAAATTTACGGCTGCGCGTTGCACGCCGGGTATAAAAATGATAGCTTTAAAATTAAAAAAGATATGAGCATAAAAAAAAAAATCAGACTTCAACTCAGATCAGGATACTGTTTATTTGTTGTTGTTGTGGCTAATGCCACCTGTCTGAGGTAGTCAGATCAAGGCCCACGAAATTCATCGAGGCAAGGGGCTACAAGTGCGCCTGTCGTTGGCCTTGACCTTGAGAACCAAACAGGTGACAGTACGAATTAGCTCGGCGAAATTCCCCGAAGGGACGATGGATGGAGAATGTATCTCCACCTCCCCAATTTAGGCATGGAACTGAAGGGGAGGGAAATATTCTCCAGTCCCCTGCACTCGTGAATCAGCCCACAAGACTTTCGGACCCACTGATTTAACGAGCACGTACTCCGTGTGTACTCGGAGGGTATTTGGTGGCATCGCGCATCGAACCCAGGCCTTCCGGTCTGGAGTCCGATGCTCCAACCACTAGGCTACCCACGGCCCACTGTTTATTTAAAAGAAATAACATACCTAATAGACTAAGTGGGAGTTGTAGTTCCAGAAGTATACTAGTTTTTAAAAATTTCCTGGGACAACACCTCGAATAAATAACTTAAAAACATTTCTGCATTGCACGTATACATTTCAGGTTCCTTCGTAAAAAAAAGGGGGGGTGCATTATACGGTGAAAAATTAAAAAATGTAGTTTGAAAGTATAGGTGCGCGCTATATATTCGCCGAATCTCCAGGAAATAAAATTTAAATTACTAAAATTTGTCAACAATACAAGTTTTTTCCCCTCATTAATTATCCTGGTGTTATGCATGTTTTATGTGGGGGGAAGAGGTATGCAAGGAAGCTAAAAGGTTAAACTACCCTACTTCAAATTAATATTCAAACGGTATCATGTGTACCCATGGGGTGCAAGGACAATTTTTAGGAGTATTATCCGAAAGAATACTCTCAATGAAATATTATTCTGAAGTTTTACATGAAAATTTAGCAAGCAATCAAGGAAAATAAAGATATTTGTTAGAATGATCGACATGTGTAGCAGAAGAATTAGAATGGTCGACATATAACAGAAAAATATATTTATCTTTCAACGAATCAAAAGAAAGAAAAACAATGTAGGTACTCGTTATTAATTTCTTTGCAAATATTAATAAAATACAAAGCTAAGAATTAAAAGTAATACAATTATGGGCAATTAATATACTTTGCAATTTTTTTTTAATAATTTATTTTCCAATTATTAAAAAAAAAAGCCTGATGCAGTAAAAAACTTGAGCCTTTTGCTTGCTTGAAAGCTTCTTGAAAATTTTATGAACAATAAAAAACATATTGTAATAGAACAGAGCCTTATATTTGCGTTACCGCCGTATACCCTCAACCACTTAGGTTTTTTTCTGTACCCTTCGGATCATTGAGAGGTTCAGTTTAAAAAAGAAAAATTTCATTCTCTTGCACGTTTTGAAAGGCATCTCCTTTATAATGCTACGATTTAAAGTTGTGCAATTTGTATTCCTTGTAAAAAAATTTACCCTCTTGAAATATGTATTTACTTCTCTTTTTTTAAATAATATCTAACTATTTTAATCAGCAAAATAATTCTTTATGAAAATCACCCAATTGATCTAATAAGGTCAGTTCATTATTACCAACACATCAGGAATTGTACAATAAAATTCCTTCGATAACATTTGACGAATTTATTGCACAAAATGAAGTAGAAAGCACAATGGTTTACGAAACCTATTTCGAATACTCAGCGTAACGAAACGGGAGGGGGAAAAAACTATAGAGGAAAGTAAAAATTATTCTAAACCGCATGATCACGTGATTAAACCAACAAGAGAAAATAACCTAAAAAAAAGGCAAACGACACACGCAGAAAGTTGTTTGAGCCAGTGCGAAACATGAATTCTTGGGAGAATCCCCAGTTTCCCCGAAAAGCATTAATGACGTCATACGCATTGTTGCGAAACGGATTAAAAAGAGAGAAAGAGAGATTGCATTTAAACTCCGTCTTGGTTCTGCCAAATAAACAGCATGAATCGGATAGTGAAAGTGATGCTCCGAAAGTGGATTAGCGAAATTCACTGGAATATTTGATTTTATATGAATTATTAAAACGAAAAAATTGTATTATAAACTTTACATATAATTAATTCATATCATTAAGCATATGTTCAAATTACTAAAATGAACAACAAACATACGTGAATTAACTAAATTAACAAAAAAGTAAAAATCTGAACAAGAAAATACTATTCCCTTCCTCCAATATATATGTATCAAAATTATTTTATTTAAAATATTTTGAAATTTTTACATCCTGTAGAATTACCAGTGATATTTATTTACACTTCTTATTTTTGTCTGATGGTAAAATAGTTATGTATTATTGTATAGAACTTAATAACTCATTAACAGATGATTATTTTTTTTTGTACTGTTACACGACAATTTAACATTTAATTGAAACAGAATTTTACTTTGTGGCGCAACAAAAGGGAAGTGTACAATTCTTGATAAATTGGATAGAATCACGCTATACTTCACATTAACGTTATTAAATAGAATTTGTAAAAAAATGCGTTCCACAACGAAATTGACATTCCATTTAAAAAATATAAACTTATACGTATTTTTTAATCAGAGAAAAACGTTAATGTTTTATTTCTTCTCATTTTATAAAACAAAAAAAATGAAATAATATTGCTAAATAATTTGCTATTAAGTGCTTATTAAAAGGATAATCTATTTATTAGAAAAATGCTATCCAAACAAATGTTACAATCAAAGAACATCCATTTTTTAAATTTTTTATTATTATTTCAAACAAACTTTTCAAAAATTAGAAGATAAACATGCATATATATGTATTTTCTAATGGCAGATCATGAACAGTTAGTTAACATGCATATAACTAAAATAAATTTTAAACGATAATTTTACTTCAAATACTACAAAAATCAAAAAATTATTAAGAGACCCATAATATCTATATATTTATATTATATATATATATTTTGAAAAACTTCCAAACTTGATGGAAAACTTTTTTACAAAAGAAATGCCTCTTAGAAAGCCCTTTTAATATCGGAAAAAAATTCTTTCTCCTCGTCCTAAGCCTAGTCATGAAAATAGCTAAGTTACTCAAGATATTTCAGTTTTAAAACATGGCAAGAATGAAGATTTTTTTGAAGGGTAAGAATGAGGGGATATTTTAAAACGGTTTCAGACCACGCAACAATAATTTTAAAATATTATTAAAGATATACACTTGAGTTTTTTTTTTATCTTACATTCAAATCTTTTAAATGAATTCAACCTATAAATATAATAATTAAGCTTGACAGTTGAAAACAAAATCCCCAATACTCGAAATATTTACCTTAACGTATCCGACTACGTTCGGAGCCGTGATTTTGCAAAAGCGTATAAATGGATAATATTTATGATATTTAGTGTCACTTAGATTATAAAATGTATATAAAATTGTTTTAAGAATAATATTACAATAAAAAATTATTTAAGTACACTATTTTGACAAAAGATGAACATAGAATGACCCATTTTCAAAATATTCTCCTTTTGCAAAAAAATGTTTCTATTACAACAATATTTTGCCCGCGTTTTGCTCAGATCTCTGTACAGAGGCTCAACTAGAATTTTTGAAACATACAACTTAGAAGTGGGTTTATCCATGTTTTACGACAACAGAGGAGAGAAATTTTTTAAGAAAAAAACGATGAATTATTTCAATGGGTTTTAACTCTGAAAATAATGTGAATTTTGCAAAAAAAAAAAAAAAAAAAAAAAAAAAAAAAAAAAAAAAAAATAGTCCAGACACTGTGGAGAAGTCTTTACACACACTTCATATAAGCAAAATATTATTTTATAAAAAGAGAACCTTTTGAATAAAGGTTATTCTAAGTTAATTTTTTGCCAAAATATTGTACTTAAATATTTTTTTTTTTTTTTTTTGTCAAAATGTCCTTAAAACAATTTTATACATGTATTCTAATCTAAGTGACACTAAATATCATGAAAACTATCCATTTATGCACTTTTTTAAAATCACGGTTCTGAACGTAGTCGAATACCTTAATAAATGATTACAGGTCAATTCATTAAAAAATCTACAAATGAAATATTTAGCATAGTTAAGTTTCCGAACAAAAGTGGGGGGAAAAAACAAGATACGTTAAAATGGTTCTAACATGGAATATTTTTTTTTAAAAGTGTAACAAGAGACACATCCATATATTATATGATTGGCATCGTTACACAAATATATTCAAAAACGTTAGCAATGCCCCCCCCAAAAAAAAACAACAAAAAAACAACTTATGTTAAGGTAGACACGAAGGTGCTTTTTCAATTCCTACTATTAGTTCATACTCTCCCTATATACATTAATTTATATATCTTGTTCAAATTTTTAATCAAAAATAAAATGGTTTTTATTCATCCACTCAAGTTCAAATACATTTTTTAAACTTGTAGTGAATGACACTTTATCTTCCAGTAGATTTTTCAAATATTAATTAAATTTAATTAATTAATTATAGTTATTGAGATATATTTCATTCGATATTATTTCTTTAGATGGCAGCACCATTGGAAAAAACAAATTTGTGATGAAGATTTAACTTAACCTAAATAATCATATGCTAGTAAGACGTCAGCATTCCTTTCATACTGTGGTTTTAAGATAAATTCTTACCTTTTTACTCAACTTTTATTAAAAAATATAATCACAAATTTGATGTGGTTAAAAAGTTTTTCAGTTAATTTATAAAAAGTGATTTGCCACTTAATATTGTGATTCTAATTGTAATTATTTAAAAAAACGTAGCTAAAATAAAAATTTTCTATGTTGACCTAAGTAGGAATTGACTAATTTTTTTTTAAAAATATTACTTGTTTTGAAGAATTCAAAAAGCTTTTCTGGCAATGCATACGATAGCTGAGTTACTATACTCCTCGTAAAAAGTAAACTAATCACACAATTATCAATATATTGTTTCTCTCTCTCTCTCTTTCATTCTATTTCAAAATCACCATCCAGAAATATAAAAAATGCTGTTGTAGCCAGTTTATGTATCATTTAAACAATTTCCACTGGTTTTTATTTTCTTTATCCCCAATAAAAATAAAAATCGCGCCAAATAACACAACTGGCAAAAAGATGGATCAGCTCTTTCGTAACAAGTGCTACATAAACAAATGGCGTCAACAAGGTTGGGTACAAATACTGAGAAGTACCACGCCTCATTCCGCGAAGTGTTAGCGAGTGTGCTTGAACAGATGTCGGCGGAACCCTTAAAAATAACTAAACAGTAATAAGAATCACGGTCGTCTACAACGCATGATAAAAGTGCGTAAAGCAAACATTGTAGTCGATGTTAGCTCAACTCGAAAAGTTTCTTTCCTTGAACTTCGCATATTATCATGCCGGGTTTTTATTTTCATTTGTATGTAAGCCACCGATAATGATTTCTAAATCGATTCCTTTTCTTTTGATTAAGAAATATATATTCTTATCGAACATATTTAAAAAGAAGTGTGAGTCATTTACGATTTACGTAATTTTTATTACATTCTAAGTTTGTCAAGAACAATACTATCAGTAAGCTATGTAATTAATTCTGTACGCCGAATCGCAATAAAAGCATTCTAAGTAAAAGAAAACGTTATAAATTCAGGTTGGTAAAAGTGTGATGATGAAATATTAGTCTAAAAATGAAAACATTTTTTTTTCAATATGATAGCTTCCAAACAATGATTATACTAAACATGAAAGTTTTAAATTCTGATAAATGTAAAACTGTAATAATTGTTTATAGGCATTTTTTTTTTTAAATAATGTTCTAAATGAGTGAATAAATAATTTTTTGAAGGGAAAAAAAGTTTAGAATCATTTTAACAGACGAAAAATTTATTGAATAGATTGCATTTGTATTGGAGCATGTTCTTCTATTTCAAACTTGTTTTTCTAGTGCTTTCGCGGCATGGGGGTACTCGAACAGCCGTCGAACCACAAGCTCTCTCGTGAGGTTGGTGATCGAGGAAGAAAGGTGGGAGGCCCCTGACTATCCCCAGGGTGTTCTCCCTCAAAATTGGGCTGGAACTGAGTAAAATCGTACTGTCACCTGCATGGTGCTCAAAGCTAAGGCTAACGCGGCAGGCGTACAAATCTAGCCCTTAACCGCGATGAATTTCGTGGTCTTTTGATTTGATGTTACTGTCGATCAGGTGGCATAAGCAACAGCAACAACACTTGTTTTTTAACCACAGCTTAGAACTCCATATTGTTTAGACATGTATCTTCTCGCAAAAATATTCGACAATTAATAGATAATCAGAAAAACATTTGGACAAAAAATTACGCTCGAAGAAATATACAAAAATTTTCAAGAACCAAAACAACTTAAAATTTCTAACAAAACAATAGTAAATAAATGTAGGGCACTAATTCTATAGCAATATCTCAAACATATTTCCAAATAAGTTTTTCATAAATTTTAATAATCTTTGAAGCAAAAACAATTTAAAATCCTTAAGACTAAATTTCGGTCGAGTATAAAGGCTTCGTTTCAAATCCAAGCCCGAAACTAAATTAGAAAAATTTATTTAAAATGAAAACGACTTCCCCACGCGATTCGTACCAGATACTTGCCACGCTGTGGAGACCTTATTGACTTCCTGCCCATTAGCTACAAACACACATGCAAAACGAGTTACGTCATCACACAATCCTTTCTCTCTCTCTCTTTTTTGCACCGTCACTTGAACAAAGCAGATGCATCTCTTGTTAAGGAGTGACTCCCATTTTTACGTCAGTCGCGATCGTAACGTAGGATATGCGTCAGTGAGTTACGCTTTCATTATAATTATCCATGAGCAAAACACGCGCATGACACTAGACGATAAGTTTCACCTGCGGCCAAAGCACACATTATGTCCTTTTGGATGAGGCATGGAACATTCCTCCATCGTGGAGAAATGTGAGGGGGCGGACTGAAGTCTTTGGGAAAAAACGACACCCATCTGAAGATGAGTTAAGACTTCTAGTTCAATGGAATGTTATTTGGATAAGACTTGTTTCGAAATTCTTTAACCCTACGCGTATTGC
Organism: Trichonephila clavipes; assembly: GCA_019973935.1. NCBI lineage: Eukaryota > Metazoa > Arthropoda > Arachnida > Araneae > Nephilidae > Trichonephila > Trichonephila clavipes. The sequence goes on from BMAU01005591.1 coordinate 264,749, forward strand.
GAGAGCAGCTGCGTAATTTAAAAAATAACGTTAAATTCATTGGAGGGGGATGGGGAGGGGTCACTAAATCGTCTTAAAGAATAATTGCTCTATATATTTTTCTATATATGGAGCAATAGAGCAGAATTATCAGTTGTGTGTGTGTGTGTGTGTGAATGTTTATTTTTTAACATTATCGACAGCTTCATTCAGAGTTCTATTAGAAAAATTCCGGTTTTTAAATCTAATGCGCTTTGTAATTTTAAAATACGATCAGGTTGATTCAGCCAGCACCTCCTGTGTTAAATTACTATCAAACAGAACGAAGATTTTAAGATACGGTATTATTTAACTTGTATTAACTTCTATTTTTTCAATGGACTGCATATTATCAATTAAAATTAAGCCTTTGCAGATACGGCAAGTCTCAATATGAGATCCATTTTAGTTGTGGCACCATCTAGTGGCGGATCTCGTTACCAAATTTAGACGTTACCAATCAATTTAATTCAAGCTCTCGTCGGATGCTGAATATTGCCGTGATTTAATTCTGCCGAGAGCACCAGAGCCAAATTAATACTCAAGGGATCTTTTACATGCCACATAATCATATGACATGCGTGCCTACGATTTTCGCATCCAGAAAATCTATCTATCCGGGGAGAACCCGCAACCTAGGCTAATGAAGCGGCTACGCTACCTCTAAGCCACCGAAGCCGACTTATTCCATAATTAAACATAATGAACAAAAGATTATTTACGCTTAAAAATTTATTTTCAGTACCTTTCAAATGACAGTAAAAGACCTACTTGAATGATCAGAGGAAAATTTACTTAACCAGTTAACTGGGATTGACGAGTATACTCGTCATAAAGTACATAACAGGATTTTGTGTCATGACGAATATACTCATCATGTGTAAAAAAGAACATTGGGGCTATGTAAAATTGTAATTTTCTTGAAGAACAAAACATATTCTCAAATGTCAAGTTATTTAGAATATTTTGAAGCCAAGCCGGAGTAAAACAGATAAATAAAAATATGAAAAATTAAATGTGCGTCCAGGTATGCACCGACTGGAACAGTGAATAAAGCTCATAAGTGAATTTATATTTCTGTGCGATGATAATATCTTTTATATGTTAGCCTAAAAGGAAATAAAGTCGGAAGGTTGATTTTCTTTATAGTTATTTAATTTTCTTAGCGTTTTTCGAATAATATGTATGTAAAGTATGTATATGTTAACCCAATACATAAGTGTTAGTAATAAAATTAGCAATTTTATAACATAAACCCAATCTTTTGACAGTGACACTTACTCAGTGATTGACGAGTATAATCCTCATCACTCGATTTCCGTCACTCACAGTTGCGCGCTCTCAAACGGGAGTGTCACAGTTAACTAGTTAAAATACTTTCCTTTTATGCACCTCGTTGATATTTCAAGAAGAGTTGCACAATTCATTTTCATTCATATCTATAACGTAAACTAAAATAAACATCGAACATTTGAATATTTTTGAACGAAATAAATAATTACGACAACGAATTTTAAAAAATACTACAACATTATTTATTGATAAAAAATTTTTTAACATAAAGTATAAAAAAAATAAAAATGAAGTAAACAGTTTATAGTTAGAATAATTAAATGAAAAAGTCGATAATATAAATATTATTCACAATTGCAAAATACTCCATACGAACAATGATTTCCTCTCATTATAGGAATTCATTCATATACCACATTATAATATCAGAATATGATATTATGACAAAAGAAAATTTGTTTAAAAAATACACAAATGAATTTTTAATTTTTAGAACTCCATGAAACAAAAATTTTAATAATCATTTCTCGTAAAATCTACTGAATGACTACAAGTAAAAGAATGCATGAACAATAACCACTACTCTCAACTTTGATCACAAGCCTGCAATAGCATTGTTGAAAGCAACGGCGGAACGAACGACTTCATATCTGTTCTTGATTGATAACAACGAACCTAAGTATGAATGGAAAACATTGTTTAGTTCTGTAGTAATGAGATGTTACTAGTGAACCAACCGGTTGTACAATTTTGACGCCCAAAACTACAGAACCGTGACTGTGACCCGTTAAAGTCAGGGTATTTCGGGAACCATTTTCAAAAAAAAAAAAAAAAAAAAAAATCGGAACAAATTTTATGTTTATATCATTTATTCGTTTAATAACTCAAACAATGCATAAATATTCACAATATATTCTGAAAAAAAAAATTGGATTGGAAATAAATATTGCATAAAACCGTTTGCTTTTGCAATATGTTGTGCCATTTAATTTTGTTGCTTAATTAACAAATGGTATTAATGAAGTTGTTTTTCTTATATTTTCTGCTATTTCTTCAAAATAATATATATCGAAAATACAAGTTTAAAAATTTTGTACATAATTACGGACAGTGAATTCCATGTCCACTGAATTAAAAAAAATATCGGTTGTTTCCTATAACAGTTTTAATCAAGAAATACATCATAATTGTTTATTTTTTAATTTTAATTTATACATATTTTCTCTAAAATTAAAATTAAAAAAAACAATTACGGGTTAAGCAAGTGGTTACTTTTCGCTCAAATAGCAAACTAAAGTTTCCGTCGGCTAATTTTACTTCATAGAATACTACGTATTTAAATGATGCAGGAGTACATATGAAATCCAAGAAATGAGAAAACCAGGTAAAAGAAACTGTTTATATTTCCTTAAAAAAATAGCAATTTTGTTAGACAACGAATGAACCTTGGGAAAAGAGCACATGCTATCGCTCCAATTATTATAAAATTCAGTTAAAACCATTTACGGAATGAGTTAAACCATTACTGAATATTTTACGGAAAACCATTCTCCGTAAAATATTCAGTAATTCTGTGTGACTGCCTTCATAACGCCTGTATATAAATTACTAATATTCAGGCGTTATAAAGGCAGATTGGAATAAACATTCAACAACGCGTAAATTCCCCCTTCTTAGACGAACATTGTGTGCTGTACAAATAGATTTATCAAATTAAAGATAATTTATAATATTTAAAATGAAATATTTTTGAAGTGAAACTTGCTATCAATGTCTCTTTACAATTAATTCAGTAGCGCAATATACACCCCCGCGCAATATTTTAAAGAGCCCAAAGCCTGACTAATGCCAAGTACGTAATTTCCCAATTTGTAAAATATTCAGGCAAAACCTGAATTTGCAGGGGGAGGGGCTAATATTCTCCGTTACGTCACTGTATTCATTTAATTATATTTTCACTTTTAGAAAATTACTAATTTAATGCTAGTAACTTTTCTAGCGTCGTTTCAATATATCCATTATGTAATTGTTTCTAAGAACCAAATTTGCTTTCAAAACTTATTTAAGCCAATATTTTTTTAATTTCAGTGATTGTAATTTTTGATAATAAAGAAATAATTTAAATTTTAACACCATAAAATAAGAAGTTATATTTACATTTTGTAGCTTAAAATTATGCTTTCATTCTTTTTAAGTAAAAAGAAAATTCGCGAAACATCTTACATAAAAGAAAGTACATATTAAAAGTACATATATAAAAGATAGTAAAGAAAGTACATATTTGAGCAGCTAGCCTTGCATAAATATTTTTTTGCTTTTAATCACTAAAAATGTGATTTTTCAAAAAGAATCTTTGGAGATATTTTTCAATTATTGAAGCTACAAGAAAATCCTTAAAAAATTGTTCGAATTAGAGAATGAAGACTTCAAAATTAACTTTAATTTTGTTAACAATTTAGTAGAAATTAGCTTTTAACTTCCTTTTCGCGCGCGCGCGCGTGTTAATTTATATAATTTAAGGCCATAATTTAAAAAATATAAACTTCACACACTGCATAAAATACTGCTTTCAATTCAAAGTCGATACCTTTTATTTCATCATTTTTTTGCTTTTTAATCATACGTGAATATTGCCTATACAGGAGGAAATGAAAATATTATCCTACATTAATGTGGAGATCAACGTTACCGCTGGAACGCGCAATATATTACAACTTATTTAAGAGAAGTTGATATCGACGCATATAACAAAGAAATTATATTTTTTCACCCTTAAAAAAACATAAGCATTTCCCTGCAACAGCAGAACTAAAAAAAAAGAGGGTCGGAATGCACACCACGTGCTTATTTGTATGGATACGCCCTCGTAGAGTTCCCCCTGGTTTTGCTCTCCGAATAGCAAGGCAACAGCAGCAGACTCGCAGAACGACACTTTTCCGCTTGCAGCAGTAACAACATTATGGCAACCATTCACCTTGGCGAGAAAATTCCTTGGCGTCAAATTTATGACAGAATGATTAATTGCTGCATTCGAGGAGAGAAGAGAGTGAGGAGCATATAACAGAGTTGTGAAGGGAAGATCAGAAAGTAAAAATGAAACAAAAACCTTTTATCTTTCTCAGCTGCCTAAAATTTAAATTGATTACGCAGCCGAATGTATTTTTCTAGACAACAAAAACACAGCCTTTTGCTCAAGCTGCAATCTAATAAATAAAAATAACGGGAACAAGCCAGAATTTTTATATTTTCTGAATCTTTTTTATAATGAATAGAAAAAAGAAGTAACAGAAATAAAGCCTTTTTTTTTCACTTTAATCGAAGTAAAAAGAGATTTCCAAAAAAAATAAACTTTTAGAAGTCAAAACTTTTTTGAGTTCGAAAAAGAATTAAAAAAAACTTGCCCTGAAAACGGGATATCAAAACGATTCAGATATTAATTTGCTCCTTTTTCTTTAACAAAAGTAAAATTATTTCTGGAATAAACGTAAAAAAACACGAGATTTGCTTTAAAATTAAATTTATAAAATAAGAGAAATATGCATCAAAATCAATATCATATAAATCTGGAAACTAAGAGATGTCTGCGTGTCATAGTGGAGCACTCAGGGAGGGGGTCTGGACCCCCTCCCCGTCGATATTTTTTCTTTCGATTTATTATAATCATATGCATATAATACGTAAAACAATTCCAAAAAAAGGTGATAATTTCAGTTTCAAAAAATGAAAAAATAATGAATTATTTGTTAATTAACATTCATAATTTACTTTTTACTTCTTTTTTTTTTGTTCCAAACAATTATAAAATCAAAAGAATATGTTTGGCGGCGTGAGTGAGTGAATATTAACGGCGCGGTATTCAGCTACACGAGGGCTGGCGGCGGACCTCGTAATTTTGAACTATGGTCAAGTGACGAGGCATGTTTGGTGGCATATTGGAGTATGATACAAGGAATGGACTTTCGACCCTCCCCCCCTTGAAAAATTCATGTGCGTCTGGCTTGTACTATATAAACTTAAATTCCGAGATATTATCGATCTCATATTTAAAATTCTTTTTGTAATGTGATTTTCATTTCATTAAATGCTTATCTTGATGAAAATTATAGCTCCATATTGCGTTGAAAACAGAGAAACGAAAATAGTCCTTTAATTTATTATAAAGCAATGTATATTCCAGTGTTCGCGTAAGTGATTCGAAAATTTTTCTCAAAACCATGCTTTCTTGTACATGAATACATTCTTAAAATGGTGTAAAAAAAAATTGCTTTTTTTTAAAAACTTTTCATTGAAACTTCAGTTGTTTAAAACCTCCCGATTTTTTTTTCTTCAGTAAATATTATATACGAGTGCGTTATACGTAGCCAATTTTGTGTTGTCAGATGTTAAGTAATTTACCATCTATTGAATAACATCGCTAGCTGTACAATTATAATTTATTACAAAAAGAGTTTATTTGAAATGTAATTATTTATACCCACTAAATATTCTAGGAAGCCAACATCTGCTCTATGTAACTTATGATTTGGTAAGTATTTTATGCCATAGCTTTATTTTCCCAAGATTAAACAGAGCCCATCAACTAAAAAAAGAAATCTGAATAATTTATTCAATTTATTTGCTAATAACTTTCGAACTGTTACCTGGCAGCACCATAATCATAAACAACAATAATTATTCATTTTTTACAGGCACTTGAATCACAGATACTTATTTGATATACAATAACAAACACTAATCGGCGATTTCCAATCATTCCACTGCTTATTTTTACGACCTTCAACTCAACCACCTAACTGCTTATAAAAACCAGACTGAGTTTTTCAGTAAACATGTTATTCACTCCTAACGAGTCAGCGTCCATACTAAATTAATACTGGCAAGCAAATCGCTTATATGCAGAACCCTTCCCACCCCAAGTAACATCACAAAGGAAAATCGCGGAAGTGAATGTGCGTCAAGAAAGAACGACGGTTCAGACGAGGAATCGAATTAGCTAGTCCTGCCTTTGGATTCAAGGTCGTCCTTGCCTACCTGCGAGAACCTTGAGAACAGGGTCGAGTGCCAGAGCTGCTTTGTAAATCAGTTCTAAATCGCTCGACATCTGTTACGCTCAGGTGTGTAGAGGAGCCTTATAAATGTCCCATTGAAAAAGGCATGTCAAAGATAGATATATCTTAAGGGAATAATGGATATGGAGTGTCACTGTGAGAAGGGATGTATTTTAAGGTATCCCACTACGTTCGGAACCATGATTTTGCAAAAGCGCATAAATGGATAATTTTCATGATATTTAGTGTCACTCAGATTGGAATACATGTATAAAATTGTTTTAAGGACATTTTGACAAAAAAATTATTTAAATACAATATTTTGGCAAAAAATTAACTTAGAATACTCTTTTTTTTCCAAATGTTCTCCTTTTGTGAAAAATGCTTCTATTATAATAATATTTTGCCTGTATATACCTCAGACCTGTAGACCACTCTACAGAGGCTCAACTAGAATTTTTGAAACATTCACATTATTTTCAGAGTTACCACCCATTGAAATAATTAATCGCGTTTTTTTCTTAAAATTGCTCCCCTCTGTTGTCGTAAAATATGAATAAACCCACTTCTGAGTTATATATTTCAAAAACTCTAGTTCTCTGAACAGAGGTCTGAGCTATATACAGGCAAAATATTATTCTAATAGAAGCATCTTTCACAAAAGGAGAACATTTGGAAAAAAGATTATTCTAAGTTACTTTTTTACCAAAATATTGTGTTTAAATAAATTTTTTGTCAAAATGTCCTTAAAACAATTTTATGCATATACTCTAATCTAAGTGACACTAAATATCATGAAAATTAGCCATTTATGCGCTTTTGAAAATCACAATTCCGAACGTAGTCGGATACCTTAAGTAAAAAGGCTTACTTACGAAGATTGCAACATGAAATCACAAATACACTTTTATTGTATTGGTAAGAATCCAGCACACACACAGAATCGATCAAAGCGTTATCTTGTCAGCAATAATGTATTAAAACTGAATAAATCACACGGAGAATATTTCGATAAACTTACTTCTTTTTAAAAACATTTTAGGACGTAGAGAATTTGTCTATATTCTGAAGAGTTTATTTACCTTCATTTAAGGACATAATGAAAAACTTGATATTTAAAAATAATATGATCTGTTTTACCTACATTCGCGGAATATAATGCGATTTCCCATTCATCGTTGATTTCGCGCTGAAAGGTGTGAAGTTATAATTCAGTTTCATAATTAATACCTTAAATTCTCAAAAAAGAAATTATTTAAACCAACTTTGTTTGTAATTCATATCTTTTAAGTCAGAATTATGCTAAACTAAACTCAGTGGTGCAGCAGCCCATGAAGGCCAAGGCCTACTGTGCCTATCTCAGCTTTCGCGACCAAAGACGCTGGGGTGCATGTGCAAATGTTTCGGTCAAGTGATCAGTCTGACGCAAAACCTCCAGTGCTCAGTTCCCAAGCAAGCTTGGTACTCATTTATCGACTCACTGAAGGAATGAGTCGACCTTTCCCGGCCCAGGATTTGAACCCCGGACCTATGGTGAGGAAGCGCGAAACACTATCACTCCAGAATTATGTAAGTGGCATTTAAATTTGCAACACCCGGAAGGAAAGTAAACTTAACTTACTGGGCGTATTTAGAACAGAATAAAGAAAACATGATTGTGCACATTTGCAGCCAATTTGAAAGGGGTTATAGGGTCCGAAGACAACACAGATGCTACCTCTGACAAATAAAACGGCTTTAACCCGATTTATCATCAAGTGGAGTGGGCTTAGAAGACAGATACGGGTAAGTCATTTCATCCTGCTTCAAATCTTTGGCACACTTCAATCGAAATGACAGTCCGGTCTCTCAGCAAATCATAGTACAAATTAACGCATGAGAATAAATGAACACATATAATTTTTCAGAAAAACTCTGATCATAAAGGAAGGGAAGTACGTTCTTTTATTAAATCGAAAAAATGACTTGACAGCAATGATTAAGGCAATTAATTATAATAATACTTCAGAAAACAGACTTCCATGTTATTACAATTAATGCGTGAAAATCCACTTCTGAACACATCCGAAATCTCAAAATGAATGCACAAAAATAAGCAACAATTAGAATTGCAATCCATTAACGCTTAAAAGTAACAGAAAAATTAATCCTTCAATAAACATGTCTTCCGTATTTAATTTAAAAAGTAAAAATACCTTCTACGCAATAATGAATATAACTAAAGAGGCGACATTCGGAAATACATCGAAAGTGCAAAATATATAAATATTTTATAAACACAAGTGCATTCCAAATAAGCTTTTTGTCCGACACGATACACAAAAACCTTTTCCTGAACTTGAAATCGAATTTGGGGAACCGTAATGCACGACAAACAGATTATCGATTCTTTAGGGAACAGCTGCTTCAATAAAATCTTACCATACATATACGCAAGAGAAAATAAAAGAATCTCGAAGCATAAAATAAAATATTAAAAACCATAAATAAGAATGTATTGTTTTTACGGATCTTCTACATTCTATCATAAAAGTAAAAGATTTTTTTTAAACGCGCATTGTGTAATGTTTCTTTTTCATTTGTTTTTAAATTAGAAACTAGTGTATTAATCATTCATGCAACAATTACAACAGTTTAATTAAAAAATTTAAAAATAAAATTACCAGCCTATTAATTACATGAATTATTTTCAAAATAATGTAAAAAAAATTATATACAAATATATATGTAAAACAAAAAGTATATTAATATAAGCTTTCAAATAGGCTTTTTAGAGACAGTATATCAACTCTTTATGTCAAACAAAGAAAGTTTTAATAAAAGTTGTAGTGTGATACAGCAAACTGGGTTTTTTACCGTAATCAAATTGGTAGAAAAGGCGATCGTAAATTTTCACGAGTACTTTTATTTTTAACAATATATATATATATACTAGCTGTACCCTGCCACGCGTTGCTGTGGCTCAGTCTTGTTTAACAGAAAGGACATATTTTCAGTATGTTAAATAATTTGCATTGTACATATGATCTTTTATAAAAAAAATGTGTATAAATATATATACGAAAAACTTTCCTAAACTGATATTTATAATTTGTTAACCAAATGCTTGAAGTTATAACAGCTTATTTTTGTCCTTATGTCATGTTATGAACCTAAATTTATTTACATTGTCTTTAAAGTGGCGACCTCAAGTTTGAAGATAAATTTTAAATGGCTCCACTCTGGATTCATTGAGAGAATTGGGTTAGTTTTACAATGCTTATGGATATTTTTATTAAATCAGAGGTGTGTTCACAAATGCACATTTATCCAAACAATGTCACTTGGAAACATGAATTGTATTTCCTGATGTCATATAGGAAATGTTTTGATTCCGCAGTATATCTAGCAAGCAAAATTTGTAATGGCTCTGTTCTCTGAGTTGAGGCAGTTTAATTTTTCAGTGGTACAAAACATTCCTTTGGTTTCTCCCTTAAATTCCAGAACATTGCAATAAGGATACACTTCCATCATTGTGTAAATGAGAACATGCTGCCTGAACCTAGAACCTTCCACTGGGTTGTACCGGAATGCAAGTTGACTGTTATTGTGTGATTGCTCACCACAAAGTCATGTTTGACGCAGATGTGCTGTTTTTGGTTAACATCTTTCTGATGTTGTAAAACACGAATGATGTGCTCGCAAATGTGCTTCCTCAAGTTTGGCTACATGTTGCTTTGCTGCGCTCTCAGCCTGTGTTTGTGACATTTTTTGTCTGCTTTTCTTGTTTGCTGATATCCATTCTTTCTCAGTTTGATGTGCAATTACACTCATTGTAGTACTTTTGCTTTGCAAGTATGACAACCCAAGTTTGATTTCCCGCAAGGCATTATTTTTATCTAGTGAAGCCAATTGACTGCACTTAAAAAGAAAAAAAATTCAAACAAAGCATATAAAATTTCTTAAAAACTTAAAACTACACTTAAAAAGAAAAGAAAATTAAAACAAAAACATATAAAATTTCAAAACATGAAAAAAAAGAAACAAAAAGAAAAGGAAAAAATAAAAAATGCTAATGAAATATTTAACTTTAAACGTGCATCAATTGACACAGCTGAAATTCAACGCAATGAGAGGCTGAAGGTATTTTTAATCGAATACACCAGGAAAATTCCAATATAAACACAAATTTTTCAGCAGAAAACTACGACAAAGTGTTGATAATGATGGGAGTATTTTTGCAATTCACAATTCGATTAGTATTAGCAATTGTTATCAACAAAGTTAAGGGTCTATCTTTAAAACAGAGAGGCTTAAATCTAGACACAGACAGCTTTTCACATGGACAATTATTTGTTATCTGTGTACTTAAATATTAGCATCACCACAGCCAAATTACCGCCATGCAAATCACAGCATTTTCCCTCCATTTCTTTTTTCATAAAAAAAATGTTAGAATCTTTATTGTTTAGATATTAAGGTACGATATACATGGCACTAATTTTGTTAGTGATGCTAATACATAATTACTGATGTGTGTTACAGAGCAGCAGTCATCAATTGGTGATGCGTGAAAATTTTTGGATGGTATTCAGAAAAATTGGGAAATTATTTATACTTTTATGAAGATTCAGTTTAAAAAAAGATGAACAACAAAACAACATATTACGGAACACGAATTATTCTTTACTAAAAGCTTTTAGTTACTGAAATAACTAAAAAAAACATAATTCCTGAGGTTAACGATTTTTGGTAACCTCAACCATTTTTTGGAAAATTGTAGGCAAAACACCTCAGTTTGTTGATTGTTGCTTTTTATGAAGCCTCTTTGGTTCACTCTTAGAAGAGCCCACACCCTTGGCGCAAATTACTTTGGTTGGCGATAATTGCGCCATCTTGGTAACCCTACGTTTAAACACTACATACGACAACCCTAACTATTTCTAGCATTTTCGTATTTTGTGGGTACGCATTTCGAATTTCATTTTGTTGTTGGTCTCCGGGCTGGTTGCGTGTGTGAGGGAATCTACTTTAGAATTTTTTACTTTGTTGAATGCGAAAGGTAAGAAAGAATTGATTGAATGGTGTATGAAGGAAGGATTGATTGCTTCGAGTTATGAATGTCCTAAATGTAATGATCAGCATGATGTAACATGGTCGGCAATAAAACACTTTCTTCGAAATCGTGCCAGCCACGCCAAATGTATGCTCGACCATTACCTCGCAGAATAAATATGGCGGCGTTCACACGATCATTCGCTTAGCAATGAGACCCTTAAGACTTTTTTAAAATTTGTTGTTACGCTGTCCCCTCCACTCGGAAAAGATCAGCAGTAAGAAAGTAAGTGCTGTTTTTATATTTTTGATCTCAAATATTTAATTTCTGTATTGCTTACATATATTTTCATTATGCATCCACCTTATCCCGCTATATTTCCTTGCCACCATTGTCGCTTTTGCTTGGCACCATCTTGTTCTGGCTTGGCGCCTTTTTTGGTTTGTCGCCAAGGGTGTGGGCTCTCCTAGGATTTTACCGCTTATTTTCAGGGCATAGAAGATTAAATAAAGACGTAAATATAGCTATAGTGCTCCACCACATACAGGTCAATCCTATTAGTGAAACGCTAATTATAAAGTTATACATTAAGTGGTTCATGAAGTGTTGAAAAATGGCAACTACTGCTCTAAAGCAGGCACAGCAGACAATTTCTGTATATATACAGACAATGAAGCAACACAAAATGTCTACTCATAAGCATTGTAAAATTAACCCTTTCACCTCAAGAAGTCATTTAATTTGTTTTCAAACTTCGCACCCCTTCTATGGAGACAATGCAAATAATTTTAGATTCATACCATGACAAAAAAAACCATAATAACTTGGGAGTATTCCGTTAACAAATTACAAATGAAATCTGTTTAGAAAAGTTTTGTTAATGTATATTTCCACATTTTTTTATAAAAAAATCATACCTGAAGTGCAAGCAGTTAAAGATATTAGAAATGTGTGCTTTCTCTTTTCTTTCTTTTTAACCAGACTGAGCGACAGGAAAACACATGATTGGGTACAGCTAGCTAGCTATAACTTAAATGATAAAAAGCTATCAAAAACCAATTATTAACAACAAATTATCATTTTGATAAAATCACTAAAAAAAGTTGCAAACAAAGGTTCTTGGGTACTGTTGCAACTATATCAACCCCGATTTTGTTCGCATCATACACGGTGAATTGGCAATTAAGTGTTAATGTAGCCAATATGGTTACGATAATATCAAAACAAACACAAAATATACATCAGAAAATCTTAATTTTTCCATTTATATTTCACAGTAACACCAAATAAAATTTTGAAATTACACAAAATAAGATATTTCGTGAGTAATGTTATTGCCCCAACTATTAAAAACTACAATAACTATTTCGTGGAAAAATTCACTACCAAGTGCAAAGAAGTATTATTATTGTGCACAAACAGGCATAGAATGATCTTCCCTTTTGCTGAGCATCGCAGAAATAAAATCGTTTCTTGGAACGATTTTATTTCTGCGATGCTCAGTATTTGGCGATGTCTTTTGATTTTAGGTAAATGGCCGACTAAAGAAAAAATATAAGTACCATAAAAAATTATATATTAATTTAATTTAGATTCATTGGAGAAAGATAAAATATATCGTAAAGTTCGGCATATAACGCACACCCATACTTTCAAGCTGCAATTTTTAAATTTTAGGTATATTCGCTATATAATGTGCACCCCTTTTTTACGAAGAAACCTGAAATGTACAAATGCAATGCTGTTATGTTTAGAAGCGATTTATATATTCAAAGTGTTTATCTAAGCAATTGCAAAAATAGTATACTTTTAAAACTACCGCCTTTTAAGTTCAATAAGAATGTCACGTCTTTTAAATAAATAGTATTTCGAAATATTTAGAAGTTTAACTTTTTTATGCTCATTTATTTTTTAATTTTTAAAGCCCTCATTTTTATACCCAGCGTATAACTCACACCTGTAAATTTCGATCTTATTTTTTGTGTGTGTGTTCAAAGTGCGCATTATAAACCGGATTTTACGGTAGGTGGAAGATTTTAATCGGTATACTACTCGCTAAACACATAAATAGTGTACAGAATTAAATTTAGTATTTTATATATAAAAATTATCCAAAGTAAATATTCTGTGCTTAAAAATAAATTGAAAAATGATATACAATACTAACAGTAATTGACATAAAAAGAGCTGAAATATTTTTATCAACGCGAAAGTAAAAATTGGAAAAATAATTACAATCTTATGACAACCTGCTTCCTCAACATGTATTTGAGCCCTCTGTCTGTTTTTGCTCATTCACTGATGCTTACTCTAATTTGATCAGCATTTATCCCTCGCACTGCATTTGCTTGGCCAGTATGATGACCTAAGTTCCAATTTCTGCAATACAATTTTATGTACTCAAGCCGATTGACTGCAGTTAAAGTGAAGGTTTAAAGAAAAACATATGAAATTACAAAACAGCTTTGAGTGGGCCTTGTATCCGAATTCCTTTGTGGCGCTTTTTCAGATATGAGCACCATGTAAGTGGAATTGTAATAACATTCGTTGGGGCTCCTGCATCATTGATACAGCGGTAGCTCTACGTCCCAGACAAAAACAAACCATAATAACTTCCAGTAGTTTTTTTAACAAATTACTAATGGAATCTGTTTAAGAAGGTAATAATCTTATAAAGCAATGAAAACAAAATAAAGTGCAATATTTTGATGACTCAAAATCAGAAAATCTTAGTTTTAACATTTGTATTTCAATACTAACATCAAATGAAAGGTACTTACGTATTATCGCAACCTATTAGCGATATTGTATAAAACGAAGCACGATTGCCAATTAGGCGCGTACAACATCTGCGAAAATGGAATGGCCAACTTTGCGAGTTATCATTAAAGTTGGCGATTGTTGCGATAATACGTAAGAATCAAATGAAGTTTAAAAAGTTGTCTGAAAAAGAAAAAAACATTCCTATTAAAAACTCCATCGATTAATTTCGTCACATTAAAATATCTCCAAGTGGGAAAAAAATATTGTTTCCAAACATTGAATGTGTGTGTGTTATATAGCGGCATTTGGCTATGTCTGTTTATTTCAGGTAAATGGTTGACGGTAACTATTTGGTAGAAAAATAAGTAGCGTACAGAAGTGAATTATGTTGGTTTCATATTCGCTTAATAAAGAGAAATAAATTTAGCTTAAAATTACAGAAAAAACACGATGTAGAATTTAATCAAAGTCGTAAACATCCCGCGATAATGCTATCCAACTGTTGCCAAACCTACAAAACAAAATTTGAGTTCTTGAAAGAATAATTTTAAAAAAATGATTTATTCGAAAAATAATCCCAATTATGCATCAAAGGACAATAAATAGATAAATATGACAACGCATAAACATAACCATAGAAGAGTTATACAATAATTTGGAAGAATCTATGCGTAAAGTTTAAATTTTCGCATTCAGAGCGAATCATGACGTCGTATGACGTCATAACACAAAAAATCACTTAAAAATTAAATTTAAAAAAATTTAGAGAGAATTTCGGAATAAAAAGTACATAAGATCCTGACTGGAGACAAATGCAACGTTGTGTCAATATTTCAGATTAATCCATGCAGAACTTTTTGAGTTATGCGCGCATACACAAACCAACACAACATTTATATATATATAGATATTCATTTCCAACAATTCAAAAATTTTCCAGAAACTTTTAAGGGAAAATTTATTTTTAAATCTACACAGGCTATGATAATCCAAAATAAAATCGTAAAAAACTCATTGGAGCAATTATCTGTTTCAAGCAATATGGCAACTTACAATCTTGGTTGTTTTGTTTCACATGACTGAATTCTCCATGAGTACCCCAATCCCCGTGCCAAGACCGGTCCGAGGATTAAAGAGTACCTGGCCGCAAAAGGAACGTTAATTTATTTCCATTTTGTTTACTGTGGTGTATTTCTCTCGGGTTTGTGCAACTTTCCATGGAAATCACTTTATATTCATTTTTTGGTGTGACTGTATTTTATTCTGAAGACATGTTTAAATACAATTAAATTAAAATCATTAAATCAAAACAATCTAAAATATAAACAACGTCCTCTCCCTCCCTTACCGGACCGCGTTAAAATTGTCATGCATTGACCGGTACGCGGGGAATTGATAGGAACACCACCCCAAGGGAATATTTTTTAAGGTACCGTAAGGAACCATGTATATTTTTGTATATATGTTTATCATACTTTGCTTTAAAAATTTAGAAATATTCAATAAAAATACATTTTTTCCTTACACATACGAGTAAAATAAATATGAAGATAAAATATCCCTTACATGAAACAAATAAATAAATGCCACTTACAACAAATAAATATCCATTTGAAATTACAGGTATAGAGTGGAAATAAGAATATCTAATACAGAAAAAATTCAAGATTCCATTCAAAATAAAGTTAGGAAAATAGGAAAAACGTATATATTCTGTTTTGGAAAAAAATAGTATACCTAGAGTAAATTCATTTATTAACAGTTTTAAGTCCTTCAAGGTGGGGTTCTTCCTTGTACTGTTGTAGGTTTATACGCACCTCCATGTAACGTTTTAAATAAGTTTAAAAATTATTAGCTTGAAAGTCATTACACGTAAAGATACGGCAGTTACTTCTCCACTAACTAGTACTTCCAGTAATTAAGTACATTTTATTTTAAATTCGACTCTGTATATGTTAAAATACTTTATAAACCTCTCAAGATTATAGATAGCATACTAAAATAAGAAAATGTGTTTCAAAATGAGAGAAATTGCAGTTTTAATGGAATTTCTCGGAAAATACAGATAAAAAAGATAAAACTAACGCATCCTCAAAAAAAAAGAGTGAACTTTTAATACTGATTATGAAAGTGTAGAAATCCGTAATCGTGATACCGGTTGTGCATTCAGTAGAAAATTCTTTGTAAGCACGTGTCAATTTCCGCTCTCTTTTCATTCGCATATAACGGCGACTTTCTGGGATTTATTTAGCAACATTCGTTGAAATACAAAACAAAGAGATAAAATGATTAATGACCAATTGTTTGGATGATTGATTGATTATTAACCACGCACGTCAAAGTAACACGACGGTTATTGGCGACGGATCTAGTAATTTGCTCACAGGTCTGGAAACTTATCTGGCACCACACTCTCAAAGCTTTTACACCACGCCAATGTTGAGGACCTTGAATCCGGACAGATTTAAGCGTGCATCAGTCACTCTATGGTACCAGGACTCGAACCCATGAATCGACAGAAATAACACCGGGTATTGAGTTCGCAAACATGACCACTCGATTACTGTATTTTAATGGGTTTAAATATTATTTCCGTGATAATTCTCCGAAAAACAATGAATTTCAAACAGCATGTCAACTGGCAAAAGTGGCAAGACTGAATTATTATATGATGACGGTTGTCCATAATTATTCAATTGATTTAGTCGAAATGCGCCGAGACCAGTTTGTGCCAAGGTTCTTAGAGATGGTGAGTCGTGCACTTTGATTGGTTCCGTTTAAACGATTATTTGACTGTATACTTTTAAGGATCTCAGGTGGGGCCTACGTTTGCATAGGGGCGCAGGGCCTCGAAAAATCTTCTCTGGGCCCAGGGTTTAAAGAGTCTTATGCGAGATGACGAGTTGTAGAAAGTCTTGAGGGCAAAGTAATCTTAAGAGCAGATTTGAAGATTCTATGCGATGTCATTGATAAAACCAACTCCAAATAAGTCATAAGTCTCTATCCTCAAATAAAACATCTCGCTAAAAATTATCTACGAATCACATATACTCCAGAACTAATGAAAAAAAATCCAACATTATATCAAATAATATCCTTAAAAAAGTAGGGAAAAATCTATACTTTGACATTTATTTCTCTAATCCTTACTTACCAATATACATTACTAGGCCATAGTACAGGCTAAGCAGAGTACTGAAAGGGAGTTTAAATCCCTAAATCCATGACACCAACTCAAAAAAAATTCCCTTTCAAACATCTCCTCAAACGGTTTTAAACCCTTTTCTCCTCTGGCCGACTTCCGAGACGCATTTTACCAACTTGTACTCTGTGACCTTACCTGTTACATGGCCTGTTCAATCAGACAAGTTTTTTTTTATGTATAAAAACACTCGCCAAAAATACCACTACTATATCAGGGGTAGCGGGGAAGGAAAAAACTTTTCTGTTTCAAACACGTGTGCTTGCTGAAATGAGCCGAATACAAAAGGATTACATTACTGACCGAATAACTATTACGCAAAAAGAAAAAAAAAAGGGACAACTGATACCGACTCACGCGAAACGTAAATAAAAGAAATAACGACTCAGTGTGTGTGTGCTTGATCTAAATAAAACAGATCAGTAACCTAAAGGCGAGATCCAAAAATTCTCCCCCCCCCTTGTGAGTTTTCGGGTCATTCTAAAGTCATGTGACCACGGGAAACGTGTGACAGTTTACTGGGCACCTCATCCGTTTTGAAACTAACTCCTAATGATAATTAAGCACGATTTGTCCAACCTCTTCTGCACGATTGCTTTCAATGTACGACAAACGTCAAGTCCAATTGGTGGAACGCATTAGTACGAAAGTGATGTGCAGATACAGTGGCGGGGATGTTTGATTTAGTGCTTGTCAGATGACTTGCAACTGGTGACCAGATGAGCATGACGTAATTCGGCTAGTTTTATGGATGGCGAGCTTAAATTAAGAGTAATTATTAAATGCATGAAACAGATCGAGATGCAAGCAAGGATAATTTCGAAATATCAGGCTTAGAAACTTAACATTAGGGACAAACATATTCTAGATGACACTGGTAGTGTTCAACGGAGTGTGGGAACATTTCAAAATTATGTGCTTCTTTAATAGAAAGATTATTTTTAATTATAAAATAAAGCCAAAGAGGCGTTCTCATCGACGTGTTTTTTTTAATGTAAACTCCTCTTCATTAAAGTACTCTCTGAACGCCACTGAATGAAGCATCAATGCTGTTATTCTCAAAGGACAGTGGACACACACAGGAATTTTTCAAGGGAAGGGGGAGTCCCCGCTCTAAAGTCCACTATTCTTGTATCATGCTCCAATATGCCGCCCAGTATATTCTTTTAATTTTGTCGATTTTCGAGAACAAAAAACAGTAACAAATTGATTATTGAATAAATAATTAGCATTAATTACTAACATTAATTATTAATAAGTAATACTTAATTAAATTTTACGTACTAGAATACACAGGATTATAATCAATCGGGGAAAAAATCACTGTCAAAGGGGAATATGTATCCTGGTACAAATTACAGATGGGAAAAACACAGAGAAATTATTTCTAATTTTTATATCAGTGTTGGTCCAGTGCATCCCAAAATATATACGTACCCTTAGGAGGAATCAAAAACTCCCCAAGGGATACGCGAGTAGCTCAAAAAGTATATGTAAAAAAGCGTACCCAAAATCCTTTTCTTGCTCATTTAGCAAGGAAAATAATAGTACCCAAAAATTCTAGACTAAAATATGCACGACGAATTTGAAAGAAAAGGGATTTTTATTTTCTAATCATTTTCTACGGAAACGCTTGATAAGTGAAACGCGAATAGTAAATCGATACTCTTCTCGAAAATGCTTTACAAGCTTTTCCAGGAGCAGGAAAACAGCTTCCAATTTTTTTCTCCTTCAGTGATTGAAAATAAGCCTTTAGCTATCCGATTCCCCCCTTTGATGTTTTCAACAAATGAAAGTAATATAGATGAAGATATTTACTTTTTAAAAAAAATTGTATTTAATATTCCCGTATCATAATACATGCATCTTCGTAATGAAAATTTTGATGAAAACTCATAAAACAGGAAATTATCATACAGTTCCTATCAGAGGCTATTTGTATCTATTTCTTAAATAACGCAACGATTAATTTATACGGTTATTAAAGTTTTTATAAATGCTTTCCGCTTAAACAAAACAATGTTCAATTCGAATTCCTATAATTCCAATTAAAATCCACAAGCTTGATTTGGTAAATGGAACCAACCAATCAGAAAGTACCATTAAAAAGTTCTAAGTCTCGATTCAGAACAAAGTCTTAGAAGTCCAAAACTTTCACCAATAAACCTAAAAGAGGTAAACTAGGATAACTGAAAAAGAAAAGAACTAACAAAGATTTCAAAATTTTGCGTAGGATGCAGAATTCAGGTCTCGAATTTAGTTCGACTTCATTCTTTAAAAAAAAGATGGGAGTGGTTTAAAAATTTGTACACATATCCTTTCACTTACCTTGATTTGTAGGCATAGCTTTTGATTTCCGGGATATTCTTCAGAAAAAATGTCTACCAACCAGTTTTCGGGAATTATTTTCCAGTTTCCAGCCCTTTAAAGTGTTTAAGTGTCCCAAAGGATCGGAGTATAGGTAGTGTTTAAAATATCTTAATATTCAATATTTAATGAATATTTGTTTAGAACCTATCAACTTTTAACACTATGTGCTTTAGAATTAATAATATTTTTAGACTTTATTCGATACACATAGAAGTTTCACAAATGCATGTAAGAATCGATAGAACAAATGTTTTAAATACGTTTGATAATGATGTATTATTCAATATTGATCTAAATCATCTTCTATTAAATATGATAATTCGTTTGAGCAGACAGATTATAAATCGTCTGCCCCTTCTAGCCAAAGCTTATATTTTCATCTTAATCACGAAAGTTATGGACTCACACAATTCACGACGGTCACATGATAGAGACAAACACGTGTTCTCCACTGAATTCAAAACAGGCATCAAACTAATTCTACTTGTTGTTCTATTTGTAAAACTTAGGATTAAATTTCAAATTTCATAATTGGGTAAAAAAAAATCTTCAAATAGATTTTAAATTTTTTAAAAAAAAGTCATATTTTATTCGTGTACTGTTAAATAAAATATATTTTATATACCCATAAGTGCGTTATTATTGTTAACAAATATGTACTTTTTAAGAGAAAGTTTCTGCCAAGAGCAAAAGTTCGCAACAATGAAGTGCACGAACTGATTAGCTGGAAACACATGATTGCATTCATTGTGTGACTAGTGATGCACATAAGCGGGGAATACCCGGGTCCGGACCTCGCCCCCACCCCATAACACTAGAATTTTTAGATTGATGATAATCCTTTATATATATTACGTAAAATTTAATTAAGTATTTGTAACTTTATTTTATTACTTAATGCTAATTATTAATTCAATGCTTTATTTTTTACTGTTTTTTGTTCCCCAAATCGACAAAATCAAAAACACACGTTTGGCGTCGTATTGAGGTATGATACGAAAATGGACTTCCGACCCTGCCCCTCCCCCTCTTGAAAATTTTTTTGTGTGCGCTAGTACGTGTGACAACGACGTCACATGAGTTTTTGAACTGATTGGCTTGAAACACGTAGTTGTCATTATCATGTGACTATGACATCACATGAATTTAACCCATTTCATGCACCCTGGGGTAAAAGTTTTTTTCCCCTCATTTTACAAGTCTTGTTTAGAATCACAGTCACATCATATATATATGGCACAACAAAACTGGTGTGCAATAGTTAATAAAGTGACATTATCACCTTTTTCTTTTTATATCCTTACTTTGTTCTAGTAAATCATCTGAGATTTATGGTGTAGTACCTTATTTTTTGCTTATGCCACATTGGTATTTGATGGAACTAAAATAGCCATTTGAGATCACATAGGTAATAAACAATTACTCTAGTGCCATATTAAATTATTGGCCAAGTGGCCGCAGTAAAAAAGTTGTCACAGGCGTGAACAGGTGGACGGAGTTGTTTCCGTCGAATCATTGGTTCGAGTCCTATTCCCATAAAATACCTGGCGTTTAAATGGGTTGGTGCATGTTAAATCTGTCGAGGATCGAAGTCCTCACTATGACGCGGAGTGGAAGTTTGTAGAGTGAAATACCAGCAAAGTAAATAACGGTCGTCGTCATTTGAAGCACTCATGATGTACATTTTACATAAAAATGTCAAGCAATGACTAGCGGGTTCTGATCTTGTCCTGCCATTGATCGTCAGCAGCGGTACTGATGAATATTAAATCTGTCGGGGTTTAATGTCCTCACATAGGCACAGTGTAAAAATTAATGAGTAGGGTACCAGGTCAGGTGTCGACACTGTCACTTGACTGTAGCTCAAAACGACGAAGTTTGACGCCAGCAGCTTTTCGCGTTGCTCCTTATGCGGCTTTAATAATCAATCAAGATAAAGTAATTTTTATCATAACATAAAGCACACAGTGACATTAATTAAAATATGGTGTAACTCACTAAGTAAAAACAACAGAGCTAGTAAATTTGTTTTTATTTTACGAAACATGATATGATGTTGACGAGAGAGAGAGGTCTCAATCTATATTTTTATTGGACTAATCAAATTTATACCCATGGGATGGATGGAAAAACCTTACATTTTAACATAATTCATATTCTGTTATTTAAATATGGAAATAATCATAATTTGAGAATAGTCTCATATCTCTTATATAAACTTCGGAATGACAAATAGCCATGTTGAGAGTAATAAAATTTAAATAATCTGGTAATATATAGCAGTGCTTCCCAATTTATTTATTTTTTATCGCGGCGGACCAGTCAACGTTTGATAATTTTACTGCGGCCCGCTGAGGGTGGGACGTTGATTATATGTATTATATAAATTGTTTTGATTTAACAACTTAAATTTAATAGTACTTAAATGTGTTTTCATAATAAAATACAGTTATACCAGAAAATGAATATAAAGTAAGCAACATGGAAAGTCGCACAAAACCGAGAGAAGTACATCACAGTAAATAAAATGGAAATAATTAAATGCTCCTTGGACGGCGGTGGTTGGGGACCACTGTATATATGTAGTATACGTATTTGCTAACAAGTACTTAACTAATAAATATATTAGAGGCAGTAAAACTAAATCTGGTTAACCTTGGTTACCGAATCAACTATAATACCTCACAATAACAAAATATCGCAACTATTTTGCAACAATTAATGATGTCATTATTACCTTGCTCTGAACAACTATATATGGAGCGTGACTGTCAAAGCCTTCTAACGGAAAATCCTATTACTAATAAATAACGCTATCCTAAACGGGTTTCATTTCATCTTGCTATCATTAAAACTCATAAAATATAACGACAACACCATCTTTCCTTACATGTTTTTCTCATTAAACACTTTAGATTTTTAATGAATCAAAATTTGGGATGTGTATAGATAACTATTTAATATGAACATGTTAACCGATTTGGATTTCAAGGTATTAAGTTTTTATCTGCATTAATTTAAATATCATCTAAGAGTAACCACAATGGGCTTTTGGGCAATTTTGAACCATAATTGTAGATGACCAAAAAAAAAAAAATACTCAAGAATTGACACCCCAAATAAATTTACGAGAAAACTTTAGGGTCGTTTATATATATAAATCTAACACTCCCCTCCCAGCCTTCATTATTCCTCAAAATAGTATTTGAAATAAAACCTCTAGCTCGGAATTCTTCGGGTAATAAACCAACCAGGCAACCGCAATCCTGGATTTTAAGAGACTTGTGGATGTACAGTGACTTCAGGAAATAAGGAGTTCTCAATTTTCCCTGTCAAAAAGTTTCATTTCAGTTTTCTTGATCAACTCTACGCTACATTTGAGCAGCTATCAAATGCAGAAGTATCCATCAATTTTGGTTTATGACTTTGATATAAGTGAGTAAGAGAATAGTAACGTCGCATTATTCAGCTACTCGAGAGCTTTTAGAGTCGGATATCGTAATTTAGAACCATGGTAAAGTGACGAGGACAAGGCCTGAGTTGGCACCACTTCTCCTAACTTCCACACCACACCAACGTGAAGACTTTTGAGCATCGACAGATTAAACGTGCATCGCCCCCTCCTTCGGTGGTACTCGGCCGGCTCCAACTCTGAACAAGCCGGTCTCGAGTCCGTTACCTTGATCAATAGGCTACCGCGGTGACCTATCAGCAGTGAAAAAATAATCTTCAAATATTTATTTCATTCAAGTTATAAAATAAATATAAGCATAAAAGGTTTCTTTCTTTTCTTTTTTACTTTTTCTTTTCTCCAACACTATTTCAATTTTGGAGCCCATTAACAAACAATCTAGTACATATTTTTTTCAATGATAACGTTCAATTTTTTCAAATGCAAAGGTTAAAAGTCATCCCAGATGATTGTGATGAGTAAAATTATTTAAAACCATTTTCAAAGGTTTAAAAATTTGCAAAAATAAGATCAACAAATATTACCAGATGCGAACTGTAAAGCGAACACTTTTCTTAATTATGAGGAAAATTTTAGAACCGCTTTTAAATTCAATATTTATTGATCTTTGAATATTGGATATTACTCTGTAAAAGAGAAATTCAATACACAAATATACTCAACGATGGAGACGCATATATATAAAATTAATAAAATTCAAATAACACTTAAGACTGTTATTATCTAAGCTAGCTTAAAAGTTATACATTAGTTTGTTAAACAAAACACAGGTAAATTATAAAATCAATATGGAATAAATTAATTATATACTGTAGATATATATTTCCTATTTGAAATAAATATAATATATTTAGTATATATCATTGACTTTTATACAACAAATATGCGACATTATAAACTTGGCACGTTAATTTTTCTTATTACGATGGACCTCCATTTTATTTGTTCCACTAAAAGATATGATTCTTTGTAACGCGAAAATAAATGGAAGTCATTCAGTGAATTTAATAAATCATCTTGCACGCAATAATCGAAATTCTTGCTTAATAATTACAATTTTTTATTTACTGTTTTCGTTAATTATATATACATTTCCACTTCATTACGATTTTTAATTAGGATTTTTTCCATATCGTGTAATGTAAATTAAAATATTTACAAACATTTATTTCCTATTCTGGAATTTAAAAAAAAAACAGACGATATATATTTACGTACTTAAATTGACGTCACGACTTGTCAAATGAGTTGGCGCAACTTAATCCTTTTTGGCGACAAAAATTAGTCATGAAAATCGGCAACCCTATGCATAGCTTGTGTCGTCGCTGGCAGGTGGGGGTAAGTAAAAGTAGGAGTAAGAAAAAGGAAGAGAAAAGGCCGCGAAAATAAAAGAAAAAAGTAGCAGAAGGCTTCTTTTCCACTGGGGGCATGCAGCCAAACAGGCGCCACAGTCCCCGGTTTCTTCAAAACAACAACTAGGGATCATCATAGCATCTAGAATTGTCTTGTTGCAATGATTCCATAAAAATGACTTCTGCATCACTGACATCTGTTGACTAGTTATTATTATAAGGTGCTTTGAAATAACAATTCAATTGGAACATTTCCCCTCTCATTCAATAAAAATGAAATTGTTATCTTGAAAACGGGACTGAATTTAATATGAACCCAAATGATACTGTGCTATCATTTAGCTTCATTACTTTATAAACCTTTTCATAATAATAACAAGGCAATCGAGCCAATAAACATGTTTATTTACTCATTACTTTTGGACAATACAACTGCCGGAAAGTGTAAGTGGCTCATTTTGTACAATTGTTTATTTCGATGTTTCCGGAATAACCTTCTGTTATCAAAGTGAAATAAGTCATTGGACTCTTCTCGTACACAAGACAGAGTTTAGAAACGATTGGATTCTGATTTTAAACAGCGTCATTATCAGAAGGTGCAGAAATCGTGTAATTTAATATACTTTATATAGAAGAAGGAATAATTCGAATTCATAACAAAGTTACGTAAATAAGTTTTTGTACTGGACATCTTTTTCTAACTACAAATGTTTTAAAGTAATTTTTGAACAAAATATTAATGAAAAAAAATTTAGAATTTTTCTAAAAAAACCATTTTTAATGAAAAAAAAATTATAAGCAAATAAAAAATTCGGAACACTGACATTTTCAAAGGCTTCATTCTCTTTCCATAATTTCTTAAAAATTAACAAAGAAGAAAAAAGAAAAAATCTGATATAATTTCACACTAACACAAATTAATGAGAAAAAAAGGTAATGAGATTTCGATTTTTGTATGTTCGTACAGAAAAATAAGAATAAATAAAACAATAAAACGAATTGTTGACATTGTTAATCTCCATAGTAACTAACGTTATTATTCTAATAGCGATGAAAAGAGCACACAAAAACATGATTTAATTATAAATAAAAGCCACCAGAATAACTTTTAGCGAAAAATTACTACTTAAATTTAAAAACGTAATTATTGTCATAAATTTCTATAGACGACATATTTTTGAATATCTATTCAATAGTTATGTAGGTTGGTATATAATAAAATCAATAAACATTTTCCCTTGTGAAATAGAACTTGATATTTTCCATTAATTGAACAGTCAGATATTAATAAATTCATTTAATTAAGAATTAGAATTATGGAAATATCCTCATTCTTTTTACCAGTAACCATGTAAATATATTTTTGAAATGCTTCTGAATTTTTATCCACTCTCAAGGGACTTTTTTTAAAATATAAATCTTATATAATCTATTCCCCCTCCCCGCACTATGAATTGTTCCTCAAAAGTTAATAAATCAAAAACTGGAAGAAAAATGGCATAAAATAAATTGATGTCACATAAAGCCAATACTACTTTTTTCTCACATATATTATCAACTAATTTTTTCTTCCATAATATCTCCATCACATCTTTTACTACTTTAGTTCATCATATTACACATAAGATTAAACCCTTCCAGTAGTGAACACAGGAATTTTTCAAGGGGGGGCAGGGTCGAAAGTTCACCATTCTTGTATCATGCTCCTTTTGATTTTGTCGATTTTCGGGAACAAAACACAGTAAAAAACTAATTATTTAATAAATAATTAGCATTAATTAATAAAATTAATCATTAATAACAAATAATTAAATTTTACGTACTGTATACTTAGAATTATAATCAATCGGGGGAAAAAATCAAGGGCTTTGGGGGGGGTCCGCCCCCTTGTGTGCGCCACTGAACCCTTCAAATGCCCTTTTTTACTAAAAAAAAAATTATAATCTGCAGATAAGAAAACAAATTAAGCAAATTTTAATGCATAAAAAGGAAAAATAATTTCTAAAACAAATATATTCCAATATACCGTAAAATCCGGCGTATAAGGAGCACTTTTAAACACAAAAAATAAGATCGAAATTTATGGGGTCGCGTTACACGTCGGACATAAAAATGAAAGCTTTAAAAATAAAAAATAAGGATGAGCATAGAAAAAAATTAAGACTTCCACAAGTATCGAAATACTGTTTATTTAAAAGAAATAACATTCCTTGTGAACTTAAAGGATTATAATTCTAGAAGTACATTTTTTTCTAAAGCTTGGAATATTACCTCGAATAAATGACTTCCAAACATAGGAGCATTGCGCATGAACATTTCAGGCTTTTTCGTAAAACAGGGGGGCGCGTTATACGGCGAATATACCTAGAAATTAAAAATTGCAGCTTCTAAGCATAGGTGTGCGTTATACGCCGGATTCAACGGTATTTATAAATTCACATAAACCGAATATTACTTGAATAAAAAATTTTAAAACATTACCCCCCCAGAAAACGATTTTCCAAAAAAAGCATCTATCTGAAAATCTACATCAATTGTATAAAAAGAAAAAATATTGAAATTAGAACATTAAATAATTGTCCCGGCCTTTATTGAAAAGTACAATATTATTTTCCATTTAAATACCAGAAAAAGTACTGTACTAAGGTCGCCATTTTTTTTACAATGAAAAGGAGGACGAAAAATTACAACTTAAATATATGTGAAACGTTTTATTAATTCAAACAAAAATACGCACTTACATTCTTTTTAATAAATTATCTTAAACGATTATTTTTCCATTGAATGAATTTTTTTTTTTGGTCAACATATCATTTTCTAATATATAGGAAAGTTCAGGCAAAAAACATCCTTCATACTGAATTTTACGGTAAGCACTGTAGCAAAAATATTAACATTCAATTTTGATTTCTCACTAGTCACTTCAGAAAGTCCATTACGAACTAAAAAAAAAACTCAACTGCTACATTAGTTCCTGGGCAGTAACAAGGTAAATTCAACAAGAATAATTACATTTTCAAATGGAATGTGTTCATTTTTGAAATGGTTGAAGTATATAATTTCACCCATCCTTTACCAATTTCTCAGCATGTTGATTTTCCAATTGTTCTAATTAATTAGAATTTAAATATACATTCAGTTTTCTTTCCACTTCAAACAGACAATTGTCATCGATTTTAATATCGGACATTTCTTTCAATAAAAACTCAACGTAATTTTCTATATCTGCCCAATTTACTTGCGACAAAGTCAAAAAATACCATTGTAAATTTTTATTTCCTGTGATATTTGTTTCAGACCATTCTTCGACATTTTGAAAACATGTTTGATTCATTTCTGAATACAGAGATTAACAGATCAGTTTTAAAATATTGAAAAGGAGGGCACTTTTCGAGGAAGGATAGAACCTATAAAAGGAGGACGGTTGGTCACCTTAACTGTACAACACATTCTTCTTTTCCATATGTAGTGCATTTAATCCATGTATTCCATTGAGTAATACGGGAATTCGTCCATATTTTCATACATATATTGAACTCTTACTGTTATAAATATCCAATTTTCGAACACTGCATTTCATGTGGTATCAAATTATGGGAGTAGGATGCTAACTAACTAAGGAGTCATCTTTCTCACCTGACCGAAGTTCAAAATTGCGAAGACTCTCGCCAATAGCTCGACATTCATAAATAATCTAACACTTCTTTCAAGCAGAAAATGATATCACGAGCATACAAACAGGGAAAGATAGCCAAACTTTTGAAAACTACGTGCATTTAAAACTAGATAAAAATAAACCTGCAAGATGAGGCATGAGAATTTTTGTTTTTAAATTCTCGACCGAATTTACGCAGCATGAAGATTATTACGGACGGCATACTTTATAATTTTGCATCTAGTACTAGAAAAGAGGACGACCCCAAGGACGTCTGAAGGCATGGGCCAACTGGGCCCGGTCCCAGGGCCTCGCCCGAAGGGGGGGGACCTCTTCTCGTTCTCGACTCAGCCTTAATAACATCATAATTCGAATTATTTCAATGGTCAAATGTTCTTTTCGGTTGTATCGTCCGAAATTCCCACTTTTTCGGAGAATATGTCAACTGGCTACATGTGATGACCGTCGTCCATGCACAGGCCTAGGCCTACCACCATACACCATCATAAATCATTCAGTCAAGAGGCGCAGTTGGTCGAGCCGGTAAGTGCGATTGTAAGTCATGCACATTTTTTGTTTCGGGTTATAGTTTGTAAGAGTATTTGATAAGAGTAGCTACGTACTGTCTACTTTTAAGAGTCATAGGTGATGCCTACATTTTTGTAGGGGTTCAGGGCCTACTTTTGAGTAGGGACCCAGGGCCTCAAGAAGTCTTAAGACGTCCTTGGACGACCCTTAAGATATGATACATCTCTAATAAAATTTCCACACCTCACCAGGTAGAAAGTTAGAGGTTTTATTTCAATTCATGTAAAGAATTATCAAATATTCCGAAAGACGGATCTCGGGTAACATCAGAACTCGAATCCGTGGCTGGGCTTGAGCAGTGGCAACCACGAAACTCATAACCATTAGGTTACAACGATAGTACAAATAAAAATTAAAAAGGAAACTTATTCAGAATTTATAAAGGGTGTTTTTTTTTAGAGGTATAGAACTTTTAAATTGCAATAAAATAACGATGCATTATTCGATTGACATGAATTTTTTTTTATTCGAAAGATAATCTTGTGGCATTACATTTTAAATATGATCAAGCAAGGCGTAGATTCGTCGAATGGGCCCAAAACGAGATAGCCGTTGTTCCCGATTTTCATAAGCGAATTTTGTTTAGCGACGAAGCGCACTTCTGGTTGAATGGCTACGTCAACAAACAAAACTGCCGCCATTTGGAGTGAAGCTAATCCACAAGTGTATGTCGAAACACCGTTAAATCCAGAAAAACTGACTGTTTGGTGCGCTTTATGGGCTGGTGGAATCATTGGTCCGTACTTCTTCAAAAACGATGAAGGCCACAACGTTACAGTCAATGTTGATCGGTATAGAGCCATGATTACTAACTTTTTCATTCCTGAATTGAACAATCATGATGTCCAGGAGCTGTGGTTCCAACAAGACGGCGCAACATGTCACACAGCTCGTGCCACAATCGATTTATTGAAAGACACGTTTGGTGACCGCCCAATTTCACGTTTTGGACCTGTGAATTGGCCTCCAAGATCTTGTGATTTAACACCGCTAGACTATTTTCTGTGGGGCGATGTAAAGTCATTGGTCTATGCGGATAAGCCACAAACGTTTGACCATTTGGAAGACAACATTCACCGAGTTATTGCCGATATACGGCCACAAATGTTGGAAAAAGTCATCGAAAATTGGACGTCCAGATTGGAGTACATCCGAGCCCGCCGTGGCAGTCCTATGTCAGAAATCATATTTAAAATGTAATGCCACAAGATTATCTTTCGAATAAAAAAAATTCATGTCAATCAAATAATACATCGTTGTTTTATTGCAATTTAAAGTTCTATACCTCTAAAAAAAACACCCTTTATAACTTTTGAGAGGTCAGTTCCGTGGGAGACAGTCGGAAGCGATTAACATTGCTGAATAGCATGCTTTATAAACGCGAGTTCAGAAAATACGAGTAATTCGCTTAATTAATGCATCAAATGGTTTCCAGTTAATTTTATAAAATATTTCTAATGGTATGAATTTTATAAATTATTGAAAAAGTTTCAAAAATTTAAATTAGTCAAAATTTTTTAAACCAGAATATTTTAAGTTAGTACGGTGAAATACGTTCAACGCGAAAACGTTTAACATCGGTAAAATATCGCTGTATATTATTTCGTGTTAACCGAAATATCGGTTAACACGAAACAATATACAACGGCCCCAACAAACTACTATGTATTTCCATGCATTTTTCCCTTTACACAAAACGAAAATTGCTTATCACGAAAATATTTCCTTTCTGGCAATAAACAAAATACAGAAAACACCAGCCGCGAAGGTGGTATTTAAAAATGATGTGTAATAAAAGAGACGTGGTTCCACATCGTTCTTATTAAGGAGACTAACTTCGCTTTGAAATACCCTCGGAATGGCCTGTGACACGAGCCGATTTTGTTTACCTACGTTACTTTCATCCTGCATTCCTACAAACGGTTAGCTACAGGTGGCTTTGAAATTCTGTGACGAAGACATTGAGTGAGTAAAAGTCAGCAAAAGTTTTTGGTTTTTGCATTATTTTTTTCTATTTTTTAAAAAAAATTGTTAGGAAAGGGGAAGAGCAAACAATTATTTCGCTTAAAATGAAGATAAAGCTTCTGAAGGCTGTTGATCAAAAAGTTAATTTTGTTGAATGTATGTTTTTTTTTGCAACATCCTCTAACACAAAAAAAAATATTTCAGTCCTCTCAGTTTCGAGTTCAACGATATTCACATTATTTCGAAGATAATATTTCATATTTTAGGGTATTTAACCATTTTGAAAATAAATGAAATCGAAAATACAGAATTGAAAACTGCAAAGGCACATGTTTATATAAAAACCTTTGCACGTAAATACATATAAAATATAGCTGCTGCGGTTTGATTGATTGTATGTTAACGTCCCACTCTGCAGCTACATTAGAGCAACTGGCGACGAATCTCGTCATTTTAAACCTCGGTTAAACAAACGGTATAGAGTATTGGACAGTAAAAATGTAATATTTACGTAGCTTTATACTAATAACTGAATTAGAAAAAAAAATACATTTCAATGTTTTTTTCGAATAAATAAAGTAGTTTCGATAATTTTTTTTAGTCTGAAAAATATGTAAATATAATAAATCCCAGCATTGATTTCACAGAAGTTATTGATCAATATTTTTAGAACTAAGAAAAACTGAATACCAAATATTTAATAACATCGACGTCGTACACCAGTCATTCATAAATTGCAGCAAATACAATTATCCAAACACAAAATGGCTCCACTGGTCATGACTGAGTTTGATTCTGTCAAATCGTTGGTTCGAGTCCTGATTCACTACTGCTTCGCAACGGGGCCTGCACGTTAAGCATGTCGAGGCACAAAGTCCTCATACTGAAGTGATGTGGAAACTCGCATAGAAGGTGCCAGCTCGAACATTCTCCTTATTACTTGATCACGGTTTAAATTTACGAGATCCGTCACCAATAGTCCTTCTGCTGTTTCAGATTGCGACGAAAATAACCAATCAATCAACCAAGCAAAGATTCAAAAAAATGGCCAACACGGTGATAACTCTTCGAATAAATCAGAAAAATTCAAAACAATCAGCCCATTAACGCCAATGCGATTTCTACAACACGCATAAAAGTCAGCAATTTAAATAAACGTAGGTAAAGAAACATCGAAAAATAGAATGATTATGTCAAAGATGATGCAACAACAACAAAAAAATCATATTCGCGAAAAATATTAGGTAATAACGTTTCCTACTTATCTATAATTAGAAAATAAGACACATTACTTTCTCGGAGAATTTATTTTAGTAACTAATACATTGCGATTTAAAAAAAAAATACAAGTATACACGTGACATTTTCCATTTTCTGAAGTCTTGGTTGGCGAAGTTCCAAAATCGGTACACTTAACCAGTATTGCAACAAGATGTTTATCAACTATTTTAAGACGACAGGGGCAAAAGCAAAGCCATAAAATTTACACGAAATTTCAGAAATGTGATATCCTGGCGCTACACAATTTTCGAAACGTCTTGTATGACCTAGCTGTAAGAAGCCCCAAATGGAGTCACTTGATTTGGTTTCCTTTTAGGCAATCATCACCCGAATGGGTTTTCACCGAAATGAATTTTAGATAGAAAATCTCTATAAATCTATGTACAGATTAGCGAGATAGCAAAATCAGGACTGACCAGTAACCAGGAAGTTCATTAGCAAACAATGTTTTACTGCGGTTTGTGCAATATCAACCCCAGACATCATCCTTCATCAACAATACCTGTCAGGAGACAGAATGTCTGGATGGATTTCTTAAGAAATTGAGGACGCGCAATTAGGATTAACTTGTGTGGATCGCACATAAAACCTTATCGAAATTTGTTTTACAAAAAGATGTTAATCAGAAATGTTTACTTTGGAAAAATATCTACCATGAAAGTAATCGTTGCAAATAATATAATAAAAAGTCAATTCTGAATTGGACTTTTAATTTTGTTGTTATTTAAGTTTGGACGCCACAACGATGTAACATGAAGACTTTTGAGCCATGCTCAAGAGACAACTGAGAGTTGTACTTCTCTCAGCATCTAGATCGCATAAGGGGGGGATTTAGTCCCTCAGTTAAATTTAACAAGTAGCAGCCCTAATTTTATTCTGTATTATATAATTAGAACTTGAATATGTTGCGGTGGAAACAATTCTGCCTCAAAAAGCTACTTCTAGCGTATTACCAATGTACAAGAATCGTGCAGATATATCGCAACTCTCTCTGACACACAACACTCATTACTTCAACACTTGACCACAGTAGAACTTTTGAGGTGTAGTTTAGTTGAATCCAAATTGCTGCAGCTCTTATTATTCTACAGGATGACCTTTGGAGGAATCACTATTCACCATCAAAAACTATTATCATCAATTCGCCGATTCCCAGTTAGATAAATGTCGCTGAAAAACAGCTTTATTGACTAATTATAAATGGGCGAAATAATTCTAAATTTAACAACATTCTAAACAAGCAGGGGGCAGCGGCGCACACAAGTGGGGTGTCCTAGGGGTCTGGACATCCCCCCCATAACTCTTGATTATTTTTTTCGATTGGCTATAATCCTATGTATGTAACAGAAAATTTAATTTTATATTCGTTATTAATAATTAATTTTATTAATGCTAATTATTTATTCAATAATTAGTTTTGTATTTTTTTGTTCCCGAAAATCGACAAAATCAAAAGAATATGTTGGGCAGGGTATTGAAGCATACCAAAATGGTGGACTTTCGCGCGCGACCCTGGACTCCCCCCTTGAAAAATTTTTGTGTGCGCTACTAGCAGGGGGTAATAATTAAAAATTCGGATTTCTAATTATTTCAGAGACAGTCGAATAAGAGCAAAACGCTAACACATGCTAAATATTGAAAGGTCTTAATATTCCTAAATATACATATGTGTGTGAATGTTTCGGGAACGGAGTTCCCATTCAAAGCCATGACCTTATTATTGAATCGTATTAGCAAAATGAAGAAATAGTAATTAAAAATAAGAAAGAAAATGACAGTAAAGTAATTGTTCAAGCAGCCCAACATTTCCTAAATATAAAGACCAAATTTAACCTTTCTATTTGATTTATACTGTCAGCAGAAATTCCTAATATCTCAAATCATTACAAACGAAATGAGAAAAACATAGGAAAATTCAGCCTTCAAAAGAATGAATACCACACATTGAAGGATAAAATTTGTCAGATATGTGCAACGTAATATAAATAAAATACCACCAATATTTCTTACTCATAACAAGCTCCTGCCAATTAATTCCTTTTATCATTACATGACCTCAGGATCAAAGACAAGCTAGAATAACGCACGCGCTCGCTGATTTCTTCCTACGAATAACACAAATTCAGCAAAATACAGCCCCTCAAACCGGCTGGCGTCTGGAGTACTACGCCTCAGCTTATGCAGTCATTCACCAAGATGGCACAGAAGACTACTCTCAGATTGGCTGGGACAAGTGCTTCTAAACTTGCACCGATGGTGGGTATATCCCCGCGCGGCGTTTTTCGCCTATATTTATTATTATTTTTTCTTTCTCTCATACCTTCTTTTCGCTTTCGAAGAGTGTTCTACCCTGCCAAGCATGCCACGTTCCTCTCTCCCCTCATCCATCCCAACGGATATAGAAGTATTATTTCGGTAGAATTTTAAAGTCATGTCATGTGAGTTTAAGGTTACAGCCAAGAGTTTAATGGGTTCAAACACGCACACACGAAGAAAATTAGAAGTCTTTTGTCTCGTACATCGACATATTATAGCGTTATTTTTAAAGATTAAGATTTATTTTCATTCTGTGCAAATGGTGACACCAGACAGCACATGTTTACGCTAGACGAAACATTTTTACTTTCATTTGTTTATTTTTTCGATGCTTCAGCGTCAGCTAGAATACCGACAAATGAGGAAAACCATTGAATGAAATCCATTTTGCTAGTTTGTTGTATCTTAAAAATATTAAGGCTTCTTAATAAAGCATTATCGGGCTGAGTCCTCTTGAAGCCTCTTCAATCACAAAACACAAATATTAATCAAAATATTTCAAAGCGTCAGAGTATAATTTAAGATTTTAAGTAACTCGCCCGCATGAATTTTCAAATTTGAAGCTTCAGTTTTTGAATTCCCCTGTATTAATTATTAAGCGTGAACTGTTCACAAATAAGTGCTATTCGGAGAGCTTACAAATAGTTTTAAAATATATACTGACGGTACCAGTTACTTGGTTAAAATTGTTTACATAGCGTTCCACAGGCAAAGACGATGTCGCACCCTATCCAAATTTCCCTGCCGCATCATGAAAAGAGTTGAGAGACTCGAAGCGAATATTTTGCTTAAAGTATGTGTGAGACTGGGGACTTAAAGTAACGAAGAGATAAGTTGTTACTAAGAGTAATGTCAAATTGCAAGCAATACCATGTGTATAATGTTACATCATAAAAAAATGTAATTTTTACGAAACTAAGAAATAATCATTTTTCACATCTTGGATGCAGTATATATAAGTAGGAATTTTTATCTTTCCTTTTTAATTCACACTTATAGTAAACATGCCAAACTTTGATAACTTTTCCCAAATTAATGAACACATGACGTATTTTTTCCTCTTTCAAATTTATGAGATAAGTTTAAAGAACTAAATTTATAAAATCCATTATCAATGCAATTACACAATAAATGAATATCACTAAAATTAAAGCAGTAATTCCAAACAGTTCGCCGGCGGATCATGTAATCTGTGAGAGATAGAACCATACGAACAACAAAGAAACAGCTATCTATATTACGGTGAATTTCTTACTATTTCTTTACACAATATATGTAATATTAATTAAGAAAATGCGCAATACATATAAACGAATTGAATAGTAACAGCTTCAATTGGCCTTAAGAGGCAGTTCCATTTTCAGTGAATCCCATGAACTGAGGATTGATAGTAATGAGAAAGATGATTTCTTAGCGAGGATTGCGGTTGAAAAGAGGGCGAAACCTACTGGGACTCTTACATTTAGCGAATTATCCTCCCTTAAGAACAGTGGCGTAGCGTACACCCACTCCATCGCGGGTGGGGGAAGGCAGGATTCAAGGGGGCCTAAAGCTTGACTGAAGGCCATGTAAGTAGTTAACCAATTTATAAAATAATTAAAAGCAAAATCTGACTTTGCACGGGGACCCTAATATTCTCCGTTTATCACTGCTTATAAGATTGATCTAAATTTTATACATATATATATATATATATATATATATATATATATATATATATATATATATATATATATATATATATATATATATATCTCGGAAGAACTTTCCCAAGTCAACCTAGGTGCCTTCGGAATAAATCCATGAAGTTCATTCAAGCTTATACCTAGAAAGTATCTGACTGCCTTCTTGCGCATCAACATAAAAGCAGTCACTTCTCGTCAGCCACCATCTTCCTGTAGTGCCATTGGTGTTGTTCCGAGCTAGTCTCCCCTGCGCATATTTCGACTTTTTTCGGTTTCACAAAGGATGAGGCCCTTCAGAAACCTCTTCTGGTTTTAAACGTTTAGAGATCTTTGGATTCATGAAAATTGTCTAACATTATTAGAAAATCTGGGATTAGAAACAACAACCAATTGAACAGTACCAAAAACTGAAAAAATTATATTAATTATCTTCTATTGATACATAATACCCAAAATTAAGAAGGGTAACGAACATTAGGATTGATTCGTATTTTGATGTTATATTACTATACACTAAAAAAATGAATAATTATTTCAAAATAAGCATTTACATTACTGGGAATCTAACACTGTGAGTAAAAATTTTTTAAATTTTCTATACTCACGATACATACCAAGTTAGATATTCAGGCAACCGAGGAAAATTTATCTGAAATAATACTTATCTGAATCTTACAGCAAATTGAGATTTAAAAAAGGTTATTGTCAAAAAAAAAAATTAAGAACACCACACACATATCAACAAAAATTATATATCCCCACATTTTTTGCATAAGATACACATTATCCACAAGATGCTAGTCGATGGATCCAAATTCAAATAAAGATAGACATTATACAACAAAAGCTTAGACAGCGATAACCTTGTAAAATTTTTAAAAATCTTTTTTACTCTACTCTATATCAAGAGACTGACTATCTCCTTCCTTTATATTCTTAAAAATAGCTTCTTTTTTTTTCAAAATTTTTTTTTTATGATTTTTTTATAACTACGATTCATTTATAAGTAGTCACTTTTATGAGGTACCAGCAAAACTGATCGCACCGCTCTAATCTACCTTGAAGGATAAACTCGTTTGTTTACATCCAACTAGAATAGTCCAAGGTTCTAAGGTCAGTAGGCGAAATAAAATATGAAAATGAAGAGAAAACAAACTTCCTGATGATTTTATTTAATTCACAGCAAGGTGAAACCCGAACTATCGTCAGCGTATCATTTAATTCCGTTTCTCCAAACATTCAAAGGTGAAAGTATTTCAAGTTTACTGATGTGGTTGAACTGCTTCTCCGTTAATGTATATTTTGAATTACTGCTGTCGCATAAGAAGCAACACGAGGGCGAATGGCGATTTAACTCGCATCGTGGTGAGATGATGTCGGTTTCTAGGCTGGCATCACACTCTCTTAGGGTCGCAGTAAGACCTTTGGAAGATCGAAGCATTTAAAGGATGCGTATGTTCCCTACAGATGTAACTCAAAGTATTTTAACAACAATAAACTATTATATAAATGAAGTTTTGTTTATGAAATTATTTTTCAGATTAGCACATAAAATCTCTGTTCGAAATGTAATTTAAAATAATGAAAATAATAAGCGAATGTAGGTCTTGAATTTAAAAAAATTACATTCTCTCACATTTGGTTAGATTTGATTTTTTATTCACGTAGCACTAAGAAGCAACAAGTGGGCTTTTGAGAACGGATCTCGTGTGATTCTGAACCTCGGTCACGTGAAGAGGACGACACCTGAGCTAGTACCTATTTACCAAACTACCACACAACACCAATGAGGGGGTGGACTTTCAGTATTGACAAATTTAACTTACATCAGCTCCTCTACACGGCGGGTCTTCAGTGGCATTCAGTTTTCAACCCACAACTGGACAACACAGGCCTCGTGCTCGCGACAATGACCACTCGGCTACTGCGGCCACCAGAACTTTAGGAAGCCATGTTGTACGAAGGTTTTATCACATTCTTTTCAAACTTTTTAACACAAAACCGTTTTATAAATCTCTATTATATATGAGGTTTTCCCCTAAAGCATAAGATTTAATAATTTATCTCCAGCTAGCAAATAACACTTCATATAATTTCATATAAACCGTCTAAATTTGTAAACCGAGTAAAATAACGCTTTGTATAAAAAATGTAAATAAAAATTTGTCTCTGAACAACATTACTGATCGAAAATGTTTTTTTTAAATTTAATTTACAAGAGAAATCATTGCGCTGAATATTATTTTCGTTACTCGCTTTATTACAAAAAATAAAAGTAAATACAGATAAAAACAGAATAAAAGTAAATACAGCTTTCCCTTTTTTTAAAAAAAAATGTGGTCAAAATAATTGCATGTTTTAAATCTTAAAGAAAGCACACAAAAAATTGAAAATAAAGGCTTAAATAATTACCTTTTGCTATTTCAAAGGAAATGAAAGTTCACCACTTTGGTCTGACCTGATCAGTCTACTTATAAAAAACTAAATAAATAATTTAAAACTGCATCAAGCCCGTTCTCTTTTTTTGGAAAAAGGATGATTTTTTACTGGTCATTTTATCCCTCCGTTTATTCGCCCTCAAGATGTAATAAAATATCAAATGTGTTGATGTCACTTCTGTTGTCGTTGAAACTTTGTTTATGTACTTTAACTTGTGTATGCAAAAAAGAAAACATCTGATTATGGCTACCCATAGAGTCATTTTTACTAATAAATTGAAATATTCTTGCTTTATAAATAATTCTAGTATATATGTAAATCTCAATAATCTTTATTTATGAAAAGATAATTTTTTGCAATGAAAATTTCTTGAAAATGATTATGAATCACATACAGAAGAAAGAGAAAAATTTACAAACTTGGAAAAAGTATACATTTGTAGAAAAAAAAAAGAAAGAAAAAGTGCCTTGGAAAGTTTGTGTGGTCCCTTTGATGTCTTCAACCACTTTTATTTAGCCCTGCTCTTTCTACATCCATATGATGTGAATTTGAGAACTTCGAACCCTGAAAGATCAATGATAAATCGGCCTCTTCACACGACAATGCTTGGAAAGACGAGATTCGAGCCCTCTTCACATTAATAGGAGCAGGGATGAATCAACTGGACTCGGTCATAATGGCGGGGGTCACCTCGTTCTCGAATAATCTCAACGGTCAAATGTTACTTCCGGTTGTATTCTCCGAAAAACAGGGAATTTCCGACGATATATCACTGGCTACATGTGATGACCGTCGTCCATGTATAAGCCTAGGCCTTTCACCATACACCATAATTGCTCATTCAGTCAAGTCGTTTTGTGTGATTCTAAGTCATGCAAATTTATTTGTTTCGGATTATTATTAATAGGAGTTTTCGACAACGTATGCTATGTGCTGTTTACTTTTAAGGGTCATAGTTCGGCCTACATTAGTATATGGGCTCAAGAAGTCTTAAGTTGTCCTTGAGTACGAGCCCGTTACTGTACCAAACATCTTATTGTGACTTTTTCTTTGCACAAATGGGAATATTTTATAAATTTATGAATCCTATAAAAATAAATACATACTTTTTCTTTTTCCTGCTATAAGTAATCTTGCCATTCCTAGCATAATCTGCCTTCTAGCGTTACATAGAAGTGCGCTTTCTATGTAACGAACTTTTTTTCCCCCTCCCTATTTTTAAAGTATTTCTGGACCTTCGTATGATGAAGTGATAAAATAACTTGAAATAATTTAACGCGTGGATAACAGTGTGATGGAAATACGCCTGAAGGGGTGTTTGGGGCATTGCAAAGTTACGAAGCGTACTGTGAGAGAAAACATTCTTTCAAACAGAAAACTCAAACAAAATTAAAAGACTTTACCAGTTATTAAAGGACACATTTGCTAATATATGCTTAAGGTATCCGACTACTTGCGACAACTTCTTTTTTAGAAAAAATGGAAATATAGGGACTTTTTTGGGATTATTATTATTAAAATTGGAACAAACTGGCGAAAATGAGCAAAAAATTACATAAATGGGGCCTCGCTCTGTACAAATATTTTATAAACAAATTCTTAATTTTTCAATTTTGATGTGTTACTTTGTTATTCATGTTTGAAATGACCTTCAGGATAAGAAATATTTAATTTTTACAAAAACTAGAGCACTCCATCTTAGTGACTATTTCACATAAAGGACTGTACATTTTGAAATAAAATAGTGATTGAAAAATCTGAAGATCAAAATACTTTTACTGTTCCACAGAACATACACAAAAAATTTCAGCAAATTATTTCCAAAACTTTTTCAGCAATCGCTGTCCCCGTTTGAACTTATCGAAAAAATCGCATTTCGAGTAAAACGCATTTTAATGTTTGACATCTTGTGTAAAGTTATGGCATCTGCTCTTACTAAAACACTTGTAGTTTTTGTTCTAGTGAATGGAAAATAAAAAAATCGGTATTTTTATTAAGCTAATAAGATGGCCTATAAAATAAAACCATAAAAAAAATTTGTCCATTTTTGAAAAAAATTATGATTTTTGGGTAGTCGGATACCTTAAAGTTAGTTGCGTTACAAAAAAATGTATGTTCAAAATATTGCTTGTAGGCTTTAATTAGAAAATGTCCTTAAAATGCATTAATTTTAATATAAAATTATATTTTCTTAATGCTGAAAATACATTGTATTCCTCAACATTCTTTTTCTTGTTTTACTTGCAGTTTTTCTTTTTTTTTTTTGATGATTAAGATATATAAAATAAATAGATATTAATTTACAAAAAGGTGTGAATAATTACTTTTTATAATACTATATAGTATTTATGAATTTAAAATTTGTTTTGTGTGGTTAATAAAAGTATACTGAAAGATGAACCTCTATATAACGAATTTTCCATATAACGAACTTTTTTTCGGGATTTAGCGACTTCGTTTTATAGAGGTCAGACTGTATTTAAGATCATAAAAATACATACATATAGGAGTGAGAATTATATTAACGGCGCAATATAAAACAACACAATAGCTATTCGCAACGAACCTCGAAATTCTGAACCATGGTCAAGAAAAGAGGACGACACCTGAGTTGGCACTCCCTCTCCTAACTTCCACACCACACCAACGGGATGAAGTTTGAGTCTCAACAGATTTAACTTGCAGCGGCCCCCTCTACACGGTGGGTCTTCAGCGGCACAAGTCTCGAACTCATG
This sequence comes from Trichonephila clavipes, assembly GCA_019973935.1. Taxonomy (NCBI): domain Eukaryota; kingdom Metazoa; phylum Arthropoda; class Arachnida; order Araneae; family Nephilidae; genus Trichonephila; species Trichonephila clavipes. Next base: position 305,966 of record BMAU01005591.1, read on the forward strand.
ACACTCCAGCCACGAGTCCGTTGCCTTGACCATCAGGTCACCGCGGCCTGACTTTCAATCGAATGACTTAAGCAATATAAAGAGATATGGGTTTTAGTGTAAAAGAAGTGGTGCCAAGGAACTATGAATACAAAATTTTTTCTAAAGTAAAGCTCAAATTAAATCAACTGTAGAGACTATTGCAATGCATACATTAATCCAAAAACTATGGACAAACAAATGAGGACGAAACCTGAGATAGTTTCTAAAATTTCATAGCTTTCACATTTCGCAGAGAGAGGATCTTAATCCAACTGCATTTTGCATGCAGCATCTCGTTTGTAGGAATCTTACCCCACACAAAAATATGAGATGATCTGATATTTAACAGGGTTGGGCAAGGTCGACTCAGCCTTTCATCCCTTCAGTGGGTCGATAAATGAGTACAAAGCTTGCTTGGGAACAAAACACTGGGTCTTTAGCGTCATACTGACCTTCTTTATAAGCGTAACAACCTGTTACAGGTCTTGGCTGCCTCCACAGCTCGCTTCCTCCAATTCCAACGATATGCAGCAATTCTCTGCCAGTTTTTAATATTTAGAGTTTTTAAGTCATTTCTAACATCATCTATCCACCTTGTTGGTGGTCTTCCTCTTGTTCGCGATCCCATAGGATTCTTAAATGTGTAAGCTCTGGTCTGGTTGTTTTCAGGGCTTCTCCAGATGTGGCCGTTGTTACTTTGGATGACTTGAGTAACTTGAGGTTCTTTGTAAAGCCTATATAGCTCGAAATTATATCTAGTACGCCAACGTCCTTGATCTTTAACAGGCCCAACTATAGTTTTCAGTGCTTTTTAGCAATCTGTTGCGGTTTCGTAACAATAGTTTTTTTACGGGGTAGGGGCGTCATACTGACCACCAGCGCGGAATATCTGCTTATGCACCTCAGCGCCCTAAGTCACGGAAACTGAGACGGGCACAGCAGGCCTTTGCCTGCCATGGACTTTGTGCCATTGAGTTCAGTTAAAACATAAATATATATGAACTCTTCTAAGTGGAACTAGTTGCTCTCTCTCTCTCTCCACACGATAGGTATTTAGTGTAATCAAAACTTGAAACCGGTTACTCTTATTTCATTACCATTGCCTTCCTTTCGCGATGGAATTGAACATTATAGTTCATAAAACTGTGAAATTAATGCAGATTAATAATGAAAATGAAAAAATTAATCCAATTTATTTATTTTTTAAAAGAAATAACTGAAATTCAAAGCTAAAAAGAACATTGATGTAAAAAAAAGTTGCAATTTTCCTCCCTTTTAATGATGTTTGAAAAATGGCTAATCATTTATTTTTTGAAATGAAAAAAAACAACCAATTGCTCCAACGGACGTAAGAAGCATGAAACGTAGAAATGAAGGAAATGTTTTGATATACGGATATACCTGAGAAGAACATCACGAAAATGTTTTAATTCACAACCAAAAAAGAAAGCTTCACATTTCAATGTACAAAACGTCAAAGATGTTGTCAACGGCTTTCCATCCACAAAATAACATACAGGAAAATCCCCACTGCGCTATGGATGCAATCTGAGTAAAAAAAATCCAGACTTTGCACCATCATCCAACAGGTAGGGGGGAAAATATTAAAGAGTATTCAAGATAATTTATTCGCTGGTGTTTTATCAGAGAAACCGACTTGGTATCTTAATCATCGTGTTTACGAATGTGAAGTCAGCCGTTTATTGCGTTCGACTGGAGACGCCATGTCTCGTTTTTATCAGCTGAATAACGGAAACAGATCCACTACGCAGCCAATCTCATTTTCTTTTTCACACAACAATCTGTGACGTCAGCACTCTGGAAACAGCAAAAGATTCTTGTTTACGAATTTGTTACGTAAAGATAATAGTTTTATCAAGCAAAAAATATGTATAAGTGGTTATTGCCTGTGTTAATACAATACCATTGAAAAGAATAATGAATTGCTCATCGTTTTTTTATTAGACTGAAATATTCTACAGATGTGATGAAACTCAAAACATGACGAAGCAGGAAAGATGGAATGGAATGACACATTCTTACACATGTACACAATTCGTAAGCAAAAACAGAACTATAGAACAAACAGGTCACATAACTCGTAAATTAGGATCACTAGTCTAATGGTCAGTTTTAGTAAACAGACAGGCATCAAACAACAATAAGTCGATTAAATTCAGCAACGGCTAAGCCGGCTTGCCCAGTTTTGAAATTTCGTTTCGACATGATTTACTTATGCTTGAAAGAAACAGCGCTTACTGATTCAACATCTACATTCACATTTGTTATTTCGTCAGAAAAACGCAGGATTCTTTCTACAGGTGTTCTCGGGCACGTTGTCTTTTGTTTTCAGAAAGGTATCCCCTTTTCTTTCTTTTTCGTTTAAGATTCGAAATTCTGCATGATTGTTCCTGGCCCGTTTATGTAAATACTTTAATTGTTTTGTTAAGATAATTTATTTTTTGTTTGTGCTCATTTAATAATACTGCATATGCGCAAATAGAATTGCAATTACCTAATAGTCTTCCCATGTTTAATCTGTTTCAAGTGCTTTAATAAAAGGTTTGTAGCAAAATACCTCCAACAATTCAGGTATATATAGTCACCATAAAATTCTACTCTTTAAAGTCACATTTAATAGCTATTTTCACTTACCCTCATCTGAAAAGAAAGAAGAAAAACTGGGGAAGACGGAAAACATTATCTTTTGAACTAATATATTCAAAAAACGATTTTAATTAGAGAAAATATATTATTACTCTTAAAATTGATCCGTTAATTCTGGAATGTGATTCTTCAAAATTCTATTTGATAAATTCATTGTGTTTTTCATCATTCCATAAATTAAAATAAGTATCATTTTTAACACAAATGAAAGATTCTACCATTAATTATCTCCTATTTTGAATGATACCAATGAGACAATAAGGAATAAATCTTTATTCTTAAAAATATTAGCAAAGAATTTCATCAATTACAAAAATATTAATACAGCAGTGCCTAAAAAGTGAATATAATTAAAATTTATGTTTTTTTTTAATAAATGATTCAACCTCTGAGCTCCCATATTTCAAATAAATAAATAAAATACTTAAGTTAAGAAATTCACAAATCTTTTAATGGTATATAATGTGTATATAATGATCTCCCCAAGATTCCCAAAATGATAAGGTGTATGCAGATCTCGATATTCACGACAAATACTTCATTTGGATCGTAAATAGTGCAAAAAATATTTTATCAAGGAACAAAATACATAAGAATATAAATTTCCAAAATAAATTGTCTATGACACTCGCATTTTAAAATATATAGAGAGCTATAAATATCCCGAAAAACATACTGCTACTATCATAACAAAAATAGTTCTTTGATAACACGTATTATACATAATAAACCGGGGGGGGGGAAGAGAATATATATATTCTTCAAAAAATTTTTAGCCAAATATTACTGCTGATCTTTCAAAAGAAAACGATATTGTTAGAATAAATATCATTCTCTTTTTTTTACCACATGTACAACCAGAAAACGAACAAAAAGAAGCCACTTTCTCGCACTAACAAGCCAGAATAGTTTGCTAAGCCTCTTACCTTCGTCGAGTAAAGAAGTATTCCATGTTACGATGCAGCCATGAAGATGAAAGGGCACAAGTGAACTGAGCTGAAGAGAGAAATATTATTGATCAGCGCAGAGAGAAGAAACCCTACCAGTGTTTACTAACACTACACTTACTCCAGAGCCTTGCGCGAAAGAGGACTGACTGGTCGATATTCTTATTAAGAGAGCATTTCTCCGAGCTCTTACGGTTGCGTGGTTTCTTTTTAATTCCTTATTCAACATGTTGAGAATTATTCTAAAAGGGCGAAGCGTTTCTCAGTTTTAAAAAAAATTACCTTTTTCATCCAAAGTGTTTTAAATTTCATGAAGATAACTGTTTGAGATACCGTTTGATGGAAATAACTGTTTCGACGAACATTAGAATTCACAGAACAATTCCGTTCTTATAATAATCTAGGTATTAGATTTACTTTGGCCAACAAAAATGCATAGAAAAACTGACCAATATGGTTAAAATAGTGCTTTAAGTCATGGGTGGTCAATTGTTTTGGCTAGAGGGCCACATTGTGGGAGCGGGAGTACAGCACCTTTTTAAAATAATTAAATTCATTGGTTAACTTTGCTTTTCAGAAAAGATATAAATTGTACCATATACAAAAATTTATAAATCTAAGTTGAAATAAAACAGCGGTCGTTTTATTCAATTTATTTATTGTGCTAATTTCCTATCGTCTATAGCTGCAAGTACATTTAATTTTAGAATCAGTTCAAGGAGATAAATGTACCCCCACATCACACTTTTCTACAATTTTTTTGAAATCGGAAGTGACTACATGTTGATCTTCAGGCAAAGAAAACTTTGCTGACTAATATATGTCGATTGAAGTACAGAAAACATTTTCTCTATAATTGGTTTTCTGTCTTGGCAGACTGCTATTTGCCCACCCCTATTTTTATTTAAAAGAATCAAATCGCTAATAGCTTTGTAAAATATAGAATTTATTCGAGGAAGAAAAATCTACCAGGATTATTGGTGGTCAATTCAATCACTCTTCACATCATTCATATATCGACACTAGATTTGCTCACGTGCTTCCCTTTGGGGAGGAAACTGGATGTCATGGTGGTCAACTACATGGTGCCACACTAAAAAGTGATACCAACTCCCAGGGAATGTTCTAGATCTGCAATGGTAATTGCCTATCCGCAGACCCATTAGAAGGGGGGGAGGGAATACTAGATTAAACTTAGAAAATACGTGAATCATATTCTGCTATTGAATGAATAAAGGCATCCAATTACGTTTTCAAAAATAAATCTTTAAAAATCGTACCCCATCATTGAAAGAAACGTAACATTTTATTTTTTTCTTCTATAACTTTTGGTTCAAAAACGATGAAAAATGAACAAGACAAATAAGACATAGTAGATAGTTGATTAAAAATGATTAATAGAGATAATAATTAAAAAATTCAGACTGTGTGCTTTTCTTAAAAAAAAAATTTCCAGTTTCATTTATATTTTAGACCACAAAAAGTTGCTCTTAAATCAATCTAAACATTATTCACAAAAATTCTGCAAATAAAAAGGGATTCGTGCTAAAAATGGTGAAAACCATTTCCGAAAAACCTACATGATCAACATCTATAGATAAGTTCATCTTTCCAATCACATCAGGTTTCCTGCTTTTCACTACAAGTCGGTGCTTTTGCAACGCTTGGTTCAGAAATAGATTGTCCTTTCGGGGAATCTCTCAAGAATCCATTAATAGAAGTAAAGGAAATGAAAGGGTGGAATTTCTCCCAAGAATAATTATCGATTTAGCACGTTGGTATTTCACTTATTGCTCGTCTATTCTCATTTAGCAAGATTAAGGTAGAACCTCTACTAGTTAATTAACTAGTTAAATTAGTAAGCATGTAGAATTAAGCTTTGAGGTATCCGACTACGTTCGGAACCGTGATTTTGCAAAAGCGTGTAAATGGATATTATTTATGATACTTAGTGTCACTTAGATTAGAAAACGTATATAAAATTGTTTTAAGAATATTATTACAATAAAAAATTATTTAAGTACAATATTTTGACAAAAAATGAATATAGAATGACCAATTTTCAAAACATTCTCCTTTTATGAAAAATGCTTCTATTATAATAATATTTGCCTGCAGATAGCTCAGACCTCTCTACAGAGGCTGAACTATAATTTTTGAAATATGTAACTTAGAAGTGGATTTATCTATATTTTGCTACAACACAGGGGAGAAATTTTAAGAAAAAAAATGCCGATAATTATTTCAATTGGTGGTAACTCTGAAAATAATGTGAATTTTTCAAACATCCTATAGTTCAGACTCTTTGGAGATGTATTTACTTTATATAAGCAAATTATTATTGTTATAGAAGCATTTTTTATAAAAGGAGAATGTTTTGAAAAAGGTTATTCTAAGTTAATTTTTTGCCAAAATACTGTATTTAAATAATTTTTAAGTCATAATGTGTCCTTGAAACAATTTTATACATGTATTCTAATCTAAGTGACACTAAATACCATGAAAATAATCCATTCATACACTTTTTTAAAATCATGGTTACGAACGTAGTCTGATACCTTCAGGTGATCGACTACGAAAGAAACTGTGATTTTGAAAAAGCGTATAAATGGATAATTTTTCAGAGATTTAGAGTCAGCTTAATTAGAATATACATATAAAATTGTTTTACGAATATAATTACAAGAAAAAAATTATTTAAAATGCAATTTTTTGACAAAAATGAAAAAGAATGACATTCTTTCTAAACATTCTCCTTTTATCCTTTTATGAAAAATGCTTCAATAATAATAATATTTTGCCGACACATAGCTGGGAGTTCTATATTGGGATTGAACTAAAATTTTTCAATTAAAAGTGGATTTATTCTCATATTTTTAGTATATCAGAGTGAAAAGAAATTTTAACAATAAACACCCGTTATTATTTTAATCCATCGTAACTGAAAATTTTTCAAAAACTTTCATTCACCCCCAATATGGAAGTCCTAAGCTGTATACAAGTATATAAGTAAAATATTATCCGGCATTTTTCATAAAAGAAGAATGTTTTGAACATATGCCGTTCTTTTTTTTTTATTTGCCAAAGAAGTGCATTTAAATTATTTTTTCTTGTAATAATATTTTTAAAACAATATTATATGTATATTTTATTTCAACTGACACTAAATATAAAGAAAAAAATCATTTATATATTTTTTCCAAAATCCCAATTCTGAACGCTGTCTTATACCAAATCCATGCACTTTGCTTCCACACATAACTTTCAGAATATTTGAAATATGTAATCTAAATGCAATAGAATCGAACAATTAATATAAGTTAAAATAGAATAGTTAACTATTCTCGTAAGTTTTTTCCCCCTTCCTATTAACATTTTAACTGAAAAAAAAATTAATCTTTTTCTTCAAATTCCTGTTACAGAAACAAGTGGAATAAGCCTTTCCAATTCATGTTAAAATCATTCAATACACTTAAGATATTTCTTCATTAACTGTATGTTCATCGTGTCAATTGCTAACTTTTGAAGTGTGTAATTCCTGATCGATAACGGGTCGAACATCCAGAAAAGAATGTAGTATTTTCTCAAAGAAAAAATTTGCATAGAACCATCGATTAAAACAGTAGTAATATCTTAAGTGTAGATCCTTATTGTTTTTACTAATAATTAATGATTCAATTTTTTTTTTCTCTAAATGTTGAAAGCATTGAAGAATGACATTAAAAATACAATAAATGCGAAGTAAAAATTCACTTCATCCAAACAACTGAATTGATAATGATATTACACAGGAACACCTCGTATGTTGAATGAATGAATATTAATGTCGCACAATTCAGCTACTCGAGGGGTTTTGACGACGGACCGTGTCATTTTGAAAAGTGAAGTGACGAGGAAATAAATATTATGGAAAATAAATTAAAACATTAAATTTGAGTCAAAAAGCTATCTTAAGTAAAATACTTGTTTATTCCACGCCTTTAGTTAAGGAGATTAAAAGAATGACGCCAATAGCGCTGACGTTTCATTTTTCTGTATTGAACTGCTATCCAACAGTTCGCGGGGGTGTTGCTGGAGTACTTAGACCTGTCGGGAGTCTTAATTTCTCTTCTTTATGTAAAGATAGCTGCGAAAAATCTCCAATTTGGCCAGTGTTAACAAAAATCAATTAAAAAATGGAGTATTTATTTTTTTATAACGATTTACTTGTGTGTGTGGATATTATAAAATGCTATTAAAAATTAAAAGTAATAATATTAAATGATCTGGACAGTAGGCGGGGCAAGCCTAGCCAATCCGAGAGCAGCCAAGTCTGAGGGGTGAAAAAGTTAAGGAAATTTTTCTTGCATGGAACCGGGCCTCTGTTGCGTAGCAGGAGTTACCGCTCTGATACTCAGCAGACAGTAAATTTAGTCAAAATCTGAATCAATCAGGATTTATTCTAGTCTATGGAAGTTCTAAGTGGAAATATATTAATAAATTTTATTAATAGACGGGTTTGTTGAGTTATCAATTTTCTGAAGAGTTTTATTGCTAGTTTTATAACTTGTTTGAGAGTTTTACGTTCAATTGCCGAACTAAAGTAAGAATTTCTATCCAATAAATATGTCGACAATTATTCGCTACATCGGAGGCAAATGAAGGAGTGTACTAAAAATGTGATCCAAACACATAATATATACCGTAAAATCCGGCTCATAACGCGCACTTTTAAACACAAATAAAGATCAAATTTACGGGGGCGTTTTATGCGCCGAGTATAAGAATGATACCTTTAAAAATAAAAAAAAGAGATGAGCATTAAAAAAATTAGACTTCTATGTATATAAAAATATTGTTTATTTAAACGAAATGACGTACCTTATGAACTTAAAGCGTTGTAGTTTTAGAAGTACAACTATTTTTTTCAAAAGCCTGGGATAATACTTCGAATAAATGACTTAAAAATATAAGAGTAAAAATATAGAGAGCACACGTACATTTCAGGTTTTATTTCGTAAAAAGGGGGGGAGAGTGCGCGTTAAACTTGGAAAAGAAATTACATACTTAACATTAATTTAAGTTACAAACTACCTAAAACAGATCAATCAAACCAGAATTTGGCTGAAGATTACCGGAAAAGCGAAATAAGGATGCAGTTTGATCCTAGTGCAAAAGCTAAGCTACATTAAAACTGTTGAAAGAATGCTTTTTTCGATGTAACTCAGTATGTGTAGTAGTAACGAAACAAACCCATAAAAAAATAAAACAAATTTAATACATTAAATATCAACTGCAGACAAGTCTTCATAGGATATCATCTCCAACCACTGCAAGTACCTTTCAAGTCAGGAAGAATCAATGCTTAAACTTGTGAACATTAATACTCAACGTTATAAAACATACAAGCATTGATAACTTTACTAAATACCAAAAAAGGTAAAAGATATTTATTTAGAAGATTTTTCAGCTTCATTGAAACTTTTTTCTGAAATAAGAAGTATTCTACTTCTTTAATATACAACGTATCAAATCAATTAAGTTTCTGAAGAAAGAAAAAAAGAATGAAATGCCAAATAAGCACTTATTTTCAAGCAATATAATCTCATTCTTTTATTTAATTTTTAAAAAAAATCTGCTTAAAATTTTGAAAGAAATCTACTTATTTCCATTCAGAGCTAAGATAGCAAATATTAAAAATATGTAAAAAAAAAAAAAAACATATTTTTACATCTGAATCATACCTAAAGCACATGCTTTGCTTTTTCCCAGATGCTTTTTTTCATCCATGATATGCAAAACTATTTCTCGAAAGCAAAGGAAGTCAACGTAGGTTAGTCGTTGCAAGGAGCAAGATAGAAAAGTGTTCAAGTGCAGAGAATTTCACTGGCAATCCTATTGGACCAATTGGGTTCCGTCAATTCCGGGAAATGGAATTCCCCCTACGTCTAGTGAGTTTTCCTAAGCAATTTCCCATTGTACAAAATTCTTCTGCCAGCAGGTGGGTCGAAAACTGGAAGAACACTGGACAAATGGGTGTTCTCATTTTTTCTAGAAGGCAGTAAGGGTAGGACTGATTTAAGGCTGAGTTCCTTGAAACGGTATAAATTTCGAACATTTTTTTTTTCCAATCAGCAAAGGATTTCAACATTACTATAACATTCAGACTTCGTTATTTTACCGAAGAACAGTATTAACTCATTTTTGTTTGAGTCTCAATCCATTTCTTTCAGAAAGATGCATGCTAAATAAATGATTTAAACTATTTACCTTAGTATATTGCATCGTGTGCTCCCTTGGTAGCCTGGAGAATGCCTAGGCGTTATTCCTGTTCCTGCCAAGTGTAACCATCGTGTCTTGTGTTATACTGCCTTTTTTCTTTAAACATTTCTTACCCATCACTTTATTGATTTTACATCAGAAAGGTAATACAAAAGTTACATTATTGTACTAAACGGCTATTTTGTAATGAAATTTTTATAAACTTTTTTCTTTAAACATTTCTTACCCATCACTTTATTGATTTTACATCAGAAAGGTAATACAAAAGTTACATTATTGTACTAAACGGCTATTTTGTAATGAAATTTTTATAATCAGAGCAAGTTCACCCGATATCTATTCGGATACGTATTTGAAGAATCTTCCTACTCTCTGACATTCGGCGACTTTCAATATTAATATAAATTTTTATTTAATTTTATAGAAAATGGAGTTAAATACAAATTTAAGAGCTATCTATATGAGAAAGAATGTCAGTGTAGTGTGGGGATTCCATCACTGAAATTCCTTCGCCCGACGATAACTGGCCTAACCAGTAATTCTAAGCCATTTTACTCATAGAGCAAGTAGGGAATACTATAGAATGGCTATAACGAAAAATGGTAAGAATTTTCCACTGCACAAATACATATAATATTAGCAAATAAAAGACACAAATCGAGAATTTCATTTCGATTAGAAACAGTAACTAGAATTGTAACCAACTTTTGTTATAAGAATCTTCCTTCTGTTCAATCCTAGTCGAATTTCTACTGTAAAATTTACTTCAGTTGCCTTTATAATTTATTCATGTAATGCATGAAATATGTAGAGATACTGTACCATAGAGATTTTGATCAAGTGGGACGCTGAAAAACCTTCATTTTACTTGTTCTGGGTTGCACCTTATTTTCTTAATAATTGTATAATTAAAAATATAACCTCTTGCCCTGCCCTTTTTTATTTTAATTTACAAACTTACCTAGATGTTTCGTTTCCGAAACAAAAGAAAAATCAGACGATACACAAATAAAAGTTTTTCAAATCAATTTACATATTAAATACAGGCATCTTTCAAGAATATCATGTCGACTTCTATACGATTTCCTAATGGCTTTAAAATTTTGAATCCACTGACTGATACGGGAATGTAAATCTAGTATATATATATATATATATGTGTGTGTGTGTGTGTGTGTTACCCTTAAAGTATGAAACCCCTTACTTCATAGAGTAACTTGGTATTTCATGAAATAACTAGACAAGTCAGTTAAAGTAGATAAAAATATTGAATTTTACGATTTAACAGGGTATTCTATAAAATAACGATTACTTGATCATTAAAGTATGAAAAACGGCACTCGAAAGTTCTTTGAATCGGTTCTAGCTACTTTTAGTTCTGAACTGCTTAAATAATAGTACTATAAAAACAATTGTACTCTAAATGTGAACGAGAATTAATTTCCATTGGAGAAGTTCTGAAAATTAACACAAAGCTTCTGTCTGTTGCAATAGCTCTAAGTTGTGGCAAGGATTTAAAATAGTGCTCTCGTAAAAAAAAATGTGTAATAGTAAAAAGTGTGCTTGTTTCAAATATGATATGCAATGCAATTTATAATGCCATCACACACAGCAATCCTTGCTCTAATAAATAATGAAAAATAAAATTGAGGTATTTCATAAAATTTAAATTAATATTCTCTTATATTCTCTAACAATGTTTTTATGAAATAACAGTTTTTCTTTCTCTCTCTCTCTCTCTCCCAGTGTGTACTTTCTTGGTAGTATTTTTAAAAAAATTACTTCTGCAACATATTCTTTTTTTGCCTTTCTGCTAAACTAATGTAAGCAATATGACCAATAATAAATTATATCATCTGCTTTTCCTTATTATTTATCAATTCATCCGCAATCGGGATAAATTGTATTTTTCTTGAAATTTTAGGTTTTTATGATTAATTAACGTATAAAATAAATTTGAAATTGTATATTTTTTCATTTTAACGATCTATCATTAGTTATTTCATAGAATAACTAGGTAAAGTATGCAATTTTCCATCTATTACATACTTTTACTGACTTGTCTAGTTATTTCATGAAATACCTAGTTATTCTATTAAATAACTGAATTTTACACTTTAACGGTAACATATAATTATATATAAAACTTCCAATAAAGTACAACGATAATTTTGTGTTTTATTTGAATCAAAAGATGTACAAGAGTGTGGGAAAAATACCAGACCACGGGTCATTAATTGAACATATCATTACTGATAAAAAGGAAAAATGTTATCTATTTCGGTCCAGTTGTATTGAAGAAGGGTCCTTTTTTTGGCAGGGGATGACGTCAAAAGTCGCTGACAATTGGTCACTAATTGGACATTTCAATCAGTGACCACTAACCAGGAAATTCAGAAGTAGTACCAATTGTGCCCGTGTGGGCAATTTAACAATGTTGCTCATTTATCACGCGTTCTATTTGACGTTAGGCACACACATACATAGTCAGACCCCGATTTACCGAACCATCATTAAACGAATTTTTCTCTTTTCCGGATTAAAATGAAAGCAAAATCTCCTATTTAACGAATTATTTTATCTTCCTGATTAAATTGCAGAACTCCCTGATTAACGAATTATTCTCTTTTCCCGATTAAAATGAAAGCAAACGAATAATTAACCCCAAACTAACGAATTTTAAATGCCAAAAAGAAAAAAAATATATTAGTTTGGATAAGAAAAAATTCGATTTCTTTTCAAATGACATATCTTTTTGTCCGGAGTAGAAAAAGACTTCTTGTGAGCAGCAAACTTTGACGGTAAAGTATGCAGCCCATTATTAGACTTTGCAGATTCAGATGAGTCATGAGTATAACTTATCGCATGAGTTTTGAATAGGACAAGAAATTCCATTCTTATTTCATCCCACTCCGGATCGTAAGGGATATTTTTAAAGAGTTTTTACCAAATGCTCTCCTACTTGCGCGAAGGTCTGTCTTGTTTTTGAAAGTGTGTGAAGCATGGCAGAAATTGATAATGAAACTCCTGTCAATGCTGTAACATGTTCTAATGTTTTACATTGCTTGGAAACTGTGAACATACTTCGTGCAGCAAGATGTAAGTGACGCAGTATTTTCTTTTCTGCATAATGTCGAAAAAGAACTCTTTCGGGTCAGGAGTTGAAAAGATTGTCTAACATCTGTTAGTCAGTATTTTAAATTGTCCATTTAACTGGTGCATAAAAATTCGCTAATAGTATTTTTAGCAGTTGAATAAAAAGTGTGTAATTTCTACCTATGAATATTTTTTGTTTATTAGCTTATTATTGAATTTCCCAAATTTGTATTAGCGTTGTATTCCCAAAATTGTTTTATTTGTATTTGTTTGAGCCCCGAAATATAACGAATAACCCCAAATTAACGAATAAAATGGTCGGTCACGATAAATTTGTGAAATAAAGGTCCTACTGTTTACACATAAAACTGATTGATTATTAATTAATTCCGCAATTTACTGAAAAAGGGATACAGGCGACAGATTTCGTAATTTTGAATCGTTACAGAGTGATGAGTACAACATCATAAATAGGCACACCGCTCTCCTAACCTCTACACGGTGGATCTTTAGTGGCCCCAGGACTCGAATCCATGCCAGGATAGAAATAACGCCAGCTACGAGTTCGCTACTCGACTACTATCGCAGCGAAAAATGTGAATTCTTTCAAAAGATCGTTTGACATTCAAACTTTTTATTTATACCTAATATTAAAAGAAACACTCAATTTGAAACATTTTTTTTATAAAGGAAAATTACAATATTAATACAATTTTCCGATTTTATGAATGAGTAGCATATTTTAATATACTGCTCTTTTTAATTTGAATCAATCAATTTGTTGCTTCCTATAATTAATGAATTTTATATTTATTTAAGTGTTGATTAAATGTAGGAAAATTCTTTATATACATAGATGTATATTTTATTTGTAAATTTTAAGGACACGCTATGATAAACATATGTTTTAAAATTGCTCGAATTGTCGGATATTTTTTTTCTCTGAAAAATGTTCCGAAGAATAATGCTTTTTATAGGTCTTGCTTTTCAATGTGAGACGAAAACAGCCATCTATAAGGACTTCTTAAGGTGCCTGACTAGTGTAAAATCATCAATTTTGATGAACATGACAAAAAAAATTTTATTTGATATTTTTAATATTTGAATTTTCTTCTTTCTAAAAATACCTTACTTTTGCTTGTACTACAATTATTTACGAAGTTATAGCAGTTTTTATGTCAAGTGAGAACAACAAAAACGAACCGGAAGTTAGAAATCGAAACCGGAAGTACTTTGAATTTGAAAGATTTTTACTCTTTTTTGGAATTTTATTGAATTTATTGATAAAATATTAATTTTGGTAACATTAAAACTGAATATGGTGATATTTTTTAAAAATTATTTAATAGTTTTAGTAAAATTTGGCAACAACTTTACAGGTTTGTTGTCATTTTTCGATTTGTTTATGTTCTAGCTACTCGATTCTTCGCTCCTCGTTTAATTCATTATTTTGATATATTTTATGAAAAAAAACTGTCTTTCTTAAGACAAAATATTGATTAATTATGGCTAAATCAAGATCTGGGAGGTCTAAGAAGCGCCGATTTACTGGAAATCGTTATACCATTCGTGCCACTATTAATGAGAATGATGAAACATCTGAGCTCAATTCTACTGAATCCGCTAGTGCCAAAAAGTTGGAATCAAGCCATACAAGTTTGGAAATTTTCTCAGAAAGATTGTTTGAAACTTCTAAATACAATAGAATTGTCAGCTGGACAATTTTGATTTCATTTTTTGCCATAGTTTGTTGTCCTGATTGTTATTCTCAGGGCTTGGAACTTATAGAAGACTCTGTCAGTGGATTATGCTCACATATGAACCTAAAGTGCAAAAACTGCTCCTTCTTTAAAGGTTTCCCTACGACAGAGAAGATGAAAGGTTCTTGTCTTATAAAGTCTTCAATTGTTTTGGGGCTAAAGATAATCGGGAAAGGATTTTCAGCTGGCAAAAAGTTATGTGCTTTCCTCGGTTTACCTTTCCTGTCAAAACTTGCTTTCCGCAATCAAGAAAGAAAACTGTCGAAAGCAACTGAACGCGTTGCTCAAGAAAACATCAACGCTGCATTGAGTGAAATCAAATGCTCAAATAGTTTCACTAAATGTGGAATATCCATTGATGGTACTTGGCAACGCAGAGGTTACTCATCTTTGAATGGGTGTGTAAGTGCCATATCAGTTGACACCGGTAAAATTTTAGACATTGAAGTTATGACACAATATTGCCACATATGCGCGAAAGGCAATAGCCAATCATCGAAACATGTATGTTCGAACTATAAAGGTTCCGCGGGGAACATGGAGGTTGTTGGAGCCTACCGTATATTTGAGAGATCAAATGTGAGGAATGTACAGTACAATGAATACTACGGAGATGGGGACTCAAAAGGATATGAATCTGTTAAAAACTTTTATGGAATTAATACAGTAACCAAACTCGAGTGTATAGGTCATGTACAGAAACGTGTAGGGGGCGGTTGCGTCAATTAAAAAAAACGACGAAAGGTTTGGGAGGGAAAAATAAATTAACTGATAAATTAATCGACAGAATTCAGAACTATTATGGAATAGCTATTCGAAGCAATGTAGGTAATCTACAAAAGATGATGAGTAGTGTAATAGCTGCATTTTTTCACTGTGTATCTGGAAAAAAACAATTCATTGCATGGACAGTGTCCTGAAGGATCTGAGAGTTGGTGTCGTTACCAAAGGGCAAAAGCAGCTGGGAGTCCCCTCAAAGAAATTGAGCAAGGACTTCCTAATAAAATTATAAACCAAATAAAGCCTACATATCTAAAACTGTGTAATGAAACTTTGTTGAAAAAATGTCTTCATGGTAAGACACAGAACTGCAATGAAAGTTATAACAACATTTTGTGGAATATTGTTCACAAAAATATATTTATTGGACTGGAAACATTTCGTTTGGGTGCATTATTAGCTCTAATACTTTATAATTCTGGTTATGCAGGTATATTATCAGTAATTCGAAATGTAAATGGTTCCCTTCCTGAAAGTGTTGCTCAAGAGTTACTTAAATTTGATAAACAACGGATTTCAACATCTTTAAGACATTCTTTATCGATTGCGACATTGTCTCGAAAAAAAAGAAAAGCAGCTAGGAAAACTAAAAGTACTAAGGATGAAAAAACAGAAGGCTTAGTATATTCATATGGAGGGTTTTAAAGTACTTCTTTGCAGGATTTTTATTCTAATTTATGATAACTTTTGTGATAAACAATACTTTTCAAGAGTTTTTTCGTGAATGTTTACTGGTAAAACAACACAAATATATTTTGTATGATATATTTCTTAACTTCTAAAATAATATGGAATAATATATATTTGTTTTTCTATGTAAAATGTTTTATTTTTAATGCAAAAGGTTTTTTAAAAGTGCTTTTATACGTCTAATCTGAATTTCGTAAACTGTGTACTTAGACTTTAAGAAAAGCTTTTTGACACTATAAAATTGTTAAAAATATTAAAAGATAAAAGTTTGAAGAAAGTATATAATATTCATAATTGCTTTGAAAATGTTTGTTCTTTTGATATAGAGAGGTTTTAGGTTTTTTTTAGCAGTATAGTTTTTTAAATTTTGAATTTTAAATCTTTAAATGCATTTTTCTCTGAAACAGATTTTTTGATATTTTACAACACGGTAAGCATGATATCTCAAAAAGTTCTGTAGATAATTGTCTGTAATTTTGTGTAATTGTGCATTATTATAGTATGTATGCTGTGACCTAGCGATTAAGAAAAAATAGCATATTTACCTTTTTTATGATTTTTTTTCTGTGTGATAAATATGAAATTTTTAAAAAATTAGCATTGCGTGCACTTTTTGACTTCTACTTCAGTAACAAATTAAAATTTTTCAAAGATATTAGGTCAATTCATTAGTAACTGTTTTTTGAGTAAAATTATGTGGGTTTTTTAAAATATTATGCATTAGAATTTGTTTTACTATGTTTAACGTAACGTACAAATAACGTCTAATTTAAACCTAAAATTGGCCATATTTAAAAAAAATACATTGAAAGAAATTTTTTTTTGCTATTTTTATTAGTTTTCAGTTATAATTAAACAAAAAATGAGTTTAAAAATAAATTTTCAGCACAATTTCAAAAAAATGTCTCCGCAACTAGTCAGGCACCTTAAAGCGTAACATTGGCTGTTACCATCATTCTTAATATTTTCTTGATTAACATAATCTTATCATGGCAGAGTAGCTTGTGCTCACAAAACCTGTACTATGTCGCGACTACACAGGATTACGTCATGAAATACGGAATAGTATCGCACGAGGAATTTTTCCGAGAAGATACTCTCTTATGGGAAGATTTTTCCTTTGAAATTAACCTTGGATTGTCAGTGACTGTTTTAGAACTAACTAGTAATTATGTTACTGAACTTCAGTTAAAATTGCCAGTTGCCACATGCAGACTTGAAATCCTTAATTCAGTATTTTTTTTTCGGATTATCTCAAACAATGTAAATAATAGTCGCGCGATATGACGTGACAGTGAACCAATTCTAAGTCGCTGAAATCATTTTATAATAAATTAATTTTTAATATTTTCTAGCAATTCACTGGTATGAAATGGTTTTGTATTTCAGATTGTTAACAAAATTAGATGCAATGTAAATCCGCTGTGAGGTCTACAGCAAGTGGATTGTATTGGATTGTATATCTCAAACTGCGCTTTCAAAATCGATTCCATTACATCAGAGATAAGCATTAAGTCGATCGCGATCGACCGGTGGACCGCCAAGACAATTTCAGGTGACTGCTTTTACTAAAACCTAAGACACGCATATTAAAAGTAGAATGGAGAATTGGCTTTGCACAGTCGATGTGACTGTGTTTACTAAAGGCTGTCTTCGGTAAAAGTACGAGAGCTTGAACTAAACGCGAAGCACATTTTCAGACAGAAAAATACCTCAATTTCCATGGAAATTTGCAATATTATAACTCATACATCTGTTAACAAAATATAGTGTTTTCAAAAATTTTAAAATATTCCATGAATACTTTCTTTTTCGTTTTAATACGTTAAGACAGTGGCGCACACAAGGGGGTGTCTTTTAGGAGTCCGGACACCTCTCCCCATAGCCCTTGATTTTTTTTTCGATGGGTTATAATCCTGTGTATATATTACGTAAAATTTAATTATGTATTTGTAATTAATAATTTTATTAATCAATGCTAATTATTTATTCAATAATTAATTTTGTATTGTTTTTGTTCCCGAAAATCGACAAAATCAAAATATGTTGGGCGGCGTGTTGGAGCATGATACCAAAATGGTGGACTTTCGATCCTGACCCCCCTTGAAAATTTTTTGTGTGTGCTACTGCGTTAAGACATAGCTCATTTAACATTACGGTATAGGAGAAAAAACGCAGAACACATTTTATACCAGAAAAAATTAATCTCACTCAGTTTAAAATGGGAAGTATGACAAAAAATGCTGCTCTCTAAAGGATAGAGAAGCCAGAATATCACATTAATTTTTCATTTCTTTTATATCTGAAAAAATGTTCCAAATTCCAGGTCCTATTCTTTAACATTAACCGAAGACGGCCTTAAGCAAATGATTCGATGAACGTGTAGGCATTACATGTATCTTCAATAGAAGCAATGGTGATGCTTAACACGTTCACAGCCCGAAAAAATGATCACTGCAATGCCAGCCGTATAAATGAATTTTTCTCTACACGCCGATTAATGGGGAGAATAAATGTGGATGATGAGCCCTTCCCATGACAGCACGAGATTGGCTATTGAGGCATACTCCCACACTCCACGCTTTCACGGATTCAGGTTTTCATGTTGATATCATGTCCCGCAATGGCGCAGGACTTGGCAGCGAACAAATTAAACACATACGTCGGCTTTAGATGCATCGGTTCACGTATGTTACCTGCTTGCTGCATTGAATACGTCCACGCACAATGATTTAGCAGTCGTCCATAGTTACTCAAGTATTCAACTTGATAATTTTGTGTTACTTGTGTTTTTGTAGTAAAAATAGCAATCTGCCATTTTTAAAAAAGGGATACTATGTTGAAAATAAATGTTAAGAAAAATATACATACTGTTATATTGCAGATTGGCCACATCTACGCCATTGAGTCGACCGCACAACACCTTAAAAAATTTTGTAGTAGACCGCCCACCCCTACATTACATCGACTTCACACACTGTTCTGATTGTAGCGAGACATTGTGAGAACCATAAGTAGTCA
Source organism: Trichonephila clavipes (assembly GCA_019973935.1). Lineage (NCBI taxonomy): Eukaryota > Metazoa > Arthropoda > Arachnida > Araneae > Nephilidae > Trichonephila > Trichonephila clavipes. The sequence continues at coordinate 325,209 of BMAU01005591.1, forward strand.
GATTTTATAGTTGTATTAAAAAAATTTTTTTTATAGTAATGTGTCCTTTGTTATCTCTGGGATTTTCCCCATGGAATAGGCTAAATTCAAATGACACCATAGACACATGATAATGATAACCATGTGTTTCTAGCCAATCAGTTAAAATTCTCACGCGACGGCCTAGCCACACGATAAAAGCAATCATGTGTTTCCAGCTAATCAGTTCATGAGCTTCGTTGTTGCCAACTTTTGCTCTTTGCAGAATTTTTCTTTCTAAAGTATATTTTTGTCAACAATAATATAATGCAGGTATACAAAATACATTTTACTTAAAAATATACGCATAAACTAAGATTTTTTAAATAAATTTTTAAGCCTTGAAGAAATTTTTTTTTCATAAAACATTTGAACATCTTTACCCAATTATAAAATTTGAAATTTTATCTGTTTTACAAACAGAACAAATACAATTAGCTTAATATCTGCTTTGAATTACATCTAGAACACGTGTTTGATTTATCATGTGACCGTCATGAATTGAGCTCATTGACACCAGATTATCGTTGAAATTCTTGGGAATAACAAAAAGTTCGAGTAATCATATTTGTCAGCATAAAATTAATACAGTCGTTTAGAATTGTAATGAGTAAACTATTCTTGAACTTTTTTTTCGTCTCAAAACTTATTATTTATGTGCCTAACCCGTTCAGGACCATTATCACTTCAAAGAACACGGTATCTATCATATGTGTGAGATTGCGTTTTCCCTGTTCTGATGCTCGTGGTCACACCTGTGTGATCTGAATTTGGAGCGTATGGAATTTGGAATGAGTATAAACTATAAATTTTGGAGGAATTTTATTCCAGTAATGACTTTATACGAATTTTTAAATGGACTTGAGCTAGGCTTAACAGGAAAAATCGTTCCTCCCGTTGGTGTGGTGTGGTAGTTAGGAGAGGGGGTGCCAGCTCAGGTGTCGTCCACATCACTTGACCATGGTTCAAAATTACGTGGTCCGTCGCCAAAAGCCCTCGTGTAGCTGAACAGTGCGACGTTAATATTCAATCAATCAATCAATCAACAGGAAAAATCGCGCGGTCCTGAACGGGTTATCCTTTTTCGACGTCGAAATAGTCTGTGCGTGGAAATTATATTTTTTTTTTCAAGAATAAATTTAAATCATTATTTTAAAATTTATACAGCACTCGTGCTTCTTTTAATGCATCCATTTTTACAAATAACTAGCGGTCCATACAGACGTTGTCCTGTACACACGTCTTAAAACCGAAAATTACAAACTTTTTTGAATAAGTTGTAACAATCTGGATCGTTTTGATGAAATTTTTTACAAGAAAGTTATTACAATACCTGAAATCACATGTAAAGTTACCACAATTCGATGTATTTATTATGAACAGAAGTTGAATATAGAACAGGGATGGTGAACCAGTGGCACGCGTGCCATTGATGGCACGCGACGCAATATTTTGGACACGCCACCGATCTAAACGGTTTGCATTTGAATTCAAAATAACAATGTTCAACATCAAGTATTACGAGTAACGTGAGTGATCGGTTGCAGTTTTCAGTGAGATTTCAAGAATTAGTTCAAAGAATTATCGGAAACGCTCAAGTTTTTTTATGTACCTTGATGTGACTTCATTTAATAAACTGAATTTGTCCCAATTCTATTGGTTGTAAATTGAAAAAATTGAAGTGCAGCTCTGATTGATTTCCAGTCTAGTTCCAATATAGATTCAAAAATTTGTTGAAAAAGGAGAAAGTTGAAATTGATTAAAACACAAAGATTAACAAGCAATAAGTAAAAATGCGAGTAATGAAATTTGGGAAACATGAAATTCGATTCCAGATCCATTTAGATGTTTGAAAAAATTGTCTCATGCTATTTTAACCATATTTTCATCTACCTATGCCTACCTATTTTCAGAGATGAATAAAATTAAAGACTCACACTTATAGAAACCGTTTGGAAGATGGCTCCAATTCAGCTTGCATTCTGCGAAAAGTAACATCTTACTATCCTAATACAAGTTATTTGTCATCTTATCTATATCACAACAGAATTCACAATAATGTACTTTAATTTCAATTACACGTATAAATAAAATTACTACTGTATTGTGCATAATGTATTTTTTCGTTGTAATTAAAGAATTTGAGTTAGTATTTTTAGTTTTATTTTTTTCTCAATAATCAAGTCAAAATTATTGACGGCACGTCTATGCCTCCTTAAACATTTCTTAATGAAAAAATGGCACGTTGATCCAATAAGGTTCATCACCCCTGATATAGAAGCTGTTCTGAATAGAAACTTAAAACTTGTTTTGATTAAAGGGTAAAAAAAAGATAAAACTCGAGCTATTTTTATAACAGGTATATTTTTTTAATGCACAAAAAATACATTTATCGTAATGCTATTGAATGTACAATGTTTTTGGTTAATCCTTGCGCGGTATAAAAAAACAAATGCAATGTTTTGCCAAACCTCGAACATGCAACATATAATTAGCCGTGCGAAAATCAAGGGTTTTCTAAATCTAAACAACAAATTGTCATTGTTTAACCTTGTGACTTATTAATGGTCATAGTTAATTCCAAGCGTATTGGAAATTGCAAACATTTGAATAGGTAGGTGAGTCTGAAAGAATCATTGGGATCTGTGGTAGAAACACAACTTCACCTTGAAATTTGCCGCTCATAATAGTGGCCTCAAGAATATTGCCCATGATTTTTTTTATGAACAAACACGCGCCCTTATATAATTTTGGAGCATTTTTAACTAATCGCGATATCGGACCGAATTGTGAATCTAAATCATTCTCGAATCTACTTGAACCCACACAAAAAATATCCAAATCAGACCAGCCGTTTTGGAGAAGTTCAGTCACATACACACCACAGAAGAGTTGTACATATACAGATCATTTGAAAAGATATTAATTAAAAACGCTAAAAAGCTTGATTCGTCTACATTTTTGTAACAATGAAGACCCGGTTCGGCTAGTTTGGCTGAAAATTGATTTTCGACGCCAACTTACGTTATTTTTATAACAATAACGTTGTTACAACATTGCAGGTGAATAATGAGTTAAATGTTTTAAATTAATATTTTTTTAACTAATTGTGCGATATCGGACCGAATTGTGAATCTCCAATCCACTTGAAGCCACACAAAAAATTTCATCAAAATCGGTCCAGGCATTTAGGAGTTCAGTCACACACGAACAGAAGATTTTTTATATATGTTAAGATTTCCTTCTCCTTTACATTCGAAAGATTTTTTCGTAATTATATATTCGTGATCTGCATTATATCGCGTTATTTTGTATTATGCATTTGAGAAAAATATCAAAATTACGGGATCTATCATCCACACGCTGCTTTAGAGTGTGATGTCAATAAAAAAAAATCAAACTGAGAAAAATATCACTCGGATTTTTTAATTATAGAAAAATGTATTTATTCCATGTTTACTTCGAGATTGATCTGATGAGGAGGAAGAAAGCAAGGATGCAGAAAAAAATTTCTCAATAATAAGAATATTGATATAAGAATACCAGCAGTAAATCTGAACAACGTATAAGTGATTGCGATCCAGACTAATATTATTTGAGGAAGCAGATTTTTACATTGATCAAGATAAAACCAACGAGTGGCCTATAACAGGATATGTAGAACTCAAAAAGATAAAAAGTCGGTACTTTTTTTTTTGCATAAAATTTACCTGGCGTTAAGAACATTCGTAGAAAATATAGGACATAAAAAATTGGATCATTTTTGAAAATAAGAACTGAAAATTTTATTTATGAAATTATGGAACACAGACCAGCATAGTTTTTTTTTAATCATACGCAAAACAGAGGTTAATTTCTTTCTTTATTTTTTGGCAAAAATTCAATTGAATTTTTGCTGCAGATTTGAATAATTGTTTTTCTAACCTTTCTTTCATTACTACAGTAAGTATCTTTCATGGGCAAAGCGGAATACAAGAAACTATTACATCGCAGAAAATTTCGGCACTCGCGTTCCATATATTTTAGCTCACTTGTCAACAAAATGTTACTTGATTTTGAGATCTCTTAAATTTTTAATAATTTTTTACATACTTATGAGTAAATTAATGTTATTAAGTCAATAATACATTTATTTGTTGATTTATACCCATTAGCAGATACCATACTCATTCTAAAAAGCTTTTTTACGTTTAAATTTTACATGGCTGTCTTCTGAATCTTAATTTGTCGTTTTGCTCATACACGTAGAGTACTTCTAACATCTTTTAAAATTAGCGAGTACAAGGCTTACATCATAAGTAAAAAATTATTATAACTTACATACTAACAAAATATTTCTATTGATTTTTTTAGCCGAGTTTTGCCACCGCTGTACAAAACCAAACGCCTCCCGCTCTTCCCCCACTTTTTTAGTCCTTACACAGAACTCAGACATACGTCCATTATGCTTACGTAAAGCATTTTTTTAGGTGTCTTGATCAGATAAATTACTGTGTACTATGTATTCATTAACTTTCATTTTCATGTAATAAATGCGTAAAATGAAGTACGTACTTTCTTTGTTTAAAGGTATTTGGCCAGTTTATTTTTCTCTTGTATTCCCAAGCAAACAATAAATACAAATGCAGTACAATATTTTCTGAGGTAAAACACTTGCACTTTTTCTTTTTTAATTACATTCTCTTTAACCCGGCATTTTCACAAACTCGGCTTCCCTTCGATTCACATTGGATCGACTTTTGGGGACTAATGTTATTATCAAATGAAACATAAATTTAACTTCAATGAGAGTTTTTAAAAGGTTTTACTCCGTTTCAAATGTAAAACTCCAACCCATTGATATCGCACAAAAAATAAAAATTAATCACGTAATATCAATATCACATTTAGTTTTTCTCTCTCTGTTTTTTATAATAAAATCTGACAATTCAGATGTGAATCATCAAATTCACAAAAGTTAATCTTACTTCTGAATGTAGGAGTAAAATTTTTGAACGAAAACGAATTATTGCAGGCTGAATATACAATAGATTATACGTAATTCTACTGGCCTTCATGACTTTCATTGGACTATGGAAAATGTGTAATATCCTCACTTTTCCTTGTACCGGTAGTTTTAAGTACGTGCGACGACGGTCTGAGTTTTATAGGGTGTTAAACTTCTTTTGCAAAAGTTGCTAAAATAGGATTCATGTAAGTATTTCCGAATTATTTTTAAAATGTTTTAATTAATAAGTACCTCTATAAAACCTGCGTACCACTTAATGAGAAATATCCATTGGCGTAGCTAGGCCCGAGTGGGCCCTGAATCTAAATTCTTTGGAGGTTCTCCTTTGGGACTTCTTAATATTTTACGATTTTTTTGCTTTTAGATTTTGGGGCCTCGTACCATTGACGCGGCGGTAGCTACGCCCTTTGGAAATATCTCTATAATTTAATTAGAAGATAGATCTCTTTCCATATCTTCTATTTAAAGTAAGAGATTTTAAATTAAATTGGAAATTATACTGTGACATAATTGAGCATTTAAAGCATGCAATTCATATACAACAATTCATATACAATTCATATGATCCTTAACAAATATATGGGACTAATGATGTAAAACTAAGATAGGGTTTGAGCAGTGGCGCACTCAAAGGGGAGGGAGGGTCTCCGAGTCCGGACCCCTCACCATAGCTCTTGATTTTTTTTCGATCGATTATAATATGCAGTGGGTGCACACAAGGGGGTCCGGACCCCCCCGAAAGCCCTTGATTTTTTTTCCGATTGATTATAGTTCTAAGTTTATAGTACGCAAAATTTAATTAAGTATTTGTTATTAATGATTAATTTTATTATATAATGCTAATTATTTATTCAAGAATTAGTTTTTTACTAATATCGACTAATTTTACGAATATCGACAAAATCAAAAGGAGCATGATACAAAAATGGTGAACTTTCGACCCCGACCCCCCCTTGAAAAATTCCTGTGTGCGCTACTGATAATATGCATATATTACGTAAAATTTTATCATGTATTAGTCATTAATAATTAATTTTATTAATTAGTGCTACTTAATTATTCAATAATTAATATTTTACTGTTTTTTTATTCCCCCAAATCGATAAAATCAAATGAATATGTTGGGCGGAGTACTGAAGCTTACCAAAATGGTGGACTTTCGACCCTGGATTCCCCCCTCCCTCTCCTTGAAAAATTTTTGAGTGCGCCACTGTGTTTGAACATTGCAGCTCGACTTCTTTGCTCTTCATAAAATATCTAAAGCTTAGTGTGTCTTAAAATTTTTCATCTTTTACAAAATTCGAAATATTGATTCATACTTCTGCTCAAAAGTTTTTAAAATAACAAGAAAAATTCACACTTCAAAAAAAAAAAAAAGTCCCCCCCCTCTTCCTAGAAGTTTTACTTCCTGTGTAATGAGGATAATATATATATATATACATATAAATATTTTAATCTAAAACGAGCGCTAGATCAATACGAAACAGGCATTTTTATCAATAACGCAACTTCACTTACCTGTTTTTCGTGGGTCCACGTTCACTAAGTTAACCAAGACATTAAATGAAAAAAGATAAATATTTTGTTTCGAAATCAAAGAAATCAATTGCATTACCTCACAAGAAGATACATCACTAAACAAACTTTTATTTCAGCTGTAAAATATTATCAGCAAACGAATGATTTAAAAGTAAAAAAAAAACCCGTCTCACACACACGAAAAAAAATTCAAAAGTAAAATCTTTCGAATTGTGTGACTAGAGAGTGGGGGTAAGGGGGGAGTAAAAGTAAAAGTAAAAATAACCGAAATCTCGCGAGCTATGTTAGAGAGAGGGGGAACTCCTACCTGCAGAAATAATCACTGCAGGGGAAACACGAGTCAAGGTCAACATGGGGGGAGCAGGTGGAAGAGGAATGCCAGGGAGGCTTCCCTAAGTAGAAGAGAGATAATCACAGTTCTGGGAAATTTTATTGGGAAACAACCGACCGGTTGCCAATAAAACCAGAATATGTTCGAAATGTTTGCAGTGGAATCGCACCGACGAATAGGTGATAAATATTCAGAGCAAGACTTAAAAACATTTCATTCAATTTAAGTGAATGAATCAGATTTTATTCGTTAGCGCAATATATATCTATCACCAAACCCTTTTTTCGTAATTTTATTTATATCCTTTTGCACAACAGCAAGAGTAAAGAAGCATTATAATTCAAAAAAAGAATAAAATTTTTGTAAGGAAAAAAATTAATGTGCAAAACAGAGCAAAGCATAATACGGAAATAAATAATCGTCTGCATAAAATATTCCAAAAGAAAATATCGTTTGCATTTAATTAATGAAGCTATCTGTTGCAACGAGTTATAATTTATAATTTCATTCATCATAGCCATCTTTCGAGCAAATATGCATATTTTCTATGGTAAACATAAAATACATAAAACGAGACTTTTTAAAACCGTAAAACATTTTTCTTAAAATCTCAAGATCAGGCAACGCATGCTTCGCTCTGTCAATGTTATCGATCTTGTTTGTGAAAAATGCATATGCGCCAGCAATCCGACCATAAATATTTTCCGTACCATACATCAGAGGAGACAAAATTATCGCTTCACAATCAAATTATCTGAGGACTGTTATTGCGCTACGATGTAAATAAGTTCATTCCAACTGCATATCTGCCATCGCAGATTATGAATTTATAACACTAACATTCCTAGTTTGTGGAAACGCGGGGACCGTTCCCTAATTTTTTCACACAAACTTATTAAAAAATTCATGAAAGTCGCACTTATGTTTATATTATGAGGGTAAAGAACTTGTTTGTGATAAGCTTTTTTCAATCATTCTTAATAACAAAAAAAAAAAAAAAAAAAAATCAAAACATTTATCAATTATATGTAAATGATTAGAAGTCTTGTTAATTTATAAAAAAAATTAAAATTACAATACAGTGAATTAAAATTAAACAGTGAAATATTCTATATGCAATTTTAAGAAAACTTATTAATGAAATAGAAAAAGAGTTTTATAATTGCGATGGAATTCGCATGTTTTTAAAGCTAAAAAAATTAAGCGATAGTTGACAATATAATTAAAATTATGATCCAAACACTATTGTGAAAACACACACACAAAGTAAATACATGAAATTTCATAACATATTTTCTAATTTTTTATAGTGCCCAAAAATAAGCAGTAAAAGTAATACAGCAGTCGAAAACGTTCTGAAAACATAGCTAAAAGTTTAAATGAATTTAAGTTAATTATAATTGATAAGTATTCGTTTTCTGTTCTAAATTTAATTACTGTGATACATAAACATATCATCATGTGATACTAAAAATAAACAACTTATTTAAATAAAACCTACAGAAATGTTCAATGTTTTGTTCTTAATTTTTATCTCATAAAAAAAAAATACCAGCAATTTTCTGGATTTAGTTATCCAAAATTTCAAATGATTCGCGTTAAGTTTGTTTCAAATCAATTTCAAAATAACAGCGCGCAGGGATGAATTTTAGGTACGTCATTGTAAAACAAGCATTATTTAACAAAATTTTATTTATAAGAGAGATTATAAAATCATTCAATTCCGGATTTAACTCTGAGAAACAAGTATTAATTTCAGCATAAATTTAAGTATATATGAAATATATTTCCATTTATATATTTATTAATCATTTTTTTCATAAAATACCTTGAGTTAATTATTTAATGCACCGTAAAAAACCATGCACATTGCGGTTTAATTCCATTATTTAATTTCAAGTATTTTCAAAACACGTATTATTTCACACTTTTATTGACATTAAATTGCCTTAAAAAAAACATCGATAGCAACGCATTATTTATATTCAAAAACATAAAATGCATACATTCAAAAAATAAACATCAACCATCAATTCGTTTACTAAACCAAAAATTATAAAGTTAAAAATAAATCGAAAAACCATTTACTCCAAAAATAAAAAAAAATTGTTCACCCTCTTCGTAAGAGAGTGAACAACCTGCGGAGAAAAAACCCCCATCCCCCACCGAAAAATAATGATAATGATAAACAGACAGTGCCCGAGACGATATCGTCCGAGAATGCTATTCAATGAGCTACAGTACTACTCACCACTCTCTTTACTTTGTCCTTGTTTTCTACGTGGCATAGTCACCGCCGCTGGTGAATTCCGACAGACTCTCCTAGCTTCAACCCAGTTCGCAACAGGGAAAATCCCTCGGCTGGCGGGTCACAGTGTCAAACATTGGGCCTTCACGAAAACGACCACATCGATGTAAACAATGAAACTAACGATGGTTAACGGAGATGTAACACTGGAAGAGGGTCTCAAATAAACATCTAAATTACTAACAACTTCAAAAAAATACAGCCCATCCTTCCTACTGTTGGATACCCCGTCTACAGCGTACAACCTTGAGCGCTGACGTCATGGAACACCCGCCAAATCCCGAACGAGGTTGAAGGATATCCCTCGCCGCCATGTTGTCAGGTGATAAAACGAGGAATGCCGTATTTGGCGAATTTGCGTCACGTTTGGCGTGTGGCAATAAAAAAGGCGAATTTCGTTTTTAAATTGGAGGAGGAAAAGAGAAAAAGGGGAGGGGGGGATTATTTATTTCACATTGTGAGGAAAAGTTATTTGCGCTTGTTTGTGTTTTCATCTCGACGAACAAGTTTCGTTCTTTGCTCGATCTGGTTAATTTTAGATGGATATTTTCTTGCGGTGACTGCTGAGGAGGTTGGAGAAAAACTGCGTGTAAATATGACGTGCGACAACAATGCTAAATGCATGTCGTCCGAGAATTAGAAAGTACTACTCTTAATGAGTCGCTGACTTCACTTTCTTCGCGGGCGATTACTGGAGGATGAAAGAATTGCGTCTTGTCCAAGGATTTCAAAGAAATTTAAGATTTTCAAAATCTACCGCAGGAAAAGAATTTGTGAAAAAAAAATTACTTCTGGGAATGTCACTGAAGAATTTAACATATAAATTTCTTTTAAAAAAAAACCCAGATAAATCTACAGTTAAATAAAAAAATTCATGAAAATTTTTTAAAAAATTATTAAAAGTTTAATTTAATTTTTTGATTATTACATAAAAATAATCTAATAATTTCCAAAATTTAAAAAAAAAATACAACTCAAACCTCGGTTTTTAACGTAATTCTTTCTTCTACCAATTAACTGTTTGAAAGCAAATTAATAACTGCTATTTTAGAGAAAAAATTATGTTTTGGAAACAATAGTATTTCATCTCGAGTTATTGTCAAAATATAAATGAAAAAAAAAAATTTACTTTTATATTCTTTCAACTATTATACCAATATATTTTATGAAAGTTTTGGAGTGATTTTTTTTATATAAAGTTACATCACACACATTTTAAGTGTTCTTCATACAATTCAAAATTTATGTATTTATTTATTATTAAATTAAATATTTTATTCATAAATTTAATAATTTACTTAATGGGGTAATAATTTACTACAGTGGATTCATATCGTTAGATGGATAATTGAAAATAAAAATTCATTTATATAAAAGAGCAAGATGTGTAAAAGCGAGTTAGTATACAGAAATATAAAAATTAAACACTAAGTTAAATAAAAAAGATAGAAACTATAATAATTTTTTCATTAAAATTATAGTTATATAACCCTGATATTACCAATTTATAGTGGCGCACACAAGAATTTTTTAAGGGGAAGGGAGGTCCAGGGTCGAAAGTCCTCCATTCTCGTATTATACCACAATACGCAGCCAAAAATATTCTTCTGGTTTTATCGATTGTCGAGAACAAGAACAGTAAAAATAAATCATTGAATAAATAATTAGCATTAATTGAACAAAATAAATTTTTAACAGCAAATACTTAATTAAATTTAACGTAATATATACGTAGGATTGTAATCAATCAAAAAAAATTCAAGGGCTATGAGGGGGGTCCAGACCTGTGGATCCCCTCCCCTTGTGTGCACTATTGCCTATTTATGATAAAATAATTATTGATTAAAATAGCTTTTAAATATATCAAGAAAGCGTTTTATATATGTTTTTCACTCTTTTGTATTTTCATCTTTAAAAAAATGAATTTTAAAGGGTTTAAAATACGCAACACACAGTATTTATGTATCACGAATCAGCTTTTTTTTATATCGAAAAGAATCGATATGAGTCTTTATTCTGAAATTAGTCAAATCTTTGCAATATACGCAATGAATTGCTCTTTACCGTACACAGTGGCACACACAAGGAGGAGCTCTCCAATGGTCCGGACCCTTCCCCATAGCCCTTGATTTTTGTTTCGATTAATTATAATCCTATGTATGTAGAACGTAAAATTTAATTAAGTATTTGTTTTTGATAACTTATATTATTAATTAATGCTAATTATTTATTCAATAACTTATTTTTTACTGTTGTTTGTTCTCGTCAATCAATAAAATCTAAAAAATGTTTGGCCGCGCATACTGGAGAATGATACGAGACTGGCGGACTTTCACCCCTGGATACCCCAATCTTAAAAAATTCTTAGGTGAGCCACTGACAGATTATTCGCTTAAAAACTGTTCATAATTCTTATTTATTAAATCGCTTAAGATATTTTTATTATAATTCTCATTTCAAACTTCTCCTTGCCCATAATATTCATTAAGTTGTTTGAAAACTGCAGAAGATATTGTATTTATGTGGAGCTGTATTTATATTTTGCTCAACTGATCATAAAATGCTGAAGTAACTTCAAGCGCTTTTGTTTCCTCTAAAGATATCTATGCTAATAAACTGAATAATAAAGTATGTAAAATTTAAAGGAGTGATAGTTTTTGGGATGCACGAAAAGGTAAGTCAACTAACTTATATATTTTAAGACCTCCATATTTCGAGAAATATTGATTGTCGCGGCGTGGGAGTACCGAGATGAAATTGTACTCGCATGCTAAATATATAAGGAAGAAGATGGCCGTTTCTAATTATTTGTATGAAAACAGTGACGTTAATCAGGAGAAAGAATATAGAGACGTTTCCTCCCGCTTTTGGGAAAGGCTTAAAATCTTAGGAACTATATACAGCCGGACCCCGAATTAACGAAACCTTATTTGACGAATTTCACGATTTAACGAATTTTGCTCTTTCCTCGATTAAAATTAAGGCAAAACCCTTATTTATGGAATGATAACCCCCAAATTAACGAATTATTTCAGCAGCTGGAAAAAAAAATTTTTAGGTACTATTATAAAAAAAAAAGTGTGCGTGTACTTATGTACGCACGTAAGAAGTTATACTTCTTTGCCATAAAAAGATAAAAATCTTTCTAAAAATCTTGAGCAGGGCAAGGTGAGCCAAGGACGAAAGGCGATCACGAGCAGAGTTAACGATACCAATCTTAAGTCAATCGTACCAGCCAAACCCGAGATAATCAAAATTTAAATAAATTTAAACACCCCCGCCCAGGGACAATAGGACCAATAACATAGGGTTTTTTCGGCAAACTGGAAATGAGGTAAGCCAAATGTGACACTTGAGACCTCATATTGAATGTCTCGGCGGAAGAATTGTTCCTGAGAAAATTAAGACATCCGCCTGAAGAGCCCCCGAGTTATGGTTATTTTAAAATAATTAAAACATTTAAAACAATTAAATAAAATAGAAGCAGGGCACCCAGCAACTCAAAACTCAGCTTGGTTGTGGGGAAACACAAGATAAATCCATTAGAATCGGTCCTGTGTCTGTAGTTGCAAATGGGGCGGCACCAGCTCGGGAAAGGAAAACGAAAGTAACTCCCCCGGGGGGGAAGCAACTGTGACTTAAATGGTTACGTATATCCCAACGATGCACAGAGTAGTAAGTGATAACAAAGTTTCATTTATGTAATGTCGTGGCGTCATCAAAAGAACGAACCCCATAGGAATAACATGGGGATTCTAATTTTAGCGATAACACCCCCCTAGGCCCACTATATACACACGAATTATAACAAAGAGCTCAACGAGGAGAACCTACGGTTCGAGTTTCATTAACGAAGCTCAAAAATCCTCGGAGCTATGCGGGATTAAAAAATTTTAAAACTTTAAAATAATTTTAAAATGTTAAATATAGATGAAGAAATAGGGCTATTGGTCCTGAAAAAATATATCTAGGATGCTCATAGGGAGAACAATCGAATCCAGCCGGTGCAGTCAACCAAAAGATCATACCGGAGGAGCATCGGGGGGGGCTAATTTTTCACGTAAAGCTCACGCTAATACGAAAATATGGCGGAACTTCCAAACCCAAGCTCAATTCCTCAGGGTGGGGGGGGAAATTTTTTCCAGTCCCCATAGTATTAGCATGGGAGCATGATATTTTAGTGCTTCAGCCCTCTCCATGCCTACACAATGGGAATGAAGTAGATGACTGGATGGATCTCGAAGAGTGGAACAGTTGGTTCAAATCTCAAGTCCGAGACTCAAACAGGAGCTAAGATATTGTGAATTTAAACAAATTAAAAAAGTTTAAAACAATTAAAAACTATGGAAGAAATAGCCCTATGAGCACATAAAATTATAATAACTAGAAAAGCAGATAGAGAGGGATAGAATGAGCCAGATCCGAATGGACTGTGAGACTCGGGTGCCGAGATATTGACCAAAAAGTTGTAGAGGAGGGAATGCATCGGGGGAGGGATGCGTCCAACCGATATAGTTTATAACAATAGTTAATACGATCCCCCAAATATCAGTCCCCTAGCACCAAAAAAGTGGCATGTTAAATTATTAGACAACGGTGTGTGCGCGCATCGGTGTCGTGACGGTGTGCGCGCGCACCGTAAAAATTTACTCTCATCATTTCTCCCTATCGCGCCAAAAGAAGTATAACTTCAAAAGTTTGATTTTTTTTTCAAATGACATATTCTTTTTGTCAGGAACATAAATCATAATTTTAATGGGAAAGGGTGAAGACAATTATTAGACTTTACAAATGCAGATGAGTCATGAGTGTAATATATCGTGTGAGTCTTGAGTAAGACAAGAAATTCCTTTGCTATCTCAATCCAATCCACAACTCAGGATAACGAACTGCTTATCTGTGCAGTTAAAATTGAGAAAATTGTTGATTAGTCGAACTAATGAACAGCGATTCTATAATGAAACTCCTATCAAAACTGTTATATTTTCTAATGTTTTATATCAGTGATTCCCAAAGTGGTCTATATAGACCCCCAGGGGTCTATGACAACCTGCAAGGGGTCCTTGTCAGCAAAAATAGTTTGGCGGTCAATGAGGTGTAAGTGGGGGTCTATGTGATAGTGGATCTCATTAAACTAGATCGTGACTTTAATTTTAAAAGAAAATTTAATTAAGTGGAAACCAAATTTTACTTAATTAGCAGATTTATTTACTAAAATTAATGAAGTTAATTTCCCCGTACAAGATGACAGCATAAATTTTTTTTTAAAACAGGAACCATTTCAGCGTTTCTTTCCACAGTTAAGCTAAAGAAATATATTACTGGAGATCCGGAATTTTTTCTCAAATTAACCCAGCCGAACTGTCAGCACGTTTTAACCTACGTCAACATTTAACTGCCTTTTCTTGAGATTTTGAAACCAGGTTTAAGAATGCTTTGATTGTGGCAATACCACAGTAGGCGATGAATTTATATGGTCATATTGAAAAAAAAAATTACGTGACAACAAGAACTGATCGTGATATGCACCAATGAAGATTTTAAAGTTTAGAAACAAATGCCAGCAATTTTGGATTTAAAAAAGCAAACCTGTTATTTGTCCCGAATTATGGAATATCGTGAGGAAGTTTTAAATTATTTTTCCTAGTAAGAAGGAGTATCAGCGCAGTTGCCAATCTCAAAAACAAAAAAAGAAACTGGACACTACTCACAGAGGAGATTTAAGACAAGTTTGATACTAAATGTTGAAAATTTGTTACTGTAGCGCCAGATTCATCCCTCCCTTTAAAATCAATTGTGTGTTGTTTGGTTATTTTATTTAACAGTTATTTTATACATTAATTAACTTTTAATTTAATTAATTAACGTATGCTTTTTAAACTTTTAACTCTATACTTCATTAGTTATAAGTTTAATTCTTTTAAAGTAGTAGTAGTAGTACTAGCTGAGACAAAAAGACATTTAAGGTGATAAATTTGCAATAATTCGATATTAATTAAGCAGGGGTCTACCCTATACCGAAAAACATGGCAAGGGGTCTACGAGACAAAAAAGTTTGGGAACCCCTGTTTTATATTGTTTGTGTGCGAAGTGTGAAAACTTACACAAAAAATATGCTCAAAAACATGCGCACAAGAAGCCATGACGAGATACATCAGTATTGGGTTCGCGTGTCATAACGGGCTGCGGTAGCCCAATGGTCAGGGTATCGGATCATGGCAAGCATGTAATGAGTTTGAGCACAGTACCACTAAAGACCCGCCGTGTAGGGCAGCGATGCACGTTAAATCTGTCAAGAGCTGAAACGTCCTCCCGTTGGAGTGGTGTGGTAGTTAGGAGAGGGAGGTGCCAGCTCAGGTGTCGTCTACGTCACTGGACCATGGTTCAAAATTACGTGGTCCGTCGCCAAAAGCCCTCATGTAGCTGATTAGTGCGACGTTAATATTCACTCACTCACTCGTGTGTCATAGCTAACTGATAAGGCTAAGAGACTTGTTATGTAGTAGTTAGTAGAGTAGGATGACGACTATGGTGTCCTCCTCGTCACTTGCCCTCGGTTTATAATTATAAGGTTCCTTGTCAATAGCCTTTGCGCGAAGAAGTGCGAGAAGTTTAGAGTGCGAACGTTAATAAACTCTCAATTACTCTTATATTTCCCAAAGCCCCAGGTGACATTGCATTACTGAATTGTTTAGGTATGTGTAATGAATTATTAAGGTATCCGACTACGTTCGGAACTATAATTTTGCAAAACTCTATAACTGGATAATATTTATGATATTTTGTGTCACTTAGGTTAGAAAATGTACATAAAATTGTTTTAAGAATATTATTACAATAAAAAATTATTTAAGTGCAATACTTTGACAAAAAATGAACATAGAATGACCCATTTTCAAAATTTTCTCCTTTTGTGAAAAATGCTTCTATTATAATAATATTTTGCCTGTATATAGCTCAGACCTCTCTACAGAGACCTCTGTAGAGACTACAGCTTAGACCTCTGAACTAGAATTTTTGGAAATATATAACTTAGAAGTGGGTTTATCCATATTTTACTACAACAGAAGGGAGCAATTTTAAGATAAAAACGCGGATAATTATTTCAATGGGTGGTAACTCTGAAAATAATGTGAATTTTTCAAAAATCCTAGTTCAGACCTTCTGGAGAAGTCTTTACTTCATATAAGAGAAATATTTTATTATTTTAGAAGCATTTTTTATAAAAGGAGAACATTTTGAAAAAAGATTATTCTAAGTTAATTTTTTGCCAAAATATTGTATTTAAATAATTTTTTTTTTGTCAAAATGTCCTTAAAACAATTTTGTACATGTATTCTAATCTAAGTGACACTAAAAGTATCTTGAAAATTATCCATTTATGCGCTTTTTTAAAATCACGGTTCCGAACGTAGTCGGATACCTTAAGGTACATACAAATCTCAAGTTTATTATGAAACGCTCAGTAACATCGAGTTATAACTCTCAGTAAGTGATAGTGAATGGTGTTGAAGCAGCCATTTTGTTTACCGAATCCTAATCAGCTAAATTGAATTCGAAACGTGTAATGAGTTAAATTCACAACGATCACATGATAGACAAACATGTGTTCTCCTTTGAATTCAAAACTGATCTTAAACCAACTTGTATATATTCTATTTGTAAAATTTAAAAATAATTTCACATTTCTTTATTGAGTAAAGATATTCGAGAATGACAGAAAAAATTTCTATCAAAAAAAGATTTTTAAATTTAAAAAAAAAATCTTAAGTTTATATTAGTATTTTTAAATCAAGCGTATTTGGCTTATTTATGTGCGTAATTATTGTTGACAAATATGTTCTTTAAAAGAAAGTTTCTGCAAAGTGCAAAAGTTGGCAACATCAAAGCGTATGAACTGATTAGCTAAAAACATACGATTGTATTTATTATGTGACAATAAAGCGGCTATTGTAGCTTAATGGTCAAGGTCACTGATGTCAAGGTGTTCTGAGCTCGAGCCTAGCGCCACTGAAGACCCACCGTGTAGTGGGACGGAGGCTTGTTATATCTTTCGGGCTTATGGTGTGGTGTAGAAGTTAGGAGAGGGTAGTTCCAGCTCAGGTGTAGTACTCGTCACTTGGCCATGGTTCAAAATTACGAAGTCCGTCGCCAAAAGCCCATTTGTAGTAGAATAGGGTGACATTTTTTTCACTCACTCACCATGTAGCTATGATGTCATATGAATTTATGAACTTATTGGCCAGAAACACGTGATTGTTATTATCATATGACTATAAAGTCACATGAATTCAGCCAATTCCCACCAGTTTTATGGATTATCGTGGCTGTTACGACTGAATTGAATGATATAAAATAATTTCGATTATCAGTCTTTAAATACTTAAAATTAAAACTCTAAAGCCCATTGTTATAAAAAAACTTAACAACTAACATAATTATTTTAAACGTTGAGTATTGAAAATTTATTATGTAAAGGGTGTTTTTTGAGAGGTATAGAACTTTAAATTGCAATGAAACAACGATGTATTATTCGATTGACATGAATTTTTTTTTATTTGAAAGATAATCTTGTGGCATTACATTTTAAATATGATTTCTCGCATAGGACTGCCACGGCTGGCTCGGATGTAGTCCAATCTGGACGTCCAATTTTCGATGACTTTTTCCAACATTTGTGGCCGTATATCGGCAATAACATGGCGAATGTTGTCTTCCAAATGGTCAAGCGTTTGTGGCTTATCCGCATAGACCAATGACTTTACATAGCCTCACAGAAAATAGTCTAGCGGTGTTAAATCACAAGATCTTGGAGGCCAATTCACAGGTCCGAAACGTGTCTTTCAATAAATCGATTGTGGCACGAGCTGTGTGACATGTTGCGCCGTCTTGTTGGAACCACAGCTCCTGGACATCATGATTGTTCAATTCAGGAATGAAAAAGTTAGCAATCATGGCTCTATACCGATCACCATTGACTGTAACGTTGTGGCCTTCATCGTTTTTGAAGAAGTGCGGACCAATGATTCCACCAGCCCATAAAGCACGCCAAACAGTCAGTTTTTCTGGATGTAACGGTGTTTCGACATACACTTGTAGATTAGCTTCACTCCAAATGTGGCAGTTTTGTTTGTTGACGTAGCCATTCAACCAGAAGTGCGCTTCATCGCTAAACAAAATTCGCTTATGAAAATCGGGAACAACGGCAATCTCGTTTTGGGCCCATTCGACGAATCTACGCCTTGCTTGATGATCGTTTTGATGAATTGCCAAACCAAACTGAGAATAAATCACTTGACAGCTGTTAAATCGGTCGCCATCTTGGAAAGTTATGCCAACTTAAACTTCTATACCTGAAAAAAAAACACTCTTTATATACAAGAGGGTTGTGGGAGGAGGAGAAAGGAGCGGAGATTTTTTCTCGATAGTCATCGTCGTTCGACCATGCGGACTCGTGGCCGGCCTGTCATGAGCTCGAGCCTAGTGCCACTGAAGACCCGTAGTGTAGAGGGGCTGATGCACATTAAATCTGTCGGGGATCAAGCGTCCTCCTGTTGATGTGGTGGGGAAGTTAAGAGAGGGGGTGCCAGCCCAGGTGTCGTCCTCGACATTTGATCATGTCTCAAAATTACGAAGTCCGTCACCAAAAGCCCTCATGTAGCTGAATAGTACGAGGTCAATATTTACTCACTCTTTTGATCCAATCTGAAAATTATGTAGCTCTTCACCAATAACTTAACTCAGTGGCGCAACAGCCCATGAGGACCAAGGCCTACTGTGCCCAACACAGTATGCGTGACCTTGGGCCCTGAGGTGCATGAGCAGATGTTTCGGTCAGGTGGTCAGTCTGACGTGAAACCCCCAGTGTTAAGTTCCTAAGCAAGCTTGGTACTCATTTATCAGCTCAATGAAGGGATGAAAGACTGAGTCAACCTTGTCCAGTCCGGGGTTTGAACCTCGGATCTGTGGTGTAGAAGCGCAATGTACTAACCACTCAGCCACTAGACTTCATCAATAGTTCTCGTATAATTAGGTCCTACAATGATGTTACATCAACAGATTAAGTCAAATTCAGCAGAAAATGCCAGGAAATCTTGTTCTAGAATTTTTAAAGATTTATTTTAGATTTATTTATTTATTTTTACAGCAGATTTAATCACGTCTCCGTACGACATTACAAATGTTTAAAAAATAGAACACGCATAGTATGTCGTTCGAAAAAGAAAAGCGTGGAACAAACGAAACAAAACAGAAGTTAAAAACAAATGCAATCACGTATTTAATTTTTCATTTCGTTTTCTTATGCCGAATCGTTCTACGGCAACAATGAATAATGGCACAAAACAATAACTAAACCTAATTTAAATGAATAGCGTACAACCTCTGTATGAAGCGTGTCACTTGACTGCATGTGAAAACTATTTTGTCATGCTTTATTTGTAAGGATAGAGAGTAGTATCAAGAGTTAGTATTTTTTTTAAATGCATTAAGTGCGTTTCGGTGAATAAATTCTTAGAAACTGGCTGCGGATGTACAGAATTTATTGAAGATCATCCTTTTCTCAGATTTTGTTTGTTATTTTATTCAAAATCATTGGAGGTAAGAAGAAAAATATTTTTTTATATTTATATTAAATTTTAAAATCTTTTGTTCTATTCGTATTATAAAAAGAGAGTTGGAGACACCTTTTATTCTTAGATTGCAATTATTCCTAATTTAAACACACTTTATATTAACTATTTAAAAACCGTGTTTATAATTATGGTTTTCACTTTAGCCTTGCGGACGATTGCTTTTAAAAATTATTGGCATGCATATTTAACTCTGCATGCTATTGATACTGTGACAACGTGAGTAAATAAGACTACTTCCTTACTTGGTAGCGAGATGGCTCACACAACTTTTTGCCAAACGACATATTATTCTAAATTAATTAAACAAAACTTTAAATTCAGTAGTTAATTTGTACTCTTACAGCCTTTCGCTCGAAGTTCCGTTTAAAGTTTGAGATCTTGAAATGACCGGCTTCCAGGTGAGGCTGCCCCCTCTTTTGCTATCGTCCCTCTTCACTCAAACGGTTGTTCCGCAGACTCCTGCACTCAGTTTTTCGAAGGTCATCGTAGTTCTTCTCCCTTGACCCTTGAGGTGCGGCTGCCCCCACAACCTCTATCACGCGTCTTCGAAAAAGAAAAAAACTGATGCCTAAGGTAATGCAGAAGATTGAAAGGGATCCAAGAATGAATGCCCTTGTCAACTTGCAAGTCGATTTCTTAAACCCCCAGGGTGGACCTCTTTTACGCCTCCAATAATCTCTGATTGGCGAACGTAGCTGATCTGCACACGGCCCTTCTCGTCTTAGTTCCAACACCATTGGTTCTTAGAGACAATAGGTTGGTGCGACTGAAACCAACTCCATCACCGTACCTCGTATACCATATGGAGGGTTATAAATCACCCTGTCACTTTGACATTGATTACAACCCCCATTTATCACAACAGGCCGATATTCCTTTTCATTCAAATATTTCGTGGCCACATGTGCGAGGGGACCCAACAATGGATACAGTTCTGGTGTTTGAACGTTGTCTGAAGGTTGGAGAGGGAGGAGGTGTGCTTTCAAAAAATCCGCCTTCAGAATCGGCGAGACACTTGTTTTGCCTCAGACATTAGGGAAGAATACATGATCTCTTTTGGAAAATTACAGTGTCTGTCTCATCTGGGCATTCCACTCACTCTGTACAGCAAACTTGACTAGTCTTGTCGTGAAATGTTCGTCTAATGAGCCGATGCAACAATACATTTTGCATATTTCTAGTTAAATATTGCTATTTGTTTTGCGCTTAGAACTAAAATTTATGAAATTCTTCAATTTTCCTTTAATTAATATCCACTATAGCATGTGAAAAAAGTAAAGATGTCATTATTTAAGGTTCATAATAATTAAAATTGTGTCCTACGTTACTAAAAGACTGCTATCCTCTGATCTCTCATTAAAGGTTGCTCCCTTCCTCTGAAACTACATAAGCAGATCCTTCTTGAGTAATAATACAATCAAATGTGGTCTTCGATTTGTTTTCATTGTTTTAATGATTGGGTTTTAATTTCGAACATATATCGAGAAAAACTTTGATATTTCCAGTAGAAAACAATTTTATATTGAATTAGAGCCAATTTAAAAACGAACTAAAAACATTAACCTTGAATTTTCTAAATTTTGAATTGTAAAAAGAAAATGTTTGAAATTAGAAGTAAAATCATCAATTATTAAAGATCATAAAATTCTAGAATTAAAATCATCAAACCTAGAACCGAATGAATTCTTCAAAATCAATATTAAATTTTAAAATCTATTATAGCTCGGAGCATTATTAACTTTGGTAGATAGTTACTGCATTATTGTGAAATGTGCTAATATTTTTTCTTCAAAATAATGACAAAATTGCAAACGTTTGTGTACAAAAGATATATGACCAACTAGGGTAGGAAAAATGCAACCTTTTTCCTTCAATTTTAAATTTAAATTATTTAAATGTCCCATAATACCGGAATAAAAGTTTAATCGCATATCCAGTCTTCATTCTTGAGTAGCAAGCACTCGTCGAGCACAGCTCATTGTTTTTTCTAGATATTTTAAAACACGCTCCCTCAAATTCCGAAATCTCGCGAGTGCACTTCTTTTTGAAAGCCAGGGCACATGACAATAAATGAGTATTCTTTACATGATAATTTTTTATTTTAATTCAATTAATTGTGTTTAAAATAAATTTTAAGTGTTTGAAACAACCACATTTTAACAAAATTGTAAAAAAAAAATATTGTTTTTTATTGTACTTTCAATTTTTCAATAAGCCTTCGCGTGCCGCTGTTACAACTATGCCGTGCTACACTGTGGCACGCGTGCCGCGGGTTGGCCACCCCTGATCTAGATAAGAGTGAGGTATTTTTCTGAAGTGTAATTGTAGATTTTCTATTTATTTTTAACAATTTGCTTTATGCACCATATGTGTATCGTTAGATGAATCATACGTTACCAGAATATAATTCTTGTTACTCAGATTGTTGAGGTATTATAACAAATTTTTTAAAAATAAAATTTAATAATTTTCTCTCAAAACAACATTTTTTTTAGAACAGTGGTACAATGCAATGTGATTTCACAAAACATTTTTCTCTTTTCAAATTAGAATCAATTTTTTCCAAACAAAAATGAAATACTAAACGTAATTTTTTTAAAACAATAGCAGATAATCTAACAATTCCATCCATATTTACTAATTGATCCTTGTCTCACACACTGGAATTTCTTAACATAAAGGCATATTCTCAATATACAGGTGTTATGAAAATTTTTTGCCTTTTCTCTATATGTTAAATCCACTGGCGTTGCTAGTTCTGAATGGGCCCCGTATCAAAACTCCTTCGGGGCCCATTTTTAGAAATGAAAGCCTTGTTAGTGGTACTGTAGTTACACATGCTGAGGCCCTTGTAGCTTGGGGGCCCCGTATCATTGATACGGCTGATGCGGCGGTGGCTACGCCCCAAGTTGAATCTTAGTTGTTCACCCAAGAGATAAGCCGAAGGGCAAAAAATTAACGATTTCTACTTTCTACACAAACTAGTATATATGATATTAATACTACTTATTTTACTTGAACAAATTTCTTATTTTTTTGTCTTGATATCGTAATTATTAAAAATATAACAGTCCTCTTATTAAATCGTTTAATTTATTAATATAGATATAGAAATCTCCATGATTTCATCTAAATTTCTTGAATTAAGACAAAAATATTTGAATTCTAATGTACGGATAAGGTATACGCACAAAGAAAAGAACAATTAAGACGAAATTTCTTCTACGTAAGAAATGAATCGGGTTAAAATAGTTATTTATAATGAGCAATTGTAGTTTTAATGCGGTCATAATAATTATATAAATTACTTTTATTATACATTTATCACGCAGATGAATAACAATAAATAACCAGATGACCTCCTTTTGGAGGTAATAACATCAAAAATAATGTTATTGGTGATGTTATCTGTGGCACATTTCTAAATGAAGGAATAAAATATTTCGCTTATATGTCTCCTTTTAACTCAGAAAAAATATTAGTTGTAATAATAAATATTTTATGCATTCATTTTTTTGTGTAACATTACTTGTTTTTCTTTACCTTTTTATAAGTATACTTAGTTCACGACTAACATATGGACTTCCGTCGATGCTTTTCTCCGCGTGATTCTCTTAAAACTTCACAACAATAGAGACAAGTTCTAAGTTAAATTGAAATAAATCATGTATTTAAAACGGAAAAATGTTGAAAAACTAAAGATCTCTGCAAAGTCTAGAATCTATTTCCTTAATGGGTTGCAACAAAAATCTGACTAAATGATGATTCTTGAATTAATGCAGTATTCATACTGTTGATTATTTACTTTTTAAATTACATTTTACCTACCCACTTCCATTAAAGGATAATAGATGGGTAAATTTCAATCAGAAGGTCCCCATCAATTGTTAATACAAATTTCAAATTAATAAATAATTTTTTTCACATTTTTATGACCGATATGTGATAGGTCCAAAATAATAAACAAATCAACAACCAGAATGAAAATTATCAAAAACAATCATTATGATATACCGCATATTTCTGCATCATCAAAGAATAAGTACCTCTAGGTTTAATTGGGAGTTCAATATTTTCTATTTTTACTTATTTCTGCACTTATTCAAACAGGAGATAATTTCTTGCAGCTAATTCAACACATAATGTCTTATTGCGATCAAACAACGACACTTGGGCTAACATTTAATGTCTATAGATAGATGCTAATCGAACCAAAAAGAAACTTAAATTTTCTCAATACAAATATGGGTACTCACATACAATATTATACCTGTCGACCAATTTTACAAAGTATAAAGATATCACCGTTTCAAAAAAATGTCGCCAAAGGCTGTCATCGTTATTATTACTGTGTTCAAACACGCATGGAAGCGATTTCAGCTACTGGCTGCATATCGCGGTAATTGGCGATATCTTTTGATTTGCCAATATTAGTCGGCAGTATAATACGTGAGTAGCCAAATCTGATTCTGATAACTCTTTATTTTATATTTATATTTGAATATTTCGGAGAAAAAAATTAACGCACAAAAAAACTCTACTTTTATACAATTTTTAGAATTTTTAGTGCATATTTCTCAAATTGTTAATATAATTTAAATAATTTGAGATACTGGAGCAAAATTATTATCCCTAACAAAGGAATAACTATTTAAATAATTTGAATAGACGCATTTTAAAACTTAATAGGTGTTAAGGAGAGAAAGACTATTAAAACTACAGAAATTCGAAAAAAGGTGAGCAGGTGAGTGAGTGAGTGTGGGGTTATTGGCGCAAGAGCCAACTTTGGTTAAAATACGCCAAGAACATGAAAAGCATAAAATCACTAGAAAATTTAATTAAATTTTATTTAAAAAGGTAAAATCGCAAATTTTTTTATAAAAGTCAACCCGAACAAATTTAAAAACAAAGTTTGTGACGGTACTCTATCGGTATTTCTACTAATTGTCCTCTTGGGATTTCTTTGGGGCCAGAATGGCAATTCTTTCCAACCAACCGAAGAAGAGAGCGTGTTTATGCAAATTAGGAATCATATATATTGGAATGTTAGAATTCGCGAGGATCGCTAAGTGGAGAAGCAATGCTAGAAGTGAAGTGAGATGTGAGATAAAGTCTAGTAGAAGAGTCTTAATTTTGTGAGTCGGTCTAACAATGCTACTGAAGATAAGCAAAAGTGGGTCCGAGACCAAAGTAGTATTGTCTTAGCTAGAGAAGCCAGATTAAAGGTAGAATTGACGTTTTACGGACCGTAGCTGTTTGCCCAGGAAATAGCAGTAAGCATTTAAACTTTAAGGATAGAGCGGATACTATTACGATAGGAATTAATCTATAAAGATAGATTTAGTGGTTAGTTGCGCTATTTATCAGTAATACGTTTTGCGTCATTTCACTTTTGATCATTATCCTCCTAGACTAGTATTGTTGTCGTATTGTATATAAATTAAGACCATAATAAACTATTTTTATTATGGCAGAATTTAGTGGTTCCTCTTTCGTTCCCGCAGACATAGGTCGCGTGGATAGTGGAGAGTGGGTATCCCCATTGGTGGGGATATCACAAGTTTGGTGGGGGAATTCCCCTACCAAGTTTGATAAGTATTATTGAGAAAAGTTATATTTCATATCTAGTTGGTATTAAAAGTAACGATCCCTTGAAATATTTTCTTCCATCTTTTTCCGCATAATTAGTATTTGAAACGAATTCATCTTCCTCGATGTCATAAACAATCATGTCTTCACATCCGTTGTATATTCTATAGGAGCTGATTTTCTAGGTTTATGTTAAGCTATCTTTATGTCTATTTTTGATTTTGCAGTGTTTTTAGGAGGACGCTTTTTTAAAGAGATTTTGAAGCTTCTGATACAGCAGATGTAGTTGTAGATGGTAAGCTATTAGATATGGAGGTAGTAGGTTCAGATACAGAGGGACTTGTCACAGTAGACAAGGCAGTAAACATAGGGCATGTAGAAGGGGGAAGTGTTTGGTTCGATGAGGAGAATGCAACAGAATCAAGAAGACTATTGGATGTGGAGGGAGCACTGGTAAACAAAGGAATAGGTGGATGTGATTCTGAAGATGTTGTAACTGCAACAGAAGATGTGGATGGTAAGAATTGTGCCTAAGTTGTTGTAAAGGATTTAGTAACTGCAGGGACTGAGGAAGATAAATTTGGCTTCTTAACGGATATTACTGGTTGTAGCAATTTCAATGGTGGACAAACTATTTTGGTAATATTTTCATCTGTTTGAGTTGTAGTGGTTGCAATCGAGGGTTTGGCAATCTGGGCGTAAGTTTGGGACAATTCTGGAGCTATTAATTTTCGTGTTTCTACATACGATATATTTCTATTAGTCTTGATTATCAGGATTTTTTTTTCGGTTTTCTTTCCAGGCATAATTTCGAATCTGATGAGTGTGACTGGGTAATATTACCACATTTCGGCCCTAGAGTACAATCCGTGGAAGAATGCTCAACAAATGCACATCTAGAGCACGTTAATTAATCACGGCAGGTTTGAGAGTGTCCGAACCTCTGGCACTTAACACAGCGCAGATGATTCGGTATATAGAGACGGATTTTACAGTTAAAATAACCTGCTTTTATTGAAGTTGGCAGTTTTGGGCTATTGGATGTTAAATTTAAGTGTTTCGTTGGAATAATGGTAGCATCTCTTTTTAAAGTGATTCTTCTCACCTGAACTACAACCTGATCTGAAAATCGCGCAAGGATTTCAGCCTCAGAAGTGCACAACAGGTCAGGTTCTGAAATGACACCTCAACTGAAATTCAGAGACTTATGGGGAGTAACGAAGGGGGGGGGGGAGAGTCAAGAAATTTTTTACCAGATTTTCGGGACATTTCATTATTTGGTAACGACAAGATAAAAAAAGTGTATCTTTAAAGATCTGATCAATGGTGAAAGTTGTGGGTAAAACAAGGCCTTTACCTGGGCACAGCTGCATTGGATTTTTCAGCACGAGAAAAACTTCATCCTGGCATGCCTCCACCCACCACGGAGTCCAATAAGGGAGGCAGTGTGCCGGTCATCTGTCAAAAACCAGGCACGGGGCTCACCTGGAGAATATCCAGAATATAGTGCTACAGCATCAGGGCGAGGATCCAACGGGTAAGCCCGCCACCTCTTACCTGCAGCACTAACCATACAGCAATGTCTCTCTGGCGACACCGAAGACAGGTATCTCCAGCTGATTGACAAGAGCGGGCTCACTCGCCACACACGGCAAGCATGAGGGCTGGCAGATCAACGGTGTTAGTAAAAAAACAGTAAATAAGCAATACAAAATTCGAAATAAAAGGGAAAAAAATTAAGTGAAAATTAAACTAACTTAATGCAATAAAAATGAAATCCAAAATATGTTAATAATAATGGTTAAGTAATCTAAGTAAAACAAATGAAGCTGTAATTTTAAAACACATATATTTAATGCATTTTAAACTGTGATCTAGACCGGAAAGGAAAGAAAGGGAAAATGTATGACAAGAAAGAAGGTAGAAATATAGGAAAGGATCGCTATAGGGTACCCCGGGATCATTACACTCATGTTTACCACAGACTGTAAACCCCTTGGGAAAAGAAAAAGATCATTATGGTACCTCGGGATCGTGACACCCATACTCACCTCAAGAAGGTAAGCCTCTTGAGGGGAGCAATACCGAGGAAGAAATCATAAAAAGAGAAGAATCGTGATATTTTCCTAGTGAGGAAAAATTCAGAAAAAATAACTAAAACTAGACATTATCATTTAATTAAATATAACCTTGGATAACTTAGTTATGCATCGTAAAAACTCGAACAGAGAAAAAATTACATTTAATAAAAAATTACTAGCTGCATGGCCCGGCGTTGCACGGGCTATCTCTACTTTTATAAATTTTCCCTTTCTTTCACAAAATCAAAGCTTCTAATACTCATTTTCAAAATGACTTCTCCCCTCCCTCAACCGCTTAGCCCGGCGTTTCTCGGGCTTTCTCTTTTCCTCGTGACACCAGCATTTCTGTGTGTGTGTGTTTGTACGCGCACAATGTGAGTGATTTCTAAAATTAAGTCAAAAAATTTCCCTTTTTCGAAACGTGTTCCATTCCACTTATTTTTGATTTAAGACAGGTTTCTTTCCCCTCTCTATAGCCCTGACACGGTTTTTTTTAGTGTAAAATTATTGTTCTGTCTTCCCCTCCTTCTCACAGATAAGATATAGCTTCAAATTTCGATGTATGACTTATAAAAAAAAATATTGCGTTAAAATTTAAAAAATTATTAATGTGAAGCAATAAAAAGAAAACAATTCTGATGCTAAGAGTAAAACAAAAAACGTTCATAATTTTTTAATAATAGTTAGTTTCTAAGAATCTAAAATAATAAAATAGATTTCAGATTTTCATGAATCAATCAATCGTTACATATAGTTAGCTTATCATTTCGTAATGAAACAATAAAAATAATCCTTTTACACAACACACACACACACACACACACACATATATATATATATATATATATATATATATATATTAAAATCAAATTTCTATAAGTAATAAATGAAAGAAAAATTAACAGATAGCTATTGAAACGATTGCTTTTTTCTGAATGTTTGATTAAACATATAAATATATAATTAAAAAAAACAGTGTGGGGGAAAGCCTATATATATACATGTTACTGAAAGAAACATTAAAAAAAAAACGATCTGATAAAAACATTTTGATGTTTCATTTTAATTTTAACCTTTTTCATTCCACTAAAAAACTTTAAACTTTAAAAAGTAGCGTAATGCGAAATTGAAAGTTTCTTCCTCTTCAGTTTCGAACCTGGGAACTACCGTTTTATAAAGTAGCGCTTTAACCATCTAAGCCAGGGGTGGCGAACCTTTATAGATCAACGCGCCATTTTTTGAAAAGAAATGCTAAATTAGGTATACGCGTGCCGTCAAATAATTTTGACTTGTGATTATCGTTAAAACAATAAAACTTACGACTAACAAAAAACACGATACTCTTTATTTACTACAGAAAGATACATTTTGTATGCTTTTGGTTGTAAATGTTTTAGTTAAACGTGTAATTCAAATTATATAAAGTAACATTAGTGTGCTTTTTGCTGTTGCAGCTTAGATGACAAATAAATTATATTAGGATTGGGTAAAATGTCACTTTTGACAGAATGCAAGCTGAATTGGAGCCATTTTCTAAACAGTTTTTAAGCGAGTCTCATGTTATTCACCTCTGAAAATAATGACTCGTAGGCATAGGTCGATGAAAATATGGTTTAAATAGCATGAGCCTGCTTCTTCAAACAGTTAAACGAATCTGGAATCGAATTTAATGTTTCCAAAATTTCGTTACTGGCACTTTTACTCATATTGCTTGTGTTAATATCTTTCTGTTTCAATCAATTCTAACTTTTTCCTTGTTTCAATAAATTTTTGAATCCATATTGAACTAGAATAGAAATCAATAAGCTGCGTTTCAGATTCTTCAATTTCCAACGTCGAATTGGGGCGAGTTCAGTTTATCAATTGATGTCACATCAGGGTACATAATAAACGAACGTTTCTGATAATTCTTTGAACTGAGAAAATCTCACTGAAAATTCCTTGATTGAAGAATCAATCACGGTTGATCGTTTTGATTGGTGGCGTGCCATCAATGGCACGCGTGCCAATGGTTCGCCATCCCTGATTTAAGCTATCACTTACTTCGGGGAAGAGCATTAAATTAAGCTTTAAAATAAAGGTAGATTTTTTTCAATACGCCATTTCGTTATTCGTTAAAGTAAAAGATTTTTTTTTCGGGCTTCATTTTTAAGTTAATGCTTTCAAGCTTCGTAAATCGATTGAAAACAACAGTAATTTTTAAACAAAAAACTTTTAAAAAAAGTAATGTTTACATAATTATCGCAAAAGGGGAAAAAATTGAACAACACCTTGTTTTTTTTAAACCGTAATTTTTTTTTATATTTTATCAATCTTTGTACAGATTACGTATATTATTCTACACGCGGAAAAAAAGTTACATTTTTTAATAATAGTTTGTTTCTAAGAATCTAAAATAATAAAATAAATTTCAGATTTTCATGAATCAATCAATCGTTACATATAGTTAGCTTAAAAATGTCTCTAAAATGTATTTTTATCCAAAATAATAGAAGATGTACTTTTTATAATTAACTAAGAATTAATTTATTTCATTTTAATTTTAACCTTTTTAATTCCACTAAAATTTTTTAAAATTTAAGGCAAAGTAAATGATCTTTTCGATTCTCTGCAGAAGGCACCACGTGCATAATAAAATACTAATTATGCTTTTTAAGGTTTTTAATTAATATCTTTTCAACTAATTGGAATATCGGAACATAAATGGTCAAAACGGATTCCTGGGATCATTCCCGAAATTTTGGTACCTTCCGCTAGTTTTTGCGTCATGTGGTTCGTGAGAAAATTGGGCGACATCCCTTTCTATATACCTACATAGATACGTTTGTTTACCTACGAATTTTAATAGTGTAGATATGTTAAGTAAATAGTGTTTTTTTCCCAGGTATAGAAGTTTAAGTTGGCATTACTTTCCAAGATGGCGACCAATTTAACAGCTGTCAAGTGATTTATTCTCAGTTTGATTTGGCAATTCATCAAACGATCATCAAGCAAGGCGTAGATTCGTCGAATGGGCTCAAAACGAGATTGCCGTTGTTCCCGATTTTCATAAGCGAATTTTGTTTAGCGATGAAAAGCACTTCTGGTTGAATGGCTACGTCAACAAACAAAACTGCCGCATTTGGAGTGAAGCTAATCCACAAGTGTATGTCGAAACACCGTTACATCCAGAAAAACTGACTGTTTGGTGCGCTTTATGGGCTGGTGGAATCCTTCTTCAAAAACGATGAAGGCCACAACGTTACAGTCAATGGTGATCGGTATAGAGCCATGATTGCTAACTTTTTCATTCCTGAATTGAACAATCATGATGTCCAGGAGCTGTGGTTCCAACAAGACGGCGCAACATGTCACACAGCTCGTGCCACAATCGATTTATTGAAAGACACGTTTGGTGACCGCCTAATTTCACGTTTTGGACCTGTGAATTGGCCTCCAAGATCTTGTGATTTAACACCGCTAGACTATTTTCTGTGAGGCTATGTAAAGTCATTGGTCTATGCGGATAAGCCACAAACGCTTGACCATTTGGAAGACAACGTTCGCCGTGTTATTGCGAATATACGGCCACAAATGTTGGAAAAAGTCATCGAAAATTGGACGTCCAGATTGGACTACATCCGAGCCAGCCGTGGCAGTCCTATGCGAGAAATCATATTTAAAATGTAATGCCACAAGATTATCTTTCGAATAAAAAAAATTTATGTCAATCGAATAATACATCGTTGTTTCATTGCAATTTAAAGTTCTATACCTCTAAAAAAACACCCTTTATATGAATCACAGAGAGAGTGTTGGGATATTTTAAATTGTTTTAAAAACAAAAAAAAATATTCCCTTTTTATTCTGAATTTTCTAAAATAATAGCACATAAAAAATAACAAAATAAAGTTTCTAAATATTTTGTTAGTCACAATGGAATTGATTTTCTGGTTTAGCATAAGAAACTTACAATTATACTTTGAAAATAATAATTGTATGTTATCCAAAACTATTGAATTTTAAATTACTTAAGGCAGCTGTTGCGATTATAAGATATTAGAACATAAACTAAAGAGTTAAAAATTTTCATCATTTCTTTCACAAATTAGGTTACAACAACAAAATTAAATAAAAAATATGTACATGTTTTCATTTTTCTCTGTGGAAAAATAATTATTACTTCAAACGGTTGAGAAAGATATTGTATTTAATGCAAATAAGTAATATTATAAAAGTTTTTGATATATAATAACGGCAAACGACATTTACGAAAGTTATAATATATTCGTTTACAAATATAATTAATTATTAAGCCTACAGAGATGTTGCACTAGATTCTGGAATTAAAAAGTAATATTTGAATTCATCCAGTAATAAATCAATGATGATTTCAGCAAAATTTAATTCAATTTATGTATTAAATATATAGTTAATAAAAATGGCAAAAATAAAATGAGTAAATAAAATAACTATCATCTGAGAAAATTTTATATTTTTTTATTGGAATCAACTATGTATTTTTTATAAATTTATTTTAGTGCTTTAACAAGGAAATTTTGAAATATATATACATGGACTTATTTTGATTCATAAAAAATTTAATTTATAAGCTTCATATTTAATTAATTTATCGCTTGTGTTCTTTTGCGGAGCGTGAACGATCAATATCGTCTCGTACTTTTTATTATAGTCTCACTTTGTGTAAATAAGGCTTTCTTCGGAGCGTTGGAAAACTAATAAAATTAATTTGTGAGGGATATTATCAATTAAAGTAATATTGAAAATGCACTTAAAAATAGAGGGGTTTTTTTCTTTTAAAAAATTAGAATAGAAAATAAAAACTGCATTATAAAGGACACACATCTTTAAAAAAATTTTTAAATCAATATTCTTTATACGAATTCAGCAATTTAATTTTTGAATAAGCTTCAGTTGGGTTGTTAAGAAAAAAAATGTTCTTTTTAAAACATAAAACGGATTTTTTTTACTTAGCTAAGTGTTTTATTATATTTAAAAGAGCTTTTCCTTATTCTTTAACGATAAAGATTTATTAATAAATAATTTCGTTTTTCTAACTAAATTTTTATTTCAAGTCGTGTGAAAAAGGAATATGTGTTATAAACAGATATTTCTTTAGTTGTATGTATGGATTATTCGAAATATTTAATACAGGCAAATGTTGTATAAAATTTATGCTATTTCCTAATTTCGCAATCAAACTT
The DNA here is from genome assembly GCA_019973935.1 of Trichonephila clavipes. NCBI lineage: Eukaryota > Metazoa > Arthropoda > Arachnida > Araneae > Nephilidae > Trichonephila > Trichonephila clavipes. Next base: position 357,921 of record BMAU01005591.1, read on the forward strand.
ATGATTTTTATTGTCGTTAAAAAGCATTTCTGAAAACACTTTTTAGTTAAGATGATTTTAAATAAGATAAAAAATTGCCTAATCATTTCGTTAAAGTTTAAGTTATTTTATTACATTTTTCCTAAGTTAAGTATAATTATTATAAAATGAAAACATTTGCTTTTAAATTGTACAATAAAATATATTAAATAAAAGACGAATCTGAAAATAGTTCTGGATACTTACGTATTATCGCAAACGTATTGCCGATATTATATGAAACGATGCACATGGTTGCTAATTCAGCGCGTAAGACATATGTGAAATCGGGGTTGCCAACTTGACAAGTTATCTTGAGCGTTGACATTGTTGTGATAGTTCGTAAGTGCCAATTTCTGTAATGCACAAATACAGTTTCTTCATGAATTAACAATTAGTTACAAATAATGCTTGTTTACCAAATTACTATAACCGACATTTTAAATAGTTACTTTTTGAATCTATTGCCAACGAAATGCATTTGCGATTTTTATTTGCTAGACATTTGCTTACTTTGGGATAAAAACGATCTCCCCCTTGAAATCCCGAGTAAAATTATGATAAACTAATTCCATTTTAAATGTTTAAAAAAATAAATCTGCATATTATAGTGAGGTATAATATGCTTATATTTTGAAGTTCTTTAATAAGTTTTTTTTTATCTCCATAATGGAGAAAATAAACTTACATTTCTTCAAAAAATAATTATTAGTTGTTTTTTTATATGCATTTCTCAGAAATTTTCTGAAATAAAAAAAAATCCTATTATTTATTGAAACCCGTTGTGATTAATACGCAAAAGAAAGGACTTAAATGATAAACACTAAACTAAAAATTACAAAATATTCTGCAAATTAGTGAATATCAATTAATTTAAAATAAAAATTTGCTGTGGGTTTTTAAAGTAAAATTTCAAAAAACAAAGGCGATTGAAATTTTGATTACTCACTTTTGTATTCTTTGTAAGCAAAAACAATCTTGGATGTCAAGAATTGTTTTTTTAGGATTCTATTTATGAGCTTGGAATCGTGTTTAATTTATTCAGAGAGAGATAAGAAATAATTGCAAGAAAATTGTATGAAAAAAATAAAGATACTACTAGAGAGAAAAATTTTAATTAATAACAAAACATAATTTTTTTTGAAAGAAATGTCTGAGATTTTTAAAAAAGTTTAAATTCTTAAGACATGAAATTTTAAAGTAGTTCTTGATCTTTCGTTAGAGAAATAATAGTACATACACTCCTGAAACTAGTATTACAATGAATAATAGAACATCAAAGCTCATTTGAGTTTTTCCAGACAAGAACTTTTATTTTCCAATTATAGTTATTTTTGTTACATTGGCAGTTTCAAAGCTTTCTAGTATCTGCTGTTTTCATTTTTAAGCATAAAATCATAGAATTAAATATTTACTTATGAAATTTCTCGTCTCGACCGCATTATTTTTTAATTATTTCATCGTAATAATTCTATCTAACATTTGGAACCCATTTTGAAAAACCATAGTGGGCAATTGGTGAAATTCTAGCTACATAGATGGTTGGTTTTGTTGACTCAAGTGCTATATATCGACATGTAATCGTTAATAAATTAATAGTCAAATGCATCCATGTAAATAATTGTCGCAATTGCCAGTGGCGCAACGTACACCCCCTCATTGAGGGGGGCTGTAGGGGGCCCAAAGTCTGACGCTATGTATGTAGCCTTTGTAAGCTCCAGTTTGGGGCACAAAACCTGACTTTGCAGGGGGGCCCTAACATTCTCCGTTACGCCACTAGCAACTGCATATTTCTGATCAGGTGTAAAGCAAGGGAACGAAGAAAAAGTTAAGCACATTGGTTGGACATGAAAGAGAATCGAAACAAAAAAAAGAACGCTAAGGTATCCTGGGAGCGCGTCATTCGTGTAGGCTTTATAAAAGGCAAATTGTAATTTTGAATTCATAACAGGTAAAGAATGATCGAGTATAAATCTTTGCACGTGACAAATTTAATTCTAAACAAAAAATTTTGAATTAATGCCGTATTACATTTTCTGGTAGTTTTTCATTTCGCCGGCTCAGGCGATAAATTCACCAAAAATGATACAATGGACGTGAAACTGAATATTTTCGCTGGTAACTTTATACCGTCATATATTCAAAACAAAAATCGTGACTTAAAAAAATTTTTTTTTTAAATCAGTAATAACAATTTTTCAATACGTAAAAAATGGATAAAAAACCAATGAAAATTTGGTATTAACCCAGAATAGAAGAAAAAGTGGTCAAATTCTTCAAGGTGCCAAACCGATCCATGAGCATTATATTAGAAGCAATTAAGGAAAATATATATATTGAAAAAGGAAGTATACACTGTGTGTAATAATGCATACTGTTATGTATATAATGTAATGTGGAAGTGTATAATGTGTATTCTGTGTGTTGTCACCAATAAAGTCCACTTGGCGAGATTTGCGCCGGCGAAATGGACAAGTAATCATGTATTAGTGATATACTTCGTAATGCTGAACTATTGTACAGAAACGAGGATAGCACTTGAGTTCTTGTATTTTAATTTCCCTATCAATTAGGAGGGTCTTGAAGACCACTTGCATTTCGGGTGAAATAGTCCCATAATTTCACTGAACTGTCTTTAGAAAAAAACCAGACTCGAATTCAAGACTCACCAGGCACTAGACAATTTATAACGAGCTTTGGAATTCATTTTATTCATGTGAAATTCGGATTTCGAAATCTATTGACACAGTGTGGAACTTTGGAGATTAAAGAACGTTCACAAAACTTTTTTTCTATCTAATCTTGGCTTCAAAGAACGAGGTTTTTCTCCAATAACGTATTTTCTTACTGAAAAACAAAGCTTTACTTCGCTTATAGTATTATATCTTTAATATAGCACATCGGATCATCCTGGAAAAATATATGTTATCGATTTAAAAAAAACCCACTGTCACATTGCAAAAATTCTCGCAGGAAATCGGAAAAGACAAAATGGATCCAACGAAAGGCATTCAGCATACAAAACAAACTTCTTTTTTAAGACTTTTTGTTAGTCTTTGCTTTTTAAGAAATGGTTTTATATTGCTTCAGTTCTTTCGAAGGATTTTATGTCTCTTCCTCTTTACTAGAATTATCGAAATTGCAATCGACACTTGTGTGTGGGAGTTGGATTAAATTGGGAAAAAAATTAATGGCTGGAGATATTTACCATCAAAACAAATTATTCGACGCAACTTGCAACGTTTAAAAAGGATTATCTTTACCAATATTTATTCCATAAAAATAACGCTAAATGATGTAAAATACTATTTATTCAAGAGTTATTGATATATGCTGATTTCTCATATCATGTAAATTAACTTGAGCATTTATTTATTTTACGTTAATAGGGGTTTATATAAACAGAATTGTACAGTTGTCAGATTTTTTTAAAATTCATTTTAAGTAAATTGCTTATAAATTTCAAAATTTTAATTGATACGTATTTATATTATTTAAAAAATAAGGTTGTAACGGTCTCTCTAAAGTCTGACTATCAAACGCCAAGGGTACCGCATTCGAGATATTTTGATTTAAACTCAATCTTACTATAGAAATAAACGTCATGATACAACACTAGAAATAACTACGAACAGAAATGCTCAAGCCAATGAATTTATTTATTAAGGTATCCGACTACGTTCAGAACCGTGATTTTGCAAAAGCGTATAACTGGATAATATTTATGATATTTAGTGTCACTTAGATTATAAAATGTATATAAAATTGTTTTAAGAATATTACAATAAAAAATTATTTAAGTACACTATTTTGTCAAAAAATGAACATAGAATGACCAATTTTCAAAATATTCTCCTTTTGTGAAAAATGCTTTTATTGTAATAATATTTTGCCTGTATATAGCTCAGAACTCTGTACAGAGGCTCAATTAGAATTTTTGAAATATATACAGTGGGCCACAAAAGTGTTCGTACACTTGCAATTTCTTATAAAATTTAATGTTTTCGACTAATAAAAATTAATATATTGTAATTGTAATTTTTGTATGATGCCTGCAACTTATTCTTAATGGAATGACTTAATTAATTTTTTAAAAATAGTGTAACTATTTTTTAAAAAAATTAATAAACAAAAAGCTATTAAAAAATTACGCTACAAAAGTCTTCGTACACTTAACAAAAATCTCAACTCCGCTTTAAATATTATATTTCTTTCTTAATCTAGTACTTAGTAGGATAGGTTTTAGTGTCTACAACCACTTTTAAGCATCTTGGTATAGATTTAATCAGTTTTTTGTAATTTCTGCATTGATTTTCCTCCATTCTTCTGTGATTATTGTTTTTACTTCACATTTTGTGTTTATTTGACATGTTTTCTTTTTTTTTACATCAAAATCTCACCAAATATGCTCTACTGGGCTAAATAAAGTGATTGAGGAGGTGTTTTCATAATTTGGGGACAGTTATAGTGACACCAGTGGCATACATTGAGAGCAGTGCACTTGGCGTCATTACCCTGTTAGAAAATGAAGTCGTCTCCAATATTCAAATTTCACGCGGATAATTTAAAATTTCCCTTTAAAATATTTAAATAGAGCTCATGATTCACAATACCATCAAAAAATACCAAATTACTTGGTTCTGAGGCCAATTTACACCCCCACGTCAGAACACATTCACTTCAATGCTGAAGCATGGAGGTGGAGGAGTTCTTGTTCCACATAAATTCATGGGATTAAACTCCTTACTTTTTCATTTACAAGCTATTATAGGCTCATCGGAACCAAAAATGTTGAATTATTCTCTAATTCCAATCAATTTGCTGTCAATTTTGAATTTTCTGAAACTTAATCCCAAGAATCTAGTTGGATGAATTAAACATGGAGGTGGAAGTGTCCTTGCGTGAGGTGTTAACCGGCCACAGAATCAGGTAATTTGGTATTTTTTGTTGGTATTGTGAATCATGAGTTCTATTTAAATATTTTAAAGAAAAATTTTAAATTATCCGCGTGAAATTTGGATATTGGAGACGACTTCATTTTCTAACAGATGAATGACGCCAAGTGTACCTGCTCAATGTACGCCACTGGTGTCACTATAACTGTCCCCAAATTATGAAAACACCTCCTCAATCACTTTATTTAGCCCAGTAGAGCATATTTGGTGAGATTTTGATGTAAAAAAAAAGAAAACATGTCAAATAAACACAAAATGTGAAGTAAAAACAATAATCACAGAAGAATGGAGGAAAATCAATGCAGAAATTACAAAAAACTGATTAAATCTATACCAAGATGCTTAAAAGTGGTTGTAGACACTAAAACCTATCCTACTAAGTACTAGATTAAGAAAGAAATATAATATTTAAAGCGGAGTTGAGATTTTTTGTTACAAAGTGTACCTTGAAAGACTTTTGTAGCGTAATTTTTTAATAGCTTTTTGTTTATTAATCTTTTTAAAAAATAGTTTCACTATGTTTAAAAAATTAGTTATGTCATTCCATTAAGAATAAGGTACAGATATCATAAAAAAATTACAGTTACAATATATTAATTTTTATTAGTCGAAAACATTAAATTTTATAATAAATTGCAAGTGTACGAACACTTTTGTGGCCCACTGTATACCTTAGAAGTGGGTTTATCCATATTTTACGACAACAGAGGGGAGAAATTTTAAGAAAAAAACGCCGATAATTACTTCAATTGGTTGTAACTCTGAAAATAATGGGAATTTTTCAAAAACCCTAGTTGAGCCTCTGTACAGAGGTCTGAGCTATATGCAGGCAAATTATTATTATAGAAGCATTTTTCACAAAAGCAGAACATTTTGAAAAAAAGGTTATTCTAAAGTAATTTGTTGCCGAAATATTGCATTTAAATAAATTTTTTTTTCAAAATGTCCTTAAAATAATTTTAATACATGTATTCTAATCTAAGTGACACTAAATATCATGAAAATTATCCATTTATGTACTTTTTTAAAATCATGGTTCCGAACGTAGTCCTTGCCTTAATCTATCCTACTTACGAGTTAAGAGAATGATCAATTATAATTGAAATAAGAGGCTTTGACTTACCTGAAAGATTGCAGGCACTCCGAAAACTTGCTTCTCAAAATGGCAGATCTTCAGAGAATAATGCGAATTAATAGTAGCTAAAGTTCATTCCACGGTCGCCTTTTGTTCTCATACTCAAATGATCAAAACGAATTCCAGATGAATGATAATATCTCAGAAATGATCAAAAATTAATTAGTATTAAGTTTAATCAGCGTCGATTACGCATTAGAATTCTTTTCTCCATCTGAAAAAAAAAACATGTTTAGAATAATTATAAAAGATGCCAACTTAAGCAACGTAACTTTAACAGCAAACGATTATATATCAGCAAATAAATTAAGTAATCGGATAAATTAGAGTTGCATGAATTATATGTTGAATAATATGGAAGAGAATATTTTCACAACCAAAATAATATCTGTAACAATTGTATATTTTAAATAGCCAAATTAAAATTCGTTCTGAGAAAGGAAAATCATCATTTAGCATATTTATTTTACACAAACAATTTTCCTACTGTTCAGCAATTTATTAATGCGTTTTTTCCTCCTTCTCGTTTTTCTTTTTTTTTTTCGGTTTCTTTTCTCTGCGTGTTGCTTATGTGTGTAGGTTTATTGAAGAAGTGCTCTAAAATGAAATGGCTTGATACTTAAATGTTATATTGTCGAGTAATTTCCTCGAATCAAAAGGTGTCGCCAAATGCAGCGATATGCAGTCATTAGTGGAAGCCATTCGGGCACATGTTCGAGTGCAATAATAATAATGACAGAATTTGGCGACTTTTTTTGAATTGATAGCGTCTTTTAATTTGGCGAAATTGATGGACGGTATGATAAGTAAGTACCAACACTACTTTTTTTTCCGATTTTCTTCGAAACTTTTTATTCAAGAAGGCTTTAGAATAGTCTTCAACTAGTCATCAACTTTTTTTAATATTAATTTACTTGAATCGAAAAATCATATTTAATGTTAACATAAATTGAAATTTTTTTTAAAATTACATTTGACATGCATTTTAATATCTTGTGTATTTTGATATATTTAATCTCCCATTTTGCATGACAATGAGCAACAACGTCATATATTAAAAGAAAAATATCTTATATTTTAAATCTCTTTGTCTGAGATATCCAAATATGTATTGTAATATGTTATCACAAAAAAAAAATGTTATAAATCCTTCGAAACTTACTCACAATAGTAGATACACCAAGGAGCCAGTTAAAATTTTTTAAAAAAAGTTAAACAATATCTGTTCTACCACAAGTGTTTACGTATGTCTGAAGTCTAATTTAATATATTTAAATGAGTGGAGGGAAGGGGAGATACGAAATTATATGAATTTATATTTTTAGTCGTACGTGAATGTAATTCTTAAAAACGTCATAATAACGTAATTCAAAAGATATTTTAATGAAATACATATTCAACACAATTAAAATGGAATATGTATTATAACCGAAAATCCCATGTGCACGCTGTATGTAAATAATGTCCCACATAAATTTTTAAATAATATTTATTTATCAATAAAAATGTCTCATTCAATATATATATATATAAATTATAGCAGTCGGATTTATATTCAATTTCATAATTCATTAAAATTTAAAAAGTACATATTTTTAAGATTTTTTCAAGGGAACCATTTTTATTTCACGATTGTTTTGCTTTTTATTAATATAAGCAACTGTGTTAAACGAATGGTTTATGCCCATTGGTTTATTTTTGAATATTTAATAAACATTAAATAAACAAGTTTTATATTTTTATTCACTGATTTAGAAGAAAGCGATGTTTATTTTGTGATTAACTATAATTAAATTTACAACAATGCGGTTTCCTTTCATTAATCTTATTTTATCAAATTATAATTGATTTTTTTCCTAATTTGAGAACATGATAAAATCCATAACTTTATTAGCTTTAACAATTTTTTTTCTTTATTTGATATTAATAAAGAGAGCTTTATTTAATGTTTTGTCTTTTGAATAATATATTTCAGACTTTTTATACGATTGTACTGTTAGGAATATCGACTCAGAAGAATTGTGATTAGTCAGTTTAATCTCTTGTTTTAACATCTCAAAATATCACTAAAAAGAATAAATGACGTAAGATATCTGTTAAACATACATTCTCTAGTTATTTAATAGTAATTAAGGCTTTGAGTTGTTCTCAAAAAGAACATTTTTATTCTCACACTAATTAAAACAACAAAAACTCGATTGTTGCCATTGGCAATTTTAAGTTTCTACAATGCATAAAAAAATTATAATCAGGTAGAGGATCAACACCTGATAGGATTCTTTATAAAAAAAGAGAAAAAAAAATAAAATTAATATATAATGTTTAAATTATTTTTCAATTATATTTTTTGAGTAATTTTCCACAACAAAATATTAAAAATTTGTTCGTCGCTTCGTACACAAGTTCAGTATTATTCATTAAAAATTAAAAAATCGAACCGAAAGAAGATTCTTTAGAAAACTTTTTTGTGCAACTTTTTTTTTCAAATTTTTTCTAAGAATTTAAGCATTGCTTTTCGTTTATAAGAGAAACAAAAAATTTAACTTTAATACAATCTTAAAAATTTTTGAATAATTGATTCAAAGTATAACATCAGCATTGGCTGTTTAAGTAAAAGCTTATTCATAAACAAAATTCTATAAAAAAAAAAACTATTTTATAAGTATATGCGAACATTTTAGGACCTCATTTTTCTTTTACCATGTGCTGGCGCATGCGCGCCAACGTCATGCGCACAAATGCAAATATTCTTCCTTGCCGCGCTGTGCCGGCAGATGAGAACTTTCTGTGGAATGATATAGACGAGAAAATTTCTCTTAAATACTCTGACGTGAGCATTAATATAGGACTCTAATACTCGATGCTCACAATAAAAAAATAATTAAAATTTGCTTCGCTTGTAAATAGCATATATATGTTGTGTGGTTGAATAAAAAGTAAAAAAAGAAATAAGCGTGGCTGGTCCGTCGATGAAACAAAAACAAACTAAAAATATACACTAGGCTTTCGAAATCAACTAACAAAATTTTTATTTCTAATATAAACTCATTTATATAAAATTTCAAATGTTTAAGTTCAAGAATAATGGGGAAAACGACAACAAGAACGAACATTTACCTTCCAGTAGGTCTTTAGAATCTTTATTCATAGTTTAATAGCAAAAGTAATCCAACTTTTATGATATACTAAAAACTACATTACACAAAATCAATATATATTTATGGACTTACTCAATCTTTCTGTTTATTTTGACTACACAGGCATTCCTGTATTCATTTTTAATATACGTATTTAACGTATCTAATATTCCATATTTTGAGTAGCAAATCTATGATTGCTAAAAAAGAAAAAAAAATGGATGCTACCTTTGAGGTATTTGTAATTTCTGCTTCTCTGCCGAAACGGTATGATGGCCGGAAAGATCGTTTGTTGGTCACGAAAGCTTATTCTTTCAATATCAATGAATAACAGTGACTTTGGCGACCAACTAAGCGACAAAAATAGATATTTCTCGAAGAAATTCAGAAAACATCCGGTCATAGGTTGCTGAGAGATTTGGGTGCCGCCTTGCGTTTTCCACCTACTACAATTGATAAAGCGTGGCATAGACTTGAAGCAGCATGGAATGATTTACCAGTATCTTGTCATCCGATCCCAGTTCGACTCGATATCTAACCGGGTCAGAGCCGTTTTAGTTGCCAGTTGCGGTATCTGTGTGAGCTGATTTAAGACCCTGTATACCCCCAAATTGCCAACAAATTTAATCGTGTTTTCTGCCTAGTATGTTGTATAAATATAATAAGTAAAGTTATTTGCTTGCTATCCTGGCATTTCAGATTTAATGGCTGGCAGTGAATATACATACACAAGTATGCAAAAGAAGCCCAATGGCACAGTGGTAGCGCATCGCGTAGGTTCCTTCCACGCCGTAGGTTCAGGTTCAAATACCGGGCTGGGTAAGGTCAACTCACCCTTTCAGTGGGTCAATAAATGAGTACCAGGGGTACTTGGGAACTAAACACTGGGAGTTTTCACCATCTGACCGGAACATCTGCTCAGCACCCATAGTCACGTCTACTGAGTTGAGCCCAGTTGGCCCTTATGGGCTGTTGCGCCACTGATTTTAGTTTATTTTAGTATGCAAAATTTGAGGAACACAGACACATAAACAGATTTTTGGGAACTTTTTAGAAACTGCACAGCCGTTTGTGTGAAATGAGAAAGAGCAGTAACAAATCTTCGATCTTTCTCTTTAATTTTATGCAAATAAAGGAAAATGGTGAGACATGTACTTTAAACACTATTCTATACGGTTTTATTTTTGCTGCTATTACTGAAAGTCTACAGTTGATTTTGAAACTTTTACAAACATTTCACAAAGGCAACGTCTAGATGATGGATTACATTGGAGTGTATAGTTATGAGATTAAAAGTAGGCCAATCCCAAGCAAAGGTAGCAAGATGGTACAATACGTACCAAAAAGACCGGAACAGTATCCAGGAAACAGCGCACCTAAGAACTACCACGTGTCAGAAGGATCTGAGTGTGATGTGGATGGCCTTTTCATTTGGCTGCAACTACATGGCGCAATACCAGTTACTCAATTTTAAAAGAGTTCTTGTTGTTTCAACAACAAGAATTTGTTGTAAACAGTTTCATATATTGTTTACTGGAGGCTAAATGAAGGAGGCTTTTATGTAGGGAGACTAATGGTATGCATCCCACTCAGTTACAGGATATTCCTCCTGGCATGTGCACACAACATCATCCTTGGATATGGGAGCATTGGGCACGTGTTTTTTTCATTTATGAGACAAGATTCAGTTTGAACAATGGTTCTCGATATGTTCATATATGGAGATAATAAGGGATCCGGTAACACTATTGAGGTTGGGTTGTGGACTGGTCTGTGTGTGTCTGACGGGACATTGAAGGATATTAGAGTTTTTCAGGGAGGCACCTAGATTGTTCTGAGGTATATGGATGAGATCTTTGAACCCTGAGTAAAGCTTTTCAAAGGGGCAGTTGGCACCCAAAACATTTTTAAGAATGATTACGCTCGTCAGCACAAGGTGCGGCTGGACGAGCGTGTGTGCTAACTACCCGTCTGATACGTCAATATTCTCAGTCTGGAGACTGAAGATATTCAGAGAATGGAATAGCCCACTAGATCACCAAACTTGCTTTCCATAGAGTATGTATGGAATGCTCTCGGTATGGCAATTGCACCGCTCAACGCTGTTACCCTCCTACACCTAAGAAGTGCCTTGGCGGACGAGTGGGATTTATTGTTCCAAGACTTCATAAATAGATTTATAAACAGCTCAAGAGCTCGTCGTGAGAGCTGCATTGCTTGTATATATATATAAATATTGATCATATATAAAACTCTCCACAAGTGCAACTTACTACATCGTTTTTGGACTACCGTGCTTTCATGAGCATTAATCATGATTATGAGAAGTACATTTAGTTTTTTTATCGCCAGCCTTTTATTTAGTCATCAGCCTTTTTGTAATTCTTTTAAGTATTTTCATACGAAATCTCTTATTTGAATTGGTTCAGTAGTTTTTGAAAAATCCGTTAAAATGTGTTTGTCTTTTAACTTTTGGGCACCAGTGTGTATATATAAATGATGTTGACGCGTGTAAGTATATGCTTTAATTCCCTTTGCAATTTTAATAGTGATACTATAATTTTTGCACAACTGAGAGCTGAGAATTACGATAAAATAAGGCAAAAATTAAAAGCTTACATTTGACGATTGTATATATAATTTTAAAACGCCATATCATTCTATAATATGATTTGATTCCACATTTTAATTTTAAAATTTACTTACCTGTTCGAGTTTAGAAAAATTTGTGTCGCGATTGCCGAATTATTAAGATTGTGGGTTATGTATGAGTCAAGATAGGAATTCTAAGTCAAGATTCCTTCACACACACACACAAGATAGATGTGGAGAATAAAAATGGCTGCTTCACGATAAATCGAAATGGATATCAAAATCCTCACAAAGCATGTTGTGAAAAACAAGAGAAGAATTTCTAGCTAAAGTGTTGCCGTAAATTATGTGACCCTCAAGCGAGTTTCTAAATTAAGAAATCCTCCTCTAATATCTCGTTATGTTGGTAAGTATTGAAATGAGTACAATCCACACAAAACCAGTAATTTTTATTTTATATAATGCATGAGGATTAATTTAATACAATTGCAAGAGTGATGTTTATTGAATATTAAACAACGCGAAATAAGATTCCCATAAAAGTTTCATCAAATAGCATTTCTGAAATACCCGTCAACATTTTCTATAATTTTTTTACGAATTCTGGAAATATCGTTCCTATGAAATCAATGAAAATGTGTTATTATTCATGCATTGCTTTTTCAATTCTTAAAAATTGATATTTATATCTTGACGGCTTTGTAAACTTTATTAATTTTATATAGTGGCGTAACGAAGAATGTGAAGGCCCCCCTGCAAAGTCAGGTTAGGGCCCCAAGCCGTACTTTGAGTCAGTTAGGCTTTGGTACCTTAGAATCCTGGGCCGTAATGCAGGGGTTGCGAGGGTGTACGTTACGCCACTGATTTTATAGCTATTATTTAAAAGCATTAAATCTTAAAACTGTTAGGCAAAAGATAAAATTTAATTCATGAAAATTAGCTTCCATTGCGAATGAGAAACGTTTGCATTTCGATTGTTGCTTTGCAACGATATATATTTATTTATATTTTTTCTTTTCATTATGATATAAAAAATAATGGATGTCTCAGTTCCAGATCAGAAAATCTGTTATCTCACAAAAGTTACCATAACTGTGTTTTTAAGATTTCCTACTTTTTCCCTTTCGTCTTTGAAAACGTTAAAGATTTTGAGCAAAAAAATTCCCTTAAAAAAGACATTTAGTTTATAATTATGAAATTAAAGAAGCAATTAAATTGTCTGCATCTTATATTTTTCAATTTTATAACATTAATTTTTTCCCCCAATGACTTGCAAATTCGGTTAGTGAATAGAAAATTTTATCTTGTCAGTAACAGATGCCTGGAGAATTGTTGTAACTTGTACTTTTTCTTTCAATTTTTTCCTCCAAAAAGATCTTTATCTTTTCTACCATCAAAAGTAGAAAGTTTCTGAAAAGCTTCGAAAATACAAAAGAATAATGCATTTTTTTTAATCTTCTCATACTTTAATACATACAACTGTCTAAAGATAAAAATTCTGCTAACATGAAATGAAGTAAATGGAAGGATTTTAAATTAATTTTTAACTTATAAGAAAAAAGATTTTCAAAAAGTTTGATTTAAACTAAATTAAGTACTCTAAGTAATTCACTTGAAAATTTAACTGCTTAACACACACACACATTAAACAGGAAAAATATAAAAAATTTTACAAACCTAAAAAAGTGATTTGTTATAATTTAAGTGTGTGTGATTCATATAAATTTAAAATACTTACGAATATTTATATAAATCCTTAAATTTTATTGAAATTATTTCGAATAAATTGGGAAAAAAATAAGTTTTTTTTAAATAATCGAAAGAGAATTTAAAAGTCTTGATTATGTAATAAATTGTTATTACATATTATACATAATAAATTTTGTATAGCATTCTTTCATTATGTATAATTTGCTGCAAATGTGGAAAAAAGTTTAAGATGGCGCTGCGCGTCGCAAGTGTTTCAAGTTCAAGAATTTCACCAGGTAATAGAGTATCCCTGTTGCAACCCATTTTTTCCTTCATCGATGTGTGTGTATGTGTGTGTTAATGATATCTCGAATTAATTTTTTACAAATTTAAACATGCACGTCAACGCCGCCCGGCGTCGTTGGAACTAGCTTGCTTTAAAAACACGAATTCGATAATTTTTGCTTGAACAAGTACAGTAAGACCTCTACATAACGAAGTCGCTAAATCCCGAAAAAAAGTTTGTTATATGGAAAATTCGTGATTTAGAGGTTCATCTTTTAAAGTACTTTTTATCAACCACATAAAATAAATTTTAAATTCATAAACACTATATTTTTAAAAAAGTAATTATTCACACCTTTTTTAAAATTAATATATGTTTATTTTATATATCTTAACCATCAAAAAAGAAAAAAAGAAAGAAAAACTGCAAGGAAAACAAAGGGAACACAAGGAAAAAGAATGTGGAAGAAATCACATTATTTTCAATATTAAGAAAATAATTTTATACTAAAATTAATGAATTTTAAGTACATGTTATAATTTAAAGCATACAAGTAATATTGAACATGCATTATTTTATAATTAGAACATGGGTACAGGGGACAACTCCACTAAAGGTGAAAGAGGATATCAAAGATGTTTCTAGTAATCAGGGCAATGGGTGTTAAGGGTTGCACTTCTTGGATGAAATATCCAGAACTCTATTGCTTTCGGCGAGTTAAGATCTAATAAAACCAGTTCAATATTTATGACCACCATAAAATGTGCTAAAGAGAGAATAACTTGAAATTTTTTCAGAAATACTTTTAAAAAAGGGAGAACAAAAATTGAAGCACAAAAGAAAAAGTTGGTTATATAGAAAATGCACTTCGCTATAGAGAGGTTATTTTACGAAGAAAATCATGAAAAGTTCAAGGTTCCAGGAAAAAGTTCGCTGTATAGAAAAATTCTCAATATAGAGGTTCGACTGTACTTTTAAGATTTTAACTAAATTAACCTAATTGAATATATATAGTTATGTCATCATTTCAGTTTTTTCCATTGTGTTCCATCGAATAAAATCACCAGTTACAAATATTTACCTATTAAAATATAATTTCGCTACAAGAGAATTACAAAATTCGAACCCTCATTAAAAATACGTCATATGTATCATTAAAGTTTGCATCAATTTTGCTCTTTCATTGTTCGCAAATTGAACAAGACAGTGCTTAAGAATATAAAGAAACCAAAAATAATTTTAATACAAAATTACCTCAGATTTTTTTTTAGAGAAATTGAATGAAGTGAGCGAAATTCAAAGAATTTCGACCCCAATTTACTGAAAATGACTGTCTAACAGATATAGAGAAACTGAATTTTTTTAATATTTGCTTAACAATTCATCGACTTAAGCGATAAGTGGTGGCCGCGGTAGCCGAGTGGTATAGGTATCGGACCGTGGCTTGCTTTGTCACGGGTTCGAATCCTGTACCACTAAAGACCCGCCGTGTAGGGCAGCGATGCACGTTAAATCTGTCGAGAGCTGAAACGTCCTCCCGTTGGTGTGGTGTGGTAGTTAGGAGAGGGGGGGTGCCAGCTCAGGTGTCGTCCACGTCACTTGACCATGGTTCAAAATTACGTGGTCCGTCGCCAAAAGCCCTCGTGTAGCTGAACAGTGCGACGTTAATATTCAATCAATCAATAAGCGATAAGTGGCTATATGTTAGCCCCAAATAATTAATCAAAAGTAATTAGAATTTTAAATAATAGATTCGACACGAAGGATATATTAATAAGTACACACATGAATATTCATCTATTGCACAATGTACAGATGTATTTACTTTAGAGCAAACTGCTTGACGAAATAATTCAAATACGCAACATTAGATGTTAATTGTGAAACATATGGAAATATATTATCTATTCTATCTACGAGGTGCATTTTGTGTATGATTTAGTTTTGCAATTTAACAAGAAAGATTTAATTAACAATTTATTTGTTGTTGTCGTGTATTTTTTATCCAGGGATACATACGAAATACAAATGGAAGAACAGACAAACAATACATACAGAATACAGGAATAATACAGGAATAGACTACAAACATTTGTTACAGATGATGATCCCAGCTTATAACAAGAAGGGGTGCGCTGCTTTCCATTCGAGACGGGAATCTATTACAGGTGAAAGTCCAACTTCTTTTCCCGAAGAAAATACAACCATGCCTTACTCGGGATTCGGTTACAAGCCGAGGGTCATATCCACCATACTGGCTGGGCGGCCACAGTTTATTTATAAACATCATATCGCTGCCTGGATGAGTGAGCCTGGATGAGTATAAAGCCACACGAAGGCTTTTGGCGACAGACCTCGTGATATTGAACCATGGTCAAGTGATATCTGAGCCGGCACCTCACTCTCCTAACTTTCATGCCATGCCAACGTGAAGACATTGAGCCATGGCAACCCTTCTACACGGCACAAGGGCTCGAGCTCATGACAACCGACCATGAGTCTGTGATCATGATCTCTATGTTACCGCGGACACAATTTTTGTTTGGAATCGCACCTTTTAAAACATTGTAATTTAAAAATTTCATAAAAATACAAAGCTTTACAGGTTAATTTTACATACAGACGGTGTTTATTGAAAGAGCACAAAGGGCCATTTCGCAGAGAAAAATGGGATAGGTGCATAAAAAGTACCTGTGAATAGAATAACTCAACAATTAAATGATCCGAATAAAATAGAAATAAAGGAGAAAAGCGTTAGTTCCCTTTTCCACAATTCCATAAACAAAGGTACTCTCATGCAGATTTAATTTACCACCAAATATTGAAAGTAAAAAAATTGATAATAATAATTCTACATTAAACGTATCGTATGTGGTTCAGCATTTGAGATCAGCTGCATTTGCTAGTCATTGGCCACAAAAGCTAATTAATATGTAAGGCCCGCGCCTCTCTCGCGAACATCTAGAAGTGTGGGGGAGGGGGAAGGGAAGAAACACTCGACATGATTCAGCTCTAATCTATTTATTTCAACACTAAGAACAGACACAATTTCAACTAATAATATTAAGAGAATGTCTCAATGAAAACCGTGAAAGTGGAACAACGACAGTAACACGTGAGCGATTAGGCGATTAACAAACTTAATCCTTCTTTTAATTAAGGATCTAAACTATTATCTGATTTAATTTAATCTTAATTCGATCTTAGTAAACAATCATCACTTCAAGGTTTCCCTCTAATAAGAATCAATTAACTCTAATTATAATATTATACCTTTAGTAGCAATCTGAACTGTCTCGAGTATATCTTCGCTCCTTCTCTCTCTCAATCTAGAAAACCTCGCCTTTTTATAGTAAGTTAATTTACATATCACAATTCTCTTCTTCCGAATGGTTGGTTTCGAATAACGCGAATTGATAGCCTACAAATTTCCCAAGAGGATTAATTAGAAGAACGCGTATAGACCCGTCACAAAGAGACAAAGTAAAGAAAAATATTAAAGTTACTCTTGACTGTCCACTTACCATTGGATAGTAATAGTAAAAGATTGCAATAGCAATATTTAACTGAACGTAGAAGCGTTAGAAACAAAAGTAACTTTTCCAAGCTCGATGTTGAGTGTCTCGTGTATTACCAGAAATTAATTTTTGTTTAACTCTTTTATGCTTGGTGGTACATATGCTGTACCACCAATTCTTTTTCGTTTATTGCGTGGTGGTACATAAAACGTACCACTTGTTTGAATGCCTCAGAAATTAATGCTAGATGGTACATTCTCTGAACCACCACACCACAGAAGTCAACTCCTAACAGTTACTCAAGTTTCCAACGAATATCATAAGGTAATTGTGTGCAGTGGGTTTATGCAGGAGTTCGTTTTTTGATTAGCTGTGAGTCTGTGGAGTGGTATCTTCTGGAAGTGACTGTGTTGCGTATTTTTAAGTGTAAATTAAAAGAGATTCTTGTGATATTTGATACAAAATAGGTAAGTACATATAATATGAAACTAAATAAGTCAATATTAAAATAATTAGTCCCTCACATGTACATTGCTAGCATGAAAATATGAGAGTCCAAAAAATGTACCATCACGCTACTAAAGGCCATCTTCTTTACAAATATAAAATCCATTCCGCTTATTTTTTCGCAAGAATGGATATGTTTACTGTGCCAAATAGATTTATTGTAAGGTACCTTTTTTTAAAAATATAATAGTAATATTTATTAAATAATAGTACATACACACACACCACAAAATTATACAAATGTTTTGAATGAGCTATAGCTCGTGTTCAGGATAAAAATCAATAAAGCTAATACACTTATTATATATGTTGACTAAATAAAAACTAGATAAAATAAAATGTATAGAACAGAATATTTTAAATTTTAAAACTAGGTAAATTAGGACTAAACTAAAATGAAGCTTTACAACATTAGATTAGGAAAAACTGAAAATATTTTTATATTTAGGTTGAATAATAGTATAAGTTGAAGAAGTGTATTTATTTATTTTCCAACTGTAAAATAATTAGCTAAAACTTCCATAGTACCTAGGGAGGAAAATTTAATGTTTCCAGAACTATTATGCTGCTGGAAGCGTGGTGGTACAAAATCGTATGTACCACCTATTTTTTAAAACTTTGGTCACCGTTTATTTGAAAAAAAGTGTTTAATATTAATAATATGTACCAGATTTTGTTCAATAATTATAGTTTTGTAAGGTCTATCTAAAACATGTAATTATTTCCCTCTAGTGCATAATTTTTGTCAAAAATTGTGCTCATGAAAGAGTTAACTGCGAAAGTGGCGTCTTAGGCACACAGATCACATGTTCATTGGGAATGATTTTCTCCTTTGTGTTTTGACTGGAAAAATACATGACTTGATAACGTCATTATTGCAGTATGAAACAGTTTTCAGATGGACTTTGACCAGGAGATCCTGTCTTCGTTCAAAGGGCAATTTAGGAAAAAAATATGTAGATTCATCAGTATTGTTTATCCAATCGTGTTCTGCTGAAGATCGCACTGTATTGAACCAGATCTATTTTGCGTGGGAAAGAGAAGTTAAGGAATAACTGATTGCAACTCTCGGAAATTAGTGAAGGTAATAAATTATTCTGCACTTTGAAAAGGAAATTCGAGCGCGAAAGATACTGCGGAAAAGAGTATATAATCTCTCATTCCGAATAAGTTGAACTTTTTTTAACAATGAAAAAGGAGGACGAAAAATTTAAGAAAAAATTACTACTTAAATATATGAAACGCTTGATTAATTCAAACAAACATTTGCTGATTACGCTTACATTCTTTTTACTTGTTATCTTAAACGAATATTTTTCCATTGAATGATTTTTTTTTTGTCAATTTATTATTTTCTAATATATCGGAAATTTCGGAGTAAAAAATATCCTTCATTTTTACTGTAAGTACTGCAGCTAAAATATCAACATTCAATCTTGATTTCTCACTTGTCCAAAAATTACCGAAAAGACTCTTTCAACTGGTGCGTTAGTTCTAGGGCAGCACAACGTAAATTTAACAAGAGTAATTACATTTTCATATCGAATGTGTTCATTTTTTAAATAGTTTAAGTAATTTCACCCATCTTTTACCAATTTCTCAGCATGTTGATTTTCCAATTGCTCTAATTTATTAGAATTTAAATATACATTCAGTCTTCTTTCTACTTCAAACAGACAATTGTCACCGATTTTAATATCAGGCATTTCTTTCGATAAAAACTCAACGTGATTTTTTATATCTGCAAAATTTACTTGCGACAAAGTCAAAAATTACCATTTAAAACTGTTATTTCTGTGATATTTGTTTCAGACCATTCTTCGACATTCTTGAAACATGTTTGGTTCATCTCTGAATACAGAGATTAACACATCAGTTTTAAAATATTGAAAAGGAGGACACATATCGAGGAAGGACTGAACGTATAAGAGGAGGACGGTCCTCCCTAAAGAAAGACGATTAGTCACCTTATTTCCGAATGACTTCGGCCAGTGATTTCAATTTCAAAAATAGGTGGCACACTAACTGTAAAATAAGCTTAAAAGAATTTTACTTAACTGTATATAATACACTATGTGAAATAATTTATGATAGTAATTTTCAATGTAAGATAAAACAGTATGTACGACAAATACGAATGTTTTTTGAGTAGTTAATTACAAATTAATTATAAGAATACATTTAATGCAAGATTTGAGCTTGACGATTTTTGATAACTTTGTTTACATTGGGTCATAAAAATGATAATACCTCTCTCATTTCGGCATCTATATTTAAGTCTCGATCTTTTTTTTCATTTTTAAATTTGTTAATGCTGAAAATTCCAATTCATGTAAATAAGATGTAGAGAATTAAAACTATATTTTCAAAGATTTTATGGCTATTATGAGATAATCGTCTCTAATTTTAATAAAAAATAAATGGACTCTCGCAATGTTTTGAAACTGAATCTCGATTATTACACACAGAGAGAAATTAGTTTTTCCTTTTATTCAAAGTTAAATTCATATACAGATGTATCCGTACACACAAATGGATTACGAACCCAATCAAATTTCTTATATCCATCTATCCGCACGAAAGGATAGTTTTAATATACCACGATTAGCCTTAGTTAATTTCTAACAAGTAATATAAAAAAAATTTTAATCAATTCCTGCTTTGAATGGATGAATAGAAAGTATTTTATTACAATTGAAAATTTGAACGATACATATATGTATAAGTAAATATATGTAGTATATAGGAAGAGAGTGAACTAATAGTAGGAATTGAAAAAAGAGCATGATTTGTCTAAATTGTTGTAACAATGCACA
The DNA here is from genome assembly GCA_019973935.1 of Trichonephila clavipes. Taxonomy (NCBI): domain Eukaryota; kingdom Metazoa; phylum Arthropoda; class Arachnida; order Araneae; family Nephilidae; genus Trichonephila; species Trichonephila clavipes. The sequence continues at coordinate 378,574 of BMAU01005591.1, forward strand.
CCCAGTTTGGCTATTCGGCTGAAAAATCGGTTTTCAACATAACTTTTGTCATCGTTTTAACAGTTACATTGATACAACAATGGAGACGAATCTAAGTTGGCGTCGAAAGCCAGTAACTAATTAAATTTTATTTAATTAATGAATTACTATTTGAAAAAACTATATTAACATCAAGTGTCATCCACTACAAGTTTAAGAAGATCTATTTGAACTTGATTGAATGAATAGAAAGTATTTTACTAACGATTGAAAATTTGAACAAGATAATTATATGTATAAATAAATATACTATATATATAGACAGAGTGAGCTATAATAGTAGAAATTGAAAAAATGGCCGAATGATTCTCGGTTCCGGGTTTTATTTTTTTCTCATAGTATAATTAATAATTTTTTAAAAAAAATGGCGGCACACAAAGAGACAGTCTGAGAATCACTGTCTGAGGCAAATCATTTTCACTTAGCTATAAAACAATTTGATAAAATGCGAAAAGAGTTTTAAAAAATGATTATTTTTGTGAGTAAAATGTTTTTTGAGACGGTTAAACTTCAAAACAATAATTGTATCAGGCAGGAATGGTATTAAAAAGGAGGATTATTTTAGGCCTTTTTGTGGGGTTAATCAGCAAGAATAAAAAACTACTTAAAGCTTTTAATAGCGAATCAGTTGTAACCAGTAGCGCACAGAGGAATTTTTCTAGGGGGGTCCGGGGTTGAAAGTTCACCATTCTTGTATCATGCTCCTTTTGATTTTGTCGATTTTCGGGAACAAACAAAACACAGTAAAAAACTAATTATTGAATAAATAATTAGCATTACTTAATAAAATTAATCATTAATAACAAATACTTAATTAAATTTTACGTACTATATACTTAGAATAATAATCAATCGGAAAAAATATCAAGGGCTTTGGGGGTCCGGACCCCCAGGACCCCCTTCCCCTTGTGTGCGCCACTGGTTGTAAATAAGGGAAATTTAGTTGAAGATTAAAAATTGGATTTAGACATGAATTTTTGTGGATAATTTTCTTGCACTTCGGAAATTTAAGATAGGTTAGTTGCGTTATCGAGAAAGAGCGGATTACATTTGAAATATTTTTGGTATTTTGTTGAGGATTCACAGGATAAATATTACTCGAATGAATCGAATAATCGAGGGTTTTGGATGTCCATGTTCACGTCCTTACTTAGTGTTACTATGAGGTATGCTATTAGGAAATATTTGTGAATTCATATTGGTTTGCATGCCGAGAAACGTTTTGAAAGAGCAAATTAAACATCTTGTAGTTTGGAAGAGTAAATAGATATTACGCCGTTATATAATGGATATAACATGGAGCATTTACAAAATAAAGATCATTGGGAGTGTTTATTTACCTCGCACTCTCAGTGGCGTAACAGAGAATATTTGGGTGCCCCTGCAAACTCAGGTTTTGGGCCCCAAGCTCAAATACGTACTTAGTGTCAGTCAAATTTTGGGCCCCTTACAGTCCCTGCCCCCCGCAATGCGGAGTTGCGGGGGTGTACGTTAAGCCAATGCACATTATAAAACAACGCGACGGCTGTTGGTAATGGACTTCGTAATTTTAAATCTTGGTCAAGTGACGAGGCGATACCTAAACGGACGCCTTCCTCTCCAAATTACCACACCATACCAACTTCGAGGCAGGACTTAGTCTCGACAGATTTAACGTGCATCAGCCCCTCTACACGGTGTATTTTCAGTGGCATTAGGACTCGAATTCATGACACACCCACCGCGAGTCCATAACTATAACCACTATGCTACCACGACCAAAAGCTCAGTATTGTATATGGCAGCTAAGACATTTGATCCAACTGAGTTTATCTCGCTTTTTCTTATGCAAATTAAAAGGCTTATGCAAGAAATTTGGGTGAGTAATTGCTTATAAACGTAGCACCAGGAAGCAACAGGAGAGCTATCGGCGACCGACTTCGTAATTTTGAACGAGGACGATACCGGAGACAGCACTCCACTCCCCTAACCTCCACACCAAAGCGAGAACTTTGGGCTATGACAGATTCACCGTGTATCCACCCCTCTACACGGCAGATCCTTAGTGGTACCCTGACTCGAACTCGACAACACCGGCCACAATTTCATAACCATGACCTCAAGAAATATAGGAGAAAGGTTTAGACTAGACTCAGAGTGTATTAAGACTATTTTCTCAAAGGGTTAAAGGTTAAAGTTGCAGGAAAGTTTAAGGAATTACGTAAGTCGGAAAATGTCGGAAAGAAAACTTTTTTTGAAGTCCACATATTTTGAGAAGAAATTTATTTGAGTCTCAGTTTCGGTGTGGAAAGTAAGAGTGATATATTGCTAACTTCCTTTTTACTGTTATTCAAAAATCAGGTTCTGTCATTATTAGTACTCGTATGGCCCTCTATAGAGTGTTGTTAATTCACACAAATCAATCATCTACAATGATGTCCAAAACTTAAATAGGAGTTTTTTTTGTCATAACTCCACAAGAAATCGCCTGAGAGACATGAAATTGAGAAATGAAAGACATCATTTCGTGCTTAAATGATGATGCAAGCATAGTTGCGCAAAAATGAACACAATGCCTATAGAACGGAATAAAAAAAAGGCTATATTGAACTCATAGTATCGTTACACATGGTTGTCTGTCCAAGAGGAAGAACAAAAAAAAAGATGTTCCTCAATATGGGATATGCCCTCCCCTTACTGCAATGGTTGCTTCGCACCGTCTCTCCATACTCAGCACCAGATTGTCCAACAGTTCTTCAGGTAAGAGTGCCCATTCCTCAATCAGCATCTGTTTCAGTTGTTGGGTGTACCCTAGAGGATATAATCGTGCCTTAAGGCACCTCCCCCAAAAAATCCCACACATGTTCTGTGACGTCTTACGCGTCTTTTCTTTAACAAGTCCTTTGGGTTCTTTGGGCCAGAATTAATGGCAACTCTTTTCCAACCAAATCCAAGAAATGAGATGTGAAGAAGAAATGCAAATAAACGGACTTTAAATATAGAATCTTAGAGTAAGCGGAATGGCAATGTAAAGGAATGTTAGACAATTGATGTGCGTTGTGGCAGTTGATGATTATTGCAGTTCGTAGTTCAAGATTGATTAAGTTCTACGTGTCGTGGATAAACATATTGGTGTTCGACTAGAAGTTATCCGTCAAGCTGCATCCCATTGTAGATAAAGACAACTAGCATTACGGAATAATATAAGGTAGGATTAATTACTTAATATTAGAAACGAGGATTAGGCGGTTCGCTTATTGAGATTGGTATGAATTATACTAGATCATATTATAAATGTATATATATTGTGTGTTGCGTTTTGAGTCATCGTAGATTCTCTCATATTAATTATTATAATTATATTTGTTAAAGTTTTAAGTTGAATATCTTAATAAAGTCATATTAAGACAATGTTTGATCCGAGTTCTTTCGCTAACCCTACACCTCTAGCTCATGCTGATACTTCGAGAGATGTACTTCCAAGGGGAAGTACATCACAGTTCTATGGGATTTAAATCAAGGGAAAACGTTGGCCAGTCCATTCGAGTGATATCTTCACTTTCCAGTTACAGTTGAATATCAGCAGTCCGGTGTGGCCGTACATTGTCATCCATAAAAATGAAGTGTGGTCCAATAGCACTTCGGAACACACGCACATGGGGAAGGACCCCCTATAAGATATCCGGTAACTCAACCTTTGTCGAAAGCGTGGAGCTCAGCTCACCCGTTCAGCATAATGCTTCTCCAGACAAATCCAGGACCACCGTAACGCGGTCTCTCTACGTGATTTATTTGGGTTAAAACCGTGTCCTGACCTCTCTCCAAATCCACTGGCGTTGAGAATCGCTTGTGGCACTGAAAAGACTCTCATCCACAAAGAGGATACGACTCCATTAATGAAATGTCCGGTCTTTGTGCCCCTTGTACCATCCTAAATAGTGCTGTCGAAGGCCAACTTTCAAAGGGATGCAGCGTTCAGGAGGGCGGGTGAATAGGTCACCTTTGTAAAGGCGTCTGGTCACAGTAAATCTCGACACTTTTGCTCTGTTGCTGTACACAGTTGTTGAGCAATGGCGCTCGCTGACTGGTATCGAGTTCTTTTTTCCTGCAGGCTGATATATCAGTCATCCACTGCAGTTGTTTTCCTAGGGTGACGACCACCAACCTTTGTAGCAGCTTTACCTATGGTAGCCTTTTATATCATTTAAGAAAAGAAATAACTTTATATTTAGTACAGTAATCTTCAATAGATTTACAAAAAAAGTAAATTAATATAATTAGATCAAAGTTCCGGTTTTTGAGTCCTACTTGGGTTAAGTAAAACAGAAATAAGTTAGATTTTTAAGACACACTGAATAATTCAATAAGAATTCTAATGCTGAATAATTCAATAATACTTAAAACACTGAATAGTTCAATAAGAATTATAACACTGAATACTTCAATAAGAATTACAACACTGAATACTTCAATAAGAATTATAACACTGAATACTTCAATAAGAATTATAACACTGAATGACTCAATAATAATTATAGAACTGGATAATTCAATAATAGTTATAACTCTGAATAACTCAATAATTTCCTTACAATTTTTAATTACTACTGTAGTATTAAGTTTATACAGAGCAGAGAGAGAGAGAGAGAGTCTGTGTATGGTATTTTAAACATTTTAATTCAATGGATCGAATTCAATGAAAAATACAGTTAATAATTTATTTAATCGCAGAAATATTAAAAACTGTAGTATTCTGAAAATGTGTGTTTATAGAGCAATAACTATATATATATATATGCATACTATACTATATTCCAAGCGATCGAAAGAAATTATTTTAACCCTCGTATACAGCAAAATTGTTACCGAATTTGGAGTGTTCTTAACCAACCCCTATACTCCATCTTCAATGCTGAAAGGACACTTTTTAGATTCTCTTTGACTCCCCTTTCTGCTGGCAAGAAAGCCTCTTTTGATCTTTCTTTTACCTCTCTGTCATAATTACTTTAGGGGAGATTTCTTCACACCTGGAGGCACCCTTTGGAATTTTCTTAGAAAGCTTAGGGGACAGAATATCCCTTCAGTAAGGTGGGAAATGCTCATTTTACCCCTGGAAAGACAACATATTTGTGTCGCGACTCTTTCTCTGTGATTTCTGAGGGTAGCAGGCTATACAGCTCGAAGCGTAAATTGCGGTTTCATGTAACTACTCCAAGCAAATAACCGTGTTACAGAATGGAAATAAAACTTATGAAAAAGTATTTATGCGAAGAAATGGATTTCAGCTCAATTTTATAACTTTAAAATGTAAATATTCGGGGATTAGGGATTAATTCGACATTTGATTGGTTGACTGTTGAGTATATAGAATTCAGTTCTTGATAAATCATTTGACAAAAATTTAATTTAATATATTATGGCAATTTTTGTTGTTTTACGATGTATTTAAGTCAGTACCGGTTTATCCATTGGGCGCTTGGGGCGGGCGCCTGGGGGCCCGGAGAAGCTGGACTTAACTAGATTTTCTGGTTATAAATTTCGATCCACCAGTGCCAAGGGGGCCCGTAAATCTTCTGCGCCCAGGGCCCCAAATGAGCTTAAATCGGCACTGATTTAAGTAACAAGTTTTCGTAGTTGACATAATAATAAAAGATTTATTTCAATGAAAATACAGTCGGACCTCCAATTTATGAACCTCTATCTCGCAAACTTTTCTATTTTACGAACTTTTTCCTGGAACCCAAAACCATTTTACGATTTTCTTCGTAAAATAACCTCCAAATAGCGAAGTGCGTTTTCTATTAAACGAATTTTTTTCTCTTATGAGAGATTCGATTTTTTCTCCCTATTTTAAAAATATTTCTGGAAATATCAAATTATTTACTCTTTTAATACATTTTATGATGATCAAAGACCTTGAACTGGTTTTACCATGTGCCTAACTCACCTAGAGGAATAAAATTGTTTCAATTCTTGAAATAAAAACTGCTAATAAAATTGATTTTATCAGTAATTAAATTTAAGAACGCATCCAGTAATGTTGGCTTAAAATTATTGGTTATAAAATAATGAACGTTTAAAATTACTTGTAGACTTACAATCAGAAAATATCATTAAAATTCACGAACTTTTATATGAATTTATTTTTTGTACTTCCTGGACAATGTTCTTTTTCTAGTTTTCCTTGCACATCTTTTTGATGAGTAAGATATATAAAATACATAGATATTAATTTTTACAAAAAAAGGGGATGGGGGATAATTTTTTAAAATAATATATAGAATTAATGAGAATTTAAAATTGTTTTATATGGTTTCTAAAGTATATTAAAAGAAAAATCTCTATTTAATGAATTTTCCACATAACGAACTTTTTTTCGGGATTTAGCGACTTCGTTATAGACTGTAATTCTGCAGAAGAACAATTCAGGACTCGGTTACTTTAGAATATCGATCATATTTTATAATATCATAAGAAATTTAAATGAATTTTCGGTATGTTTATTGCGAAAAGTTAAGAAATATATATAATGTTTAATATGTGTGGATTTCGAATTTTTTTCCTTTTCTGAATTTCAAAACCTACCTACGCAGAAAAGATGTTCTCTGATACATAGATGAAGCGAAAAGCAAAATTAAAGATGATTTTTTATGTTAAGTATTGTCTTATAAGGGGAATTGCACTATTTATTACTCAGTACTCATCAATATTGTAAAAATATTATGTATACATTTAATTTAATTTATATTGCAGAAAAATGATTAATTTGAGTCTAAAATCATCTAACTAATATCAAGCTTTTTTCCATTTTTTTTCTTCGAAAATTCAATCCTTTTGTAGCAATATTAAATTTTAAAATTATTATTTTTAATTATTTTCCTTTTAGTTTCCAAGCCATAGAACATTTTTTCTGCTCAGGTATAGGTCCCAATAGATAATAATTTTTCTCTCCATATAACCGCGATCTACCCTAATGTTTAAGTAAAATAGAGTAGGAAAAGATTTATATTATTTAAATCAGCTAAATGAAATGCATAAGGACGGAGAGATCCTGCGATACAAAATATTAATTATTAATATTATTTTATAGAAACATTTACCATATTTTATATTCTATTATTTTCCTTTTTAAATACATCGATTTCACCAGACATTGTACTACCGTATTTAATGGAATCTAAGCCACATTATTTTTCTAGCGTTAGTGCTACTGAAAATCCGGTGTTAGGCTCCCTTCACACCAAACGATTCCGAGTCCGTAGTGATCTTTCCAATTTACAGCGATTCTGAATGAACAGAGATTTGCCTTCACACCCCACCACGGGTCAATCGTTCTTCCATCAGTTGCTGTCGAACATGGATACTGTTTTTAATGTTTTAAGACGATTAACGTTTCAAGCTATTAATTTCACAACTGTATCCTTATTCATTTATTTTCAAATTGAAATGCATAAAACAAAAAATATAAGAGAACAGTTTTATTTATTTATTTTTTTATATTTTGCCTGTTAGTATCAAGTGTAATTATAGCCTGAAAAGTAGTAACAAATAATAAATATGTATTGTAACAATATTATAATGCAATTACTTTAAAAAATAATACATCTAATGTTTTTAAAAAGGCATTTCAAATGATGTTATATACTACAGCTTTTGTAGCACAAATAACAACTATTTTTTTATTATGTATTTAAAAATGGTTTGCTAATACATTAATGAATTAAAAATTTTACATGCCATTTACATTTTGTTTGTTTTATATAACAAAAATTGAGAGAGAGAGATCTATGTAGGGTCTTTTAAAAGGAAGTAGAAAAATGGAACCTTTTTAAAAAATTAAAATTATCGACAATATCGGTGTTTTATTTTATTTTAGCATTCTTATAAATATTTAATTTTTTTTTCTCTCCTAAAATTAAATAAATTCTTATCAAATTGATCTCTGAAGCTATTTCAAACATCCTTCAGAATATTCCTTCCCCTCCCCCCCAAAAAAACACATTTTGCTTTAAAGTATTAAAAAGTAAAGAATAAAGTTTTCAAATTTCTAAAATTGAATAAAATAGTACATGCAAAATTAATTTTATTATTTGCGCAAGATTAGCAGGGATAAAATACAGCCTACACACTCGGCGACAAGAACTAGAGTTAGTTTACACAATGAAAAAGAATACTATGAATACCAAAAATATAAGCGCCATCTATTGGCATAAAAACAAACTCCTGCTAACCCTAACAAAAAATTCATTATCTTCAAACATCCGAAATCAGTTTCTTTAATAAAAACTTTATGTGAAAAAAATCACTAATAACATAAAAAACAATAAAAATAAACACACTATTTGTTTGTGAATTCACTTTTTCTTTAAGAAATACCTCCCGGCTGCTGGTGAATGAGTGAAGAAAATCTGACCTGAATGAGAATGACGGCGGATTGAACTGGTTTCGTTTGGTGTGAAGGAGGGAAACGCGAATCTCGGCTTATTTGAACGGGAAATTACGAAGCCGAAACTTGGTCTTAAGGCAGGGGCCAACTGGGACCGGACCCAGGGCTTCGCTGCAATGGGGGCCTCGTTTCGTTCTCGACTCAGTCTTGTAAGATCATGATTCGAATAATTTCAACGGTAAATTGTTTTTTTCGGTTGTATTATCCAAAAAAAACCTGGGAATTTCGGATGATATGTCAACTGATTACATGTGATGACCGTGGTCCATGTATAGGATAGGCTTATCCCCATACACCATCATTACTCATTCAGTCAAAAGGCGGTAATCGGTCGAGCCACTTTGTGCGATTGTGAGTCATGTAGATTTATTTGTTTCGGGTTTATTGTTTGTACGAGTATTTGACAGCGTATTCTATGTACTGTTTACTCTTATGAGTTATAAGTAGGGCCTACGTTTGTGTAGGGGCCCAGGGCCTATTTTTGTGTAGGGGTCTAGGACCTCAAGAATTCTTAAAACGTCCCCTGTCATCCCATTCCGCAGTTTATCTCCAGTATTCTAAACATTGTTGTCTGCTCATGTTTAAGAAATTTTTTTGTATACGCTTTCTTATAACCTCCTAAACATAAAATATATCATCAGTAGTAGCATCAGGATGACGCAAGCAAGGAAAGGGAGACAATTTTATATGCAGAAAAAAAGAAAACAGAGTAGCGGCTACTAAAAAAATGACACGGATGGAACAAATATATGTCGATGGCTTAAACAAAATGATATAATTTTTTGTTTGTAAATGCTCCAACAGTCTTTAATAATTCTTTTACATTCTTCTATAATACATTCGTTCAAAAAAGCGTTGCATAACAAATACATTGGATGACAAGGAAGATGACACCTCGAGGGATAACGGCGACTCCGGCACCGGATCCAGTGTTAGCTGTGACAATGGGAGTCACGAGCCATTTTTGAAACATGATTCTGATACTTATAGTAATTATAGGTTTATGTATGTATTTGAAAGTTTTTCATACTGTTAAAATAAAAATTAACTATTAACTTCTTTTATTATTTCTCACTAAAATTTATTTTTAAATTTAAATATCGGGTATCGATGAACCTTTCACATATTTTTTCATTTTTTTCTCTAAAGCCTGTAGAGAGTTGAGGGTGTGGCTTAGAATCGATGACTGCTTAGATTCGAATAAATAGGTAATTGTAATTTTCTTCTTCTCTTTGTATATTTTAACGTAGTCACAGTAGTGTAACAGAGAATGTTAGGGTTCCCTGCAAAGTCAGGTTTTGAGCCTCAAGCCGGTACTCACAAAGGATTCCAAGACTATAACATTAGGCTTTGGACTCCCTATATTCCTCCCCGTAATTCGGGGGTTGCGGGAGTGAATGTTACGCCACTGCATAGTCAGCTAGGTGGCACAGAGGTAGCCTCGTAAGCCCAAGATTGTGGATTCGATCTCGGCTGGAGTCGACAGATTTTCTGGACGTATGTATGGCATATGATTATGTGGCATGTAAAAGATCCCTTGAGTATCAATTTGGCTCTGATGCTTTCTGCAAAATCAAATCACGGCAATATTCAGCATCCGACGAGAGCTTGAATTGATTAACTTCGAGCGTCAAAATTTGGTAGTGAAAGCCGCCGCTAGATGGTACCACCATGAAATGACTTTTATCTTTGAGGACATAACATATCCGGAAAAACTTAATTGCCATTATGCACCCAATTGGAAAAAAATTAACGTAAAATTTTGTAGTTGTATCTTGATTTTCTCTCAAAATAACAGCTTAAGTACTGAATTAAGATTAGGATAACCTTTTATTCGTCTAATTTTCTAATGATCCAAAGATTTTTTCTTTCTTATTCTTGTGATACAAAAGAAATTTCAGGAAAACACTGAAAGATGTTAAATACATAATTTTTATAACTCTTTCAAAGGAACGATCTTTTGAAGACAATAACGGTCTATCGATTGGATATTATCATCATTTTTTAATGATTTAAGTCAATTTTAGTTAATTTTGTTTATAGTTACGCTGTTTTGTCAGAATTTATTTTTCAGATTCAACAACTTTACTTCTTCACCATTCATATATAAATGTTTTATCTTTTTTTTTTCTCTCTCTCTATTAAACAGTTTTTTTTTTTCAGAAATCGCATAACAAATAACACTTGTTAAAAACATTTTTTCTTTCCTGTTAAATGAAATGAAAGAGTTTGAGTGGAAAGAATAAAAAAGAGTTAATCTCTTTCTGTTATTGTCCCTTGCTTTATGCTTCTGATAATTGAGCTACTCAGTGTAAGCACTTAAATCGGTAATTTTTTTTAAAGATAGAGATTAGGGAGAGAATTCCAATATTTTTTGAAAATCTTCTTTCAGAGACTTCTTTTCCATGAAAGAGATTGATCTCGGTCACTAGCTCATGTGCAATTTTTTAAGACAGTGAAGCCTAAAAAAAATCATGATTTTTATACTTTTAAAAATAAAATTTTACTGGCACTTGGAAAAATCTTGATTTAAAATCTAGTTATTTGATGATACTCATACATTTTTCTTTTTCCACATTATTATTATCATTATCAATTAAATATGAAAGTCTGTAAGCTAGCTGTTCTATGTACTAAACCAATGCTTCCCATTGTTACGAATTGTGTGTAATGGATGTTTAAAATAGTGTAAATAATTTATATCTGGATGTGCAATATGTTTTTATTAGTCTATGTTGTATTTGTTTTTTGTTAAAACTGCAATATAAGCAAGCAACTCCGCTCCTTACATTATAATGGCAATTCAATGGACGTTTGTCGAAATCATGGCGATAAAGCCAAGTTGGCATCACTCTTGGCAACGTGGTGACCATGTTGGCGAATTTGTGACCCTATGGATTCTTATGGAAATTACGGGAGAAATATACTGATATCACTATCAATGATGCAAGTGGATTTTTCGAGAAAAATCCATGAGGCCTATAACTATAAATAGGGAGTCACTCGCCGAAACTGAGTTAGTCTTGTTTTGACCGTTGCACAGAAGTATTAATTTGACCGAGAAGAGTTGACCAGTGATTACTGACAACTTCGGCTGTTGAACAGGGCGAGCAAATGCTTGCGAATAATCTTTAAACATACTTGTATTTTAGACACTGATAGTTGTGTCTGAGCTCCGTAGAAGGTGTGAAGGCCTTCTGAGATTTATTTAGCGAATTTGAGCCCTTTATCCTGTACTTCAAGGATTGTTTTTTGACAATAAATTTCCATCACTCCCTCCTGAAGAACTGTCTTGTTCTTTGAAGCTCAGAGCATAAAATCCTCGAACCCCGATCGTCGTAACATCATCCTTTTTTTGTGGCCGTGTAAGGCTAGAATTCATGATCATGAACTCGTTGTTGGCGTGTCATGAGTTCGAGAGTATTACCACTGAAGACTCATCCGAGTAGAAACCTGGTCCTCGTTAAATATGGCGAGACTCGATGTCCTCCTGTTGGCGTGGCGTGGAAGTTCAGATAGGGGTGTGTGCCAACTTAGGTGTAGTCCTCGTCACTACTGATTCACTCACACACTGATTCAAAATTACGAGGTTAGTCATCAATAATCCTCATGTTGCTTTGCATTGTGACGTTAAAAAATATTCACTCACCCATCCTTTTTTGGCATGCTCCAACTAAGCCTTTCTGAAATTTTGATGCCTCCTCTATGTAATCAATATATAATTTTTAATATTAAAAAATTGAATTATTCACCAAAGGATAATTTGTTTATGATACAAGATTTAGGTTTTGGAAGACATCAGTAGAAAATTATTAAGGAAAAGACAGTGACAAATTTTTAAAAATATATGACACAGAAAAGTACAAAATGATTTTAAAGAATTTTTTTCTATATAATTTAATTAATAACAGTTATTATTTCCATCCTTCAATGGTGTCAAAATACAATGTGACGATACTTCTGGATAAATACAATAAATTTAGTTACCCCCTTGTGTTAGCTGCAGACAGGTTTTATCTTTGGCTTCAATTTAATCGGCTTCAGACGCCCCGTTTGATGATATTCAATCGATTCCTTTTCTCCTGTTTTAAATCATTTATGGCACTAAATCCATATTCTGTTGAATGTGAAGATGAAAATGGTAACAAGGGTTTTCTTGAAAAATCGGTTCAAGTTGGGTATTTATTTTTTGTTTGATCATATAAAGTCATGTGAATCGCTCTTTTTTTTATTAAATTAAGTTTAACAGGCTCATAAAATTTTGTATTTTTGAGAGGTTTTGGAATTGAAACATTAGACAAATACTCAAACATTGGTAGGAAAATCAATTTGTTCTAAATTTGTAAATCTTTCTTTTAAATCAAGTGTTTTTCGATGATCGATAATACCTTATACAGAAGCATCAAACACTTCATACTTTTGGGGCAAATGAAACTTTTCAAAATTTCAAGTTTTCAAATATGTTTTTTGACATAATTTAAGAAATGTAATAGTATAAAATATGTTCATATGGTACTTGCCCATTATACCATCGACCAACTTCACCAAACGAAAAGACATCGCCAATTAAAAAAATGTCGCCAAATTATTACTGTGTTCGAACGTGCGTGGGAACTGTTTCCAATATTGGCTGGATATCGCTGGATTTGGTGACGTATTTTTCAATTCCTACTATTATAGCTCACACTCTCTATATATTTATTTATTTATTTATCTTTGTGTAATTTTCAATTGTTAATAAAATACATTTTAAATCGCTCAATTGAGTTAAAATTTTATATACATGATTATTTTGGATGACAATACAGTAATTTATTTATAATGAATAAAAATTAATTGATTAAAATTAATTATTCAAAGAATTACAAATACAGCCACGTTGGCATCATTTTTGGCGACTTAGCGATCCTTTTGGCGACGTGTGAAAACTTGAAAAGGTTTTTTTCTCTTATTTTAAAGCGCTCATTTGAGCTGAAATTTTCTATGCACTATTGTTTTGGATAAAAATACGATAATCTAATTATAATTAATTGACTGAAACTAATTATTTAAATTACAGATACAGTCACGTTGGTTTCATTTTTAGCGACTTGGGTCAAAACTTTAAAAGATTTTTTTTCACGTTTTAAAGCATTCAGTTGAATTGAAATTTTATATGCACGATTGTTTTGAATGACAATACGATACTTTAATAATAATGAATAAAAAATTAATTAACACTTAATGTTGTGATTTTGTCCTATGTATATACATATTTATATTGATTGTGCCTATTTAATAAAAAGTAGCTAAAATAAAATTTTTCTTTGTTGATCTAAGTAGGAATTGACTTAAAAAAAATTTATATGACTTGTTTGTGCGTATTTGTAAAAATAATTTAATTTACCTTCATATATTTAAATGATAATAATTCTTTGCTTAGAAAAAAAATTTTTAATTTCACTTTGTTGATATTTTCATAATTTTTTTTAGCTGATTTTTAGATAAAAAATTTTAAAATGTAACTCAAAATTAACTTATTGACTTAAAATTTTTTTTATATTAGTTGTTATTTGACTAAATTGATTGACAGTATAATACAAAAGAACCGTTCAAATTTACATCAACAAGAATTTTATCTTTAAAAATATCAAAAAGTTCCATAATTTTTTTAAAACAGTTCTCTTTCGAGATCACTTTATTGCAGTGTGAAATAGAAGGCTCACATAATCTTTCTTTTGCAATTCTTCACACATGACGGGTATTACGTAAATGGAAATCAAGGCTCGAATATCACTGGCCTTTCGCGGCTGCTCCTCAATATTTAAATGACCTCAACTACCGTATAGCATGTACTATTTATCAATTTATTTAATTAAGGTTTTAAGAATAGATTTGATTTATTTTCTTTTTTAAAAAAATGTCTTTGAGTTCTTTCCATGGTTCAGACAAATCCTGTTCATTAGTGCGCGTGGGGAAAAATACTTGTTGCTAATAATACAGTACTCTATTCTTTCCATGTAACGATATGGGAAGGGGAAATAACTTTAAATAAAAGAAAGCAGTTTTTTATATGTGCAAAGTTCACTTCCTGTTATCTATGTTGTAATATGCATTAAATTGGTGAAGCTGTGTATGCTAAATTAATAATGTAATTATACGGAGTATCATAGTCCAAATGATTACCATATAACTTCTGAAGATAATCAGCGTAGAGGTCGATCTGGTTTTGAATCTGTGTTTGTGTCGCAGGGAAATATTGAAATTAGGTATTTTATCAAATCCCTAAAGGATATGATCAATTGACGCAAGATGTTAAAATAACCTCTCTTTGAGGCCTTTTCTCTGTTGTATCAAATCCCTGAACTATTTCAGTGAAATGATGAAATGAACTAGTCAGTATTTGCATTGGCAAAATGTTATACAGGGGGGAAGAAGACACCTGGGGGTCGAGTCCTTGTACTTCCTAACCATACAGGTAGTACTATCGAGCCCCTAAATATCATCCCCATATCTTTAAAAAAATGGCACCATAGGATTAACATAGGGATTAATTACAAGCCTAATTTTCTAATTATTTGTTAATTAGTTTCGAATAAATAATTTATATTTCATTGACTATTGTTATATTACTTACTTCTACGTTTGATAATGCTCCATGTTTGTTAAATGAACACTTTTAAACTCTTGACAATACTATTTCATCATTTCACTGAAACAGCTCAGGGATTCGTTCAAATCCCTTACTTTTATCTTGGAAATCACCTAGAAGAGACATTACTTTAACATTTACCGTCAAGTGATCATCTCCCTCAGGGATTATGATGAGATTCCTAATTTCATCATTTTCCTGCGACATTTAAATACGAAAAATAAAAATGGAACAAACTGTTGGCAATGGTTAAACTTTCGAACACATTACTGAATAAAATAGTAATTCAAAATGTTTATATAATAAAATGTGTTTCTTAAGTTGCTTTTTAAAAAATAATAGTGAAACTAAACTCATTCATTTTCTTTTCTTCTACATCAGGGATAGCGAACCAGTGGCACGCGACACAATATTTTGGGCACGCCACCGGTCAAAAAAGTTTGTAATTTTAGTTCAAAATAACAAGTCCACTTCGAAGTATTACGAAGAAACGCGGGTGATCGGTCATGGCGTGCACACTCGTTTGTTATTGTCTTGTCTTAATTACGTCGTGGACTACAATTGCTAATGATGCAAAGTTTGTCTACGCATAATCTAATTAGTTTCGTTGACACAACTGTAATTTCAAAGTTTATTCAATTCCTACTATTATAGCTCGCACTCTCTATATATTTATTTATCTTGGTGGAATTTTCAATCGTTAATAAAATACATTTTTCAATTGAGCTGAAATTTTATGCACATGATTATTTTGGATGACAATACAATAATTTAATTATAATTAATAAAAATTAATTGATTAAAACTAATTTGTTAAAGAATTACAAATACAGCCACGTTGGCATCCTTTTTGGCGACTTGTGTCAAAACTTGAAACGGTTTTTTTCTCACGTTTTAAGGCATTCATTTGAACTGAAATTTTATATACACGATGGTTTTGAATGATAATAAGATACTTTATTGATAATTAATAAAAATTAGTTACCAGTTAATGTTGTGATTCTGTCATATGTATATAAATATTTATATTAATTGTAACTATTTAATAAAAAGTAGCTAAAATAATTTTTTTTTTGTTGATCTAAGTAGGAATTGACTTAAAATTTTTTTATATCACTTGTTTATGTTATACTTACAATTTTTAACTGTTATTTAACGAGGCTAATTTAATGGAAAAACAAAAAAAAAATGCAAGGAAGTAAGAGGAACAGAGAATTTCAAACTTGGTGGACCAAGGGCATAATTAGTAAATGCTACAGAACGGTGTGTGTGTGTTATTTTCTGGAACGATGGTATGTAGGATATTATCTTTAAAATGACATTTTGAAACAAATCACAAATCCCTTCGTCAAAACAGTGAACCAAAGCAAAAATAGTGAATTGCATAGAAAATCGTTCGGGAGAGGACTCCGATTCGACATGCATTCTGCTAAATGTTACTGTCATCTTACTAGATGCGCAGTTACCACCATATCAGCCGTATCAATGATACGAAGCCCCATTAAGCGTAAGCAAAAAATTTCAAAGTATTAAGGGGCCCCGAAAAAGAGCCCCCAATAAATTTTGATACAGGACCCAAAAAAGACTAGCTACGCCAGAGCATCTTACAAACCTAATAAAGGGTGTTTTTTTAGAGGTATAGAACTTTAAATTGCAATAAAACAACGATGTATTATTCGATTGACATGATTTTTTTTATTCGAAAGATACTCTTGTGGCATTACATATTAAATATGATTTCTGGCATAGGACTGCCACGGCTGGCTCGGATGTAGTCCAATCTGGACGTCCAATTTTCGATGACTTTTTCCAACATTTGTGGCCGTATATCGGCAATAACACGGCGAATGTTGTCTTCCAAATGGTCAAGCGTTTGTGGCTTATCCGCATAGACCAATGACTTTACATAGCCCTACAGAAAATAGTCTAGCGGTGTTAAATCACAAGATCTTGGAGGCCAATTCACAGGTCCAAAACGTGTCTTTCAATAAATCGATTGTGGCACGAGCTGTGTGACATGTTGCGCCGTCTTGTTGGAACCACAGCTCCTGGACATCATGATTGTTCAATTCAGGAATGAAAAAGTTAGTAATCATGGCTCTATACCGATCACCATTGACTGTAACGTTGTGGCCTTCATCGTTTTTGAAGAAGGATTCCACCAGCTCATAAAGCGCACCAAACAGTCAGTTTTTCTGGATGTAACGGTGTTTCGACATACACTTGTGGATTAGCTTCACTCCAAATGCGGCAGTTTTGTTTGTTGACGTAGCCATTCAACCAGAAGTGCTTTTCATCGCTAAACAAAATTCGCTTATGAAAATCGGGAACAACGGCAATCTCGTTTAGGGCCCATTCGACGAATCTACGCCTTGCTTGATGATCGTTTTGATGAATTTCCAAACCAAATTGAGAATAAATCACTTGACAGCTGTTAAATCGGTCGCCATCTTGGAAAGTAATGCCAACTTAAACTTCTATACCTGGAAAAAAACACTCTTTATAAGTAGTTTGTCACCTAATGAGCAACAGCAGAAGTCACACTAATGATACTTAAATTTGAATTACACGTATAACTAAAAATTTACATATAGTGCAAAATGTACTTTTTCGCAGTAAAGTTTTAAGTTGTTCGCATTTAGTTTTTTATTATTTTCCCAATAATCACAAGTCAAAATTATTTGACACGGCACCTCTATACCTCATTAAACATTTCTTAAGAAAAAATGGCACGTTGACCCATAGAGGTTCTCGCCACCCCTGTTCTACATCATACTATCATAAAGAATATAGTAATATTTCGGAATAAATTTATAGTAGTAAGCATCCAATGAATTCAGCTTTTGAAAATTATTTTCCTATGTTTTTGAAAACATTGCTTTATTTTTATTTATTTCCTAATATTTCCTCACTTTCGGGAAAGTCAGTCAAGGTTTGTACTGTGACATTTGATATGAATAACGGTAGCGTGATCTTGGTTACTTTAAATATTGAATTTATTTACAGAATTACACATTGAAGTTATTAAATTTATTAAAAGATTATTAGAGTCCAATAAGTGATTTGTGAGAGGAGGAATCCTTTAGCCGCTACTCCCGGTTAAGTTCAGAGCATCATCTTCCTCGCGCGTCTGCTTCCTTCCGACGGGTCAAAGCATCTCATCTTGGCTCTCCCTCTGCACGGGAATCAGGGACGGCGGTCCTTGCATCTCTGGTTGCATCCTGCCTTTCGGCGGGAATAGGTTCCCCGTGGTCAAGTGGTTGCGGGGGAGGTCTAAAGCGCACCACGCATCAACCCTCCGACGCACAGCTGTCGGATGCACTTGTGAAGATCGTTTCCACAAAAAAGAAGCCGATCACAGTTGCGAGACACAACGTTACAGTGCCTAGATGAACTTTTCAAGACTTAAATAACTTAGACTTAACGAGACTAAAAATAATCCCCATAATGTGCTCTAATAGTACGCCTCTCTCTCTCATTATATTTACTTAAATTAAGAATGATCCGTTCCAAAAATTCTGAATTGTAATACTGTAGAGTCCCGAAAACTCGGCCTATATATTGGGGATCGAAGGGTTGCCAAGTTTGTATAAAAATGCCGAATTACTAAGAATGGGATTAAAAAGAATAAGTATTGGTGTTTCCTCTGAAAATATTGTACTTCACTTGCACATGTATTGTTTGCTTTAAAATATTACAAAAAATAAACTCTTAAACACCCTTAAAAACCCTTAAGCCCTTAAACACAGGAAAAGTAGGTATTTCATGAAGGCAAAGAGTATTTACTACATGAAAATGAAAATCGGTGGATGCATAGTTTGCAGTAATTTAGACGCAAGTAGAAAAAAATACTTTATGAAGGCATAGAGCTATGTGTAATGAAAATTATGCAGCCGACTTTGCAAAAAACTGGCTGCGTTTTTCTTAAAAGAAGTGCATAAAGTCCTGCAGTAGCGCACACAGTAATTTTTCAGGGGGGGTCCGGGGTCGAAAGTTCACCATTCTTGTATCATGCTCCTTTTGATTTTGTTGATTTTCGGGAACAAAACACAGTAAAAAACTAATTTTTGAATAGATAATTATCATTAATTAATAAAATTAAGCATTAATAACAAGTAAATAATTAAAATTTACATACTATATACTTAGAATTATAATCAATCGGAAAAAAAATCAAGGGATTTAGGAAGGGGGGTCACTGATGTCCTGTTATCTTCCGCAATACACTCTGCGTTTTGCTGCTTTATCAAAAATGAACTATAAGTCCATTACCGACGCACGTTGTTTAAAATATTGAAGAGAGGTTTCGACAGCCTTCACTAAGGGATATATAAGAAGTTTGTAAGGTGCCCCTAACGTAACGTCTTCATCATTTCCCGGCATTTTTTAACTAACTGTAACAGCACCAATGAACGGGTTAGTACGTGGGGGTTTTTCGACCTGCAAGGATGAGGCCGAGTTATCCAGACTGTCGGGTTATCGATTGCCGAGTTTTCGAGACTCTACCGTGGCAGCGGTAGCCTAGTGGTCAAGTTAACGGACTCGTGGCCGGCGTGTCATGAGTTCGAACCATTAAAGACCCGGCGAGTAGGGAAGCGATGCACGTTAAATCAGTCGAGAGCTCAAAGTTCTCCCGTTGGAGTGGTAGTTAGGAGAAGCGGTACCAGCTCAGGTGTCATTCTCGTTACTTGACAATGTTTCAAAATTACGAGGTCCGTCGCCAAAAGCTCTCCAGTAGCTGAGCAATGCGACGTTAATATTCATTCTCTCGGAACTATACTACCAAATCTTATGAATGAGACAATAAACAAATTATATGCTCCGGTTTAAAAAAAAATATACTTCATTTTTTCAATACATAATGAAATAAATTTTATAATAAATGTGAATTTTCAAAAAAAAAATAGTTTTCTCTTTCATCCAAAAGTTAGGAGAATGGCGATCAATAAATATCTGATTCGATTGATTAAACCAAAGATTTTTACGATGAATACACATTAAATAAGAAAATTATAACAAAATCAAAACAATACAAAAAACTATCAATCAAAAGGACAAAATAGGAAACGGGAAACATTACAAGGTAAATTTCAATTTCAGATTTAGAATCAAAATCGCATTCGCCGTAATTACATTTACGTAAATACTATATTGATTTAATCAAACTTTTATAAGTAAAATAATAATATGGTTTTCCTTCTCAAAGGTTTGTGGGAAAGATCTTTTCCTCTCCGACAGGAAGTTTCTTGAGATCATACATTTGTGTTTTGCTTTCTACATCATTATTAGGGACGTATTACTTTTAGAATATTTGAGCTCTCTCTCTTAAGTTTGAGTATTTCGTTCAGATGAAGATTGTTTTACGGATCTCTGCACTCATATAATATAACAGACATTTCTTTGAATTTTGAATTCTTCTGTAAGTATACTTTTTACGCAGTGTATGTGCGATATTTTGATACATTTTGAAATTTTTTGATGCATTTTTTCTCATTCAGTAGTTTTTCAATTCCTACTATTTGGTCAGACTCTCCCTAAATGCATACATATATATATATATATATATATATATATATATATATATATATATATATATATATATATATATATATATCTTGTTCAAATTTTCAATCGTTAATAAAATACTCTTTCTATTCCTCCATTCAAATCAAATTCAAAAACATTTTTCTAAACTTGTAGTGGATGACACTTGATGTTAATACAGTTTTTTCAAATATTAATTCATTAATTAAATTTAAAAATGAATAAATAGTAACAAACAAAAATAATAGTCTAACAGCATATATAGAAAGGAAAACTACGTTCTGTCCATGCAGTGCAATAGATAGCGCGTTGGACTTCTCATCCAAAGGTTGTGGGTTGGAATCCCACCTGAAATGCCTTAATTTCTGAGAACGTGATTTTTTTTACTATACTATTTTATTAGAATAATTAAATTTAATGAATGAATAAATAGTAACAAAAAACAACAAAAAAAAATCTTATATAGAAAGTGTTGGGGTGAAGCGAGTGAACTATTTTTTCTGGCGGAAGGATAACTGAGTGATCCGCCCACGCGCTTTTTTTCCCGCCTTCACTCCCGCGCATTCCTTCTACGAGGTTGACGAGCTGATCGTTTGCTGTGTGCTTTTGGATCAGACTTGCTGTGTGCAGTATCCGCGATCAATATTTTCGTATGTATATAAATAAATGTGATGTCCCAAGATATCGTTGTAGAAGTGATTTCACAAAAGAACAACAAGTGGTAGCAGAGCGTGGTTAATCTGTGTGACGAGTTAGTTGACTTTGTGAACGTTTAAACCTTTCTACCTACAATGGATAAGATAACTATTCCCGATTTAAACGGAACGAACTATTTTATTTGGGAGCTTAAGATGAAAGCTGCCCTTAGCTTAAAAAGATTAGCCCCTCTAATCTTAGAGGATAAACCTGAAGACCTTACCCGTAAAGATGAAATGGACTGATTACGAAAACTCAGATGCAATAGCATACATTAAGTAATCGCTCGCAGATGAGCAAGCCTTACAGTTCGCGGCGGAAGACAACGCGAAAGTGCTGTGGGATAAAATTAGAGCGACTTACATGGGCGAAGGTGAAGACTGAAAAATTGACGCGGGCAATGAACTCAAGAACATCCGAATGAAAAATGGCGAAACTGTAGCAGATTATATTGCAAGAGCGGGGGATTTCGACTAAGTGTCACTCCCTTGGACTGGATGTGTCGCCGAGGGAATTGGTCTACCATACCGTTAGAGGATTAAATGGAAAATTCTCCAAAGTGCGGGATATTCTGAAAACGCAAAGAGGAAAGAGCATGGACGAAATATTACAAATTTTAAGGGGAAGAAGAAGCAACTTTAAACTTGCCAATTAAAACTCGCATGGATGGAATTAATGAAGCATTTTATTGTAAAAGAAAAAATGAAAAGCAAACGAGACTGTGTTATATTTGCAGAAAATCAAATCATCTAGCTAAGGACTGTTATTATAGAAACAAGAACTCTCCAAGTACAAGCCAAAGAAACAATTCGTCTAGAAATGGACACGTATTTACAGCTTCCCATCGAGAAGAAAAACCTTGTGACAATATCTGGATTCTGGATAGTGGTGCATCCTGTCATATGGCTAAAGAACCTGTGTGGTTCAAAAATATTAGTCCAGAAGTGATGGACATTTACTTAGCCGATAAAAATTCTAAAATGATGAGCCAAGGAACTGGAAACGTTTCAGCTAAAACTGTGAGTACAAAACATTGTAATTCTATTAATCTAACAATTACTGATGTCAGTTATGTTCCTCAATTAAGATGTAATTTACTGTCTGTAACATGTTTAATGGATAAAGGTTGTAAGATTAAATCAGAAAATAATTGTGTATTGATATATGATAAAAATGATAAGTTAATAACTAAAGCATTTAAAAATAATGGTAGATTAGAAATTAAATTAGAACCTATGTATAATTCTGAATGTTTTATTTCTGACCAATCTACTAATAATTATGAAATTTGGCATAACAGGTTATGTCATTTAAATTGTAAATATATGCTTAAAATGAAAGATTATATTGATATTGATAATGTAAATAATTTCACATGTGAAACTTGTGATATAAGTAAGGTAACCAGAAAAACTCATCATAGTATTGATATATATCAAAGCTCACAAATTCTTGAGTTGCTCCATGCCGACCTGTGTGGTCCAATTAATATCGAATCGCATGGTGGTGCAAAATATTTTATGGTAATTGTAGATGATTTTTCTGGCATGTACTTTACTTATTTCTTAAAAAATAAATATGAAGTGTTTGATATATTTTCTCAATTTAAAGCTAAATATGAAAATTTAACTGATAAAAGGATTAAAAAGATAAGAACTGATAATGGGTTAGAATTTGTAAATGAACAACTAGATACTTACCTGGCTAATTCAGGAATATTTCATGAAAAAACTATTCCATACGATAGTGAATCAAATGGCAAGGCAGAAAGAGCCAACCGTGTTCTTCTAGAAAGAGCTAGATCTTTATTATATGAAAGTAAACTTCCTTTAAAATTTTGGGCTGAAGCTATTAATTGTAGTACTCAAGTATCTAATGTTACACCACGAAAAGGGAAAGAAAAAATCCCATTAGAAATTTGGACAGGTAATAAACCAAAATTAAATTATCTGAAAAAATTTGGCTGTGTGGCCTATTTTCACGTTCCGAAAGTATTGAGAAATAAATTTGAAGTTCCAGGAAGACGTGGAATCATGCAAGGATATGCTAGAGAAAGGAGGGGATATCGAATTTATGATATTAAAAATCAAAAAGTAATTGAGGAGAGATCAGTTAAATTTAATGAATGTTTAAAAGGTAGTAATTATTTAGGTGAGATAGAAAATGAAACATGGGATATTGACTCCTTTTTTGAAGTCTCTCCCGAAAGAAACGAAATTAATCAAAATACAGAAAATGGAGTGTTGTATAATTTTGATATAAATAACGGACCTGGAGCAATTGAGAATGATAACTCAATTCCCCTTCAGACCACGTCATCACCTCGGACAGGCAGAATCCAAATTCCGGTACTTGAATTGAATGATGTGCAAAATCAAATCCCTGTGAGAAGATCGGAAAGGCTAAAATCTAAGCTGATGTCTGTCCATTTGGTGAATAATGTACCAAACTCTTATTTTGAGGCAGAAAATAGTGCTAATTGGAAAAATTGGAAATTAGCAATGGAGAATGAATTAGATTCGTTAGATAAACATAAAGTTTGGGAAATTGTACAAAAACCTGCGAAATCAAAATTAATAAAAACTAAATGGGTATATAGCTTAAAACAAGATGATGCTGGGAAAAATATAAAATACAAAGCAAGGCTTGTAGCAGCTGGTTTTAATCAAATTAAAAACATAGATTATTCAGAGTCGTATTCACCAGTTGTAAATATTGAATCTTTTCGATTGTTAATTGCACTTGCAGCTAAATTAAAGTTAAATGTTAATTTCTTTGATGTAAAAACTGCATACTTATATGGTGATTTAGAGGAGACGGTGTATGTGTTACCCCTCCTGGTTATGAAAAATTAATTGGAGATGATAAAGTTTGTAAATTAAAAAGGAGTATTTATGGTTTGCCACAGTCTGGTAGAAACTGGTACATGAAAATAAAGGGTGAATTAGAAAATTTTGGTTTAAAACAATTAGCTTCTGATAATTGTGTTTTTATTAAATCTGTTAATCAAAGTGTTCTTATATTATGTATGTATGTAGATGATTTAGCAATTTTTTGTAACAATGATAAAATGTATGAAGATATTGTTAGTAAGCTTAAAAATGTATTTGAAGTGGTTGAAAACAAAACTAATAAGTTTTTAGGCATGGAAATTGAAAATGTGAAAATTGTATTTATTTATCCCAGTGTGACTACATTAATTCATTATTAGTCAAACATAATTTAGAAAATTGTAAAAGTGTGAAAACTCCAATTGTGAAGGGGGAAGACAAAATTTTTCCCTCTACAAATGAATTTATTGATATTACTATGTATCAGGAATTAATTGGTGAACTTTTATATTTAGCTAATAGAACTCGACCTGATATTTCTTTTGTAATATCTTATTTATCCCAATTTAATCATAATCCAGAGAAGAGACATTACAATTTGGCTAAACGAGTGTTAAGATATTTGATGGGCTCAAAAGATAAAAAATTGTTTTATGAAAATGAATTTGGTATTTTAAATGCTAGTTCAGATGCTAGTTGGGGAAATGCAGAAAATGGAAAATCATTTTGGCGGAAGGATAACTGAGTGATCCGCCCACGCGCTCTTTTTCCCGCCTTCACTCCCACGCATTCCTTCTACGAGGTTGACGAGCTGACCGTTCGCTGTGTGCTTTTGGATCAGACTTGCTGTGTGCAGTATCCGCGATCAATATTTTCGTATGTATATAAATAAATGTGATGTCCCAAGATACCGTTGTAGAAGTGATTTCACAAAAGAACAACAGAAAGGAAAATGGAAAATCGCTTTTTATTTTGTCACTTAATTTTGTGATTCTGACATATGTATATACATATTTATATTAACTGTAACTACCGTAAAATACGGCGTATAACGTGCGCCTATACTTTCAATCTGCCTTTTTTAATTTTTAAGTATATTCGCCGTATAACGGGCACCTCCTTTTTTACGAGGAAATGTTAGTACACAACATTCTTATGTTCTGAAGTCATTTATTCGAGGTATTATCCCAGACTATTGAAAAGCAGTATACTTCTACAATTACTATTCTTTTAGTTCCTAAGGCATGTCATTTCTTTTATATAAACAGTATTTCGACATGTGTAGATGTTAGTTTTTTTTATGCTCATCTCTTTTGTTATTTTTAAAGCTATCGTTTTCATTTCCGTGGTATAACGCGCACCCTAAAATTTCGATGGTATTTTTGGTATTAAAAGTGCCCGTTATGCGCCGGATTTTACGGTATGTAATAAAAGTAACTAAAGTCAAATGTTTCTTTGTTGACCTAAGTAGGAGTTGACTTAAAAAAATTTTTTTTACCCTATTTGTTTCTATAGATGAGTACTTATAAATCGTTTCTAAGGAAAACCTTTGCATATAAATGTTCAATTCAGCATTACTCAAAATTGGTGAGGTCATTATGTTAAGTATTACTGAATGAAGATTTTAAAACACTGTAAAAATTTCTCTTCAAACTTTATTGCAGGCGGTATCATTTGAAAGGAAACATTACAGCTTCAGTGCAATGACATTTTGCAATAAAACGGACTATTTTTAGAGTAACCGTTTTTTGGAATTTCGCCTTCTCATTCTACAAAAATTGATATACATTATAATATTTATACAAGAAAAATATTAAGAATCCTGAGTGCGAGATTATGTGGTTCATCTGAAGTTTGGGAACTAATAGAGTAGTTAATATAATTAGAGAAGATTAGCATTAGTTAAATATAATTTTGTTACATTACAAAAGAAAATGAGACTTGAATAAGGAAAATAAAATGTGAATACTCAAAGAAAAATTGATATCACCCAATTTATTTAAATAAAAGATGTACTCAGAAAAGAGATATTATTGAAATAACTAAGAAAAAGATATAATAATAAAATTTGTAATGAATTCACTGCATGGACGTAATTTTTAATGTTCCATGGTACAACTACTAAATTGCTTAGAAGAATTTTAAAAAATTAATTTTCCGCTGTGGTATAGGTAACACTGAACAAATGACCCTTTTTTTTAAAGTAAAAAAAAATATGATTTTTATAAAAATTAATACCATACAGAAATTCAAGTTTTATGCACTTAAGCTTCCCCCATTTGATTGCAGAAATGTTTCATACATATACAAAGAATGAAAATGAACACTAATATATAAGTTTAGAAAATTAGGTTGAAAAAAGCGTGATGCAATTTAGGTTCTATCATTATACACTGAGTCAGGAAAAAACTTTTAATTCCCCCCAAATTATTAGTGTTTATAAAGCCGATGTGTATTTTTGAAAAAGTTTTCTTTTTTTCTATTGAGAAGATATGTACTACCACGGTTTTCAATTAAGCAAATTGTTAAATCACATGAAAAATATAATTTATGAATGCATATTTTTCGGTGATAAGCTTATACCAAACAATGCATAAAAGTAAAAAAATAATGCATTCTCACAAAAGTAAATAAATGTTAAAGAAAATTAAAAATTTTAAAACATTTTTGTTTTTTTACTGGTTAGAAATATTTTATAGTTTTCTTTTGAATCATCATAATTATAAAGTCAAACGTATTACTGAAGCCAAATCTTAAATTCTTTGGCTCGCATTCTTACAAAACTTACATTTATAGAAAATTGTTCGGGTATGAAATATAATGAAGGAAATACTGTTTAGGGAGAACAATACGTACTTCAACATGTTCTTTCCATCTATGCGAATGAAACATTTGACATACGTTTTTATGTGATAAATATGTGATTCGCATGTATTGTATCGGACAATTTTATGTAAATTAAATATTGTATTCTAGTATGAGTAATTTCTTTATCTGTATTTATCAAAAGTAAGAAATAAATTAATTTTTCATTAATACTTAGATTTTCTCAATTACAGCTGATAGTTCTTTGGCATCTTTATGCTACAAACCGTTAAGAACACAGTTTTAATTTAAAACGTAAAAGTATAATCTTTCCTATTTTAATTTTTTTAAGTAAGCAGCCATGCTCTTATTGTTGTTTTTCCATCTAACGTCAAGAAATAGAATAAAAATTTCGAAAAAAATTTAAACAGAAAAATTACTTCCATAATATCATTATTCTGACTTAATTATCACATTTTACATCATCCCCATGATGTTTGTTTCAGTTTAGATTTCCTTTTTTGTTCTCTCCATAATAACATATTTTCCATATTCTACCTCCTTTACTTTAATGCTAAATGAATATTTCACTTAAAATACTTCAGTAAAAAATTAAATATTCCTAAAACATTTACAAAATATATAGACACACATTGTGATATATATATATATGTGTGTGTGTGTCTTTACTACACGAAGTTATATGTTTGTTGGGGCATTTTTCACTGGCGTAGCTAGTCCTGATTGGGCCTTGTATCCAAATTCCCCAGGCCCCCTTTTTGGTGCTCTTTAGCATTTTGAGATTTTTTTTGTTTACATATGTTGGGGGTCCTGTAGCTTGGGGGTTCCGCATCATTAATACGGCTGATTAAGTAGTAGCTACACCCTTGGCAGTTTTCTATTTTAAGGCTGTCTCTCTCCAAGCATTGAAAAAGAACAAGTTTCAGACTCAGAAAGCACTTTTAGATAGAAAAAGTATCACACGTTTAATAGAAATATGTGTGGTTGTAGTACATTCATCTTTTTATTGTAGTTTGTTACGAGGCTTTATCTCGATTTCCACTAATTGTCCTCTTGGGATTCTTTGGGGCCAGAAGGGCAATTCTTTCCAACCAACTCAAGAAGAGAACGCGTGCATGCAAATTAAGAATGATATATCTATTGGAATGTTAGCCTTCGCGAGAGTCGCTACGTGGAGAAGTAATGCTAGAAGTAAACTAAGTGAAGTGAGATAAAGTCTAGAAGAGGAGTCTTCATTCTCGGAGTTGGCCTAACGGTGCCGGTGTAGATAAGCCAAAAGTGGGTCCGAGACCAACTGAGCATTGCCTAAGCCAGAGCCAGCCAGATTAAAGTCTGACTTGACGTTTTAAGGACCGTAGTTGTTTACTCAGGAAATAGCGGTAAGCTAATTCATCTAAATTATAAGGATAGTGTGGATACTATTGAATTAGGAATTATATATATATATATATATATATATATATATATATATATATATATATATATATATATATAGATTCAGTTGTTAAGTGCTCTAATTATCAGTAATACGTGTTGCGTCTATTCACTCGTGATCAATATCCTCTTAGACTAGTATTGTTGTTGTATTGTATATCAACTAAGATCATAATAAACTGATTTTAGTATGGCAGATTTTAGTGGTTCTTCCTTCCTTCCCTCAGACATAGGTCGCGTTAATAGAGGAGAAAGGGTGTCCCCAATGGAGGGAGCACCACAAGTTTCCAAAATCTTTCTGCAAGTTACTATGGCTTTACTTTATTACAAAATCCACATACAGCTATGCAGTATAGGAGAGGATATGTGTGGAAAAAACTTAATACCAGAAAATTGGATGAATTCTATTGAATTAAGGTATCCGACTACGTTCGGAACCATGATTTTGCAAAAGCGCATAAATGGATAATTTTCATGATATTTAGTGTCTCTGTGTCACTTAGATTAGAATATGCGCATAAAATTGTTTTAAGGACATTTTGACAAAAAAATGATTTAAATGTAATATTTTAGCAAAAAATTAACCTAGAATAATCTTTTTTCCAAATGTTCTCTTGTGAAAAATGCTTCTATTAGAATAATATTTTGCCTGTATATAGCTCAGACCTCTGTTCAGAACTAGAGTTTTTGAAATATATAACTCAGAAGTGGGTTTATCCATATTTTACAACAACAGAGAGGAGCAATTCTAAGAAAAAAACGCCAATAATTATTTCAATTGGTGGGAACTCTGAAAATAATGTGAATTTTTCAAAAATTATAGTTGAGCCTCTGCAGAGAGGTCAGACCTATATACAGGCAAAATATTATTATAATAGGACCATTTTTCACAAAAGGAGAACATTTAGAAAAAAAATTATTCTAAGTTAATTTTTTGCCAAAATATTATATTTAAATAAATTTTTTTGTCAAAATGTCCTTAAAACAATTTTATGCATGCATTCTAATCTGAATGACACTAAATATCATGAAAATTATCCATTTATGCTCTTTTTTTAAAATTACGGTTCCGAACGTAGTCGGATACCTTAATGCAACGAAATACTTAGTTTTCTATAGTAAACTATAGTAAAGGTCTTCAACCTTTCACGCTCAAAGGGGCAAATTAATAAATTTACAATGATCAATGGGCTACATCAATAAATTCTCAATGATCCATGCGCTACACGACTGTCAAAAAAATGTGGTAGTCAGGAAATTTATTTAAAAAAGGGAGGGGAGGTTTGTCTTACAAGACTGCAACTGATTGTTTATATGTATATGTACCGTAAAATCCGGCGTATAACGCGCACCTATACTTTTGAGTTGCATTTTTTTATTTTTATGTATGTTTGTCATATCACGCGCACCGACTTTTTTACGAAGGAACCTGAAAGGTACATTTGCAATGCTCTTATGTTTTGAAGTCATTCATTCGAGGTATTATTCCAAGGTATAGAAAAAAATAGTATACTCCTAGAACTATAACCATTTCAGTTCATATAGAGCAGTGTTACTCAATCTGCGGCCCGCCGATCTTTTATAAGTGCCCCGGTTATGGCCCATTGCACTAAGAAATTCAATTATTTAAGAACAATATACAAAGGATTTATATAGCGAAAAATTCTATCAATCAAGCAATCAAATCTATCTATTTTGCTATTAATCTTTTTTTTAATAGTAGAATTAATCAAGAGGCTTGGTTATGGGGTCGAAAGTAAATCGAAACTACCTCAACTCATTAAAAGATGCATAGGAATGAATGCTTTTGTGTGTGTGTTTGATAGAAAAATTAATATAGTATTAAAGTAAAAGCCAAAGAAATGAGTTTCAATATTATGATTAATTTTATTTTGTTCAATGTTGCTTTGGTCTTTTTCCCCGTTATTTTCTTGGTGCGGCCCACGTGAAACTCCTGTCATATATATGTGGCGCGGTGGGAAAAAAGATTGAGTTCCCCTGATATAGTGTCGTTTATTTTAAATAAACAATATTTCGATATTTGAAGAAGTCTAAATTTTTTTCTATGCTCGTCTTTTTCCATTTTTAAAGCTCTCCCATTTATTCCCGGTATATAATGCGCACCCGTAAATTTTGATGGTACTTTTTGGGTTAAAAATGCGCGTTATACTCCGGATTTTACGGTATAGCGGTTTCAAAAAAGTTAAATGGAAGTCGAATTAATAAGCCCTTCAAACCTGTTAACGATGAGTCCATCTTGTGTCCGAAAATTTCTGAGATTTTCTCAGAGTCATATTTCTTATATTTAAAACTATTTAACATACAGTGAAATTTTTGAAAAATTCGCCATTTTCAGAAAATTTTATTCAAATGGATATCAAACACATATATCAGTGAAATATGTTTTAAATATGAAGAATAACAGGAAAAAAATGACGTTTTTTACAACTAAAAGCAGACCAGGAATTTTTTCTTTTTTGAAATTGCTTCAAATTTAAATGAAGGGCCACAAAAATGCCTTCAGCGGACAATTCATAACCCGCGGGCCACGGGTTAAAGACCCATATTCCATAAGATAGTGAAGTTAGAACATTAGTGCTGGAGCCTTTTTTCAGTCTGAAAGAGTGTACAGAATCTTGATCATGTTTCTCACTATCTAGCGATTTCCAGAACACTAGCTTTCCTCTAAGTTAGGGATGTTGTCCAACACGCAGCCCGCCAGTACGTAAGTTGCGGCCCGTCGACTCTATTAAAAAAAATTTTAAATATCAGGTTCTTAAAGTTTTTTCATTTTGAAATTTATTTGATGTGCAATTTATATATGTACTAGCTGGTACACCCGTTCATATATGTACTAGCTGGTACACCCGTTCTTCGCACGGGTGAACTGAAAAATTAAACAACACAGATTGAAGGATAAAGACGTTTTTAATGAGTTAATTTTACGTGAATTTCTCTCAAATTAAACAAAAAAAAAAAAAAAGCTTTTTGCATATCTCAGCTAAACAAAAAAAGAAAGAAAATATAAACACCTTGGTTAAAATTTAATACCTTATAAAAAGGAGCTAATAGCTGATAAAAAGGATTTTTTTATTCATAACTCCCCGTAACACTTTTGTGGGTCGATTTTTGACTATACCTCCCTAAGCTGAACTCTTCTCAGCAAAAGTAACACATTGTTAAAAGTTTTGTGTAAAGAACGCTTAAAATAGTGTTAATGATTTATATCTGAAAGTGTAATACATTAATATTACTTTCTGTTGTATTTATTTTATGTTAAAATTTAATACTCGCAAGCAACGCCGTTTCTTAAATTATAATGGCGATTCAATGAAAAACATAGAAAAATGTTAACGATAAAGTCAAGCTGGCAAATGTCTAGCTACTTTCATAGCTCGAGCTTTATTAGAGCTTTGTAAGACCCGCCGTGTAGGGGGACGATGCACGTTAATACTTTATCCACCGCATTATGATTTACTGCAGTTTTTTTGAAACAATATATTTTTTTTTGGATCACTACATTGAAAATTAAGGGATATACATAAACAAAATACTCCACTTTGGGAAATTTAATCCGTTAGAGCTAATAAATTAAAGATATTCCACTGTAAAATTAATGATATACATCTTTCACTTATAATAAATAGTCAAATCGTTTTCTAAGGTCTTCATTAACATACAAAAACAAAAGATACTTAAATTTTGACATTGACTATATTTTTTCGGGACAAAAATAATAATCTTTGCAATCAGCTGAAAACGTAATATCTGCTAAAAAATTATTCACCTTCCCCGCTAAAATACTCATCATAGAACCCGTGCTGCCATATATCTTGGAAGAGTGGATTTCAAAGAATATTCCTGCTAAGTATTGGTAGAACATTCCTTCTAAGTTGGTGTGGTGTAGTAGTTAGGAGAAGGGGGTGCCAGCTCAGGTGTCGTCCACGTCACTTGACCATTGTTCAAGATTACGTGGTCCGTTGCCAAAAGCCCTCGTGTAGCTGAACAGTGCAACATTAATATTCACTCACTCTCATACTCCAAGAAATACAGAACAATAGTTATTGCGTTTTTAAGTGTAAAAATAATTATATCTGCCTATTCAATTAAAAATTATAGCGTTGTAATTAACTACTAATCACAAACAAATTTTGATAATTTGTCTAAATGATGTGGAGTGAAGGAGAAAGCTTATTTACTTTAAGTACCAGAACCGATAAAAGCATTTATTTTGAAAAAAGATCCATTTCTTACTACCAAATGTGCATAATAAAATCATAAAAAAATACATTCAAATAAAGAGAGATTTATAACAACCTCTCCCTTCAAAACTGAGTTTTATTCTGAAATAAAAAAAATTAGGAATTATGCTGAGAACAGGAATTAATTAGAAGCGAGTGCCTTGCGTAGCCAAAACAAAAAGGGTTTCTTCATAAACAAAAGATAGATATATGCTGTCGAGGGTTTTTTAGCAACGCACGCCAGAATTGCTTGCAGATGGCAGAATTTTTTCCTACTTGACAAATAGTGTTATATTTTGGACACTTCACACAATATCTTTATAAATTTTAGCCTATGCTATAAATTATAGCCTATGTGTTATTCTGATGTGTAAGCTATATTACTGTAAAGTTTCATTAAAATCCATTCAGTTGTTTTTGCGTGAAAGACGGCCAAACATCCTCACAAGCTTTCGCATTTATAATATATATCTAGATATAAATCTACAATGTATTTGCCTGTTACCTGTTCTTGTTTTAAAATAAATCCTTTTTGATAATAGAAATGTCCTTTAGATTAAAATAGATTTATATTTTATCAAACAGTTACATTTGATTTTACTATAATAAATTCCGCGAATTGCATTATGCATATCCTTTACTATTTATGGTACATGATTCGCTCTGTGTGTGCGACTTTCATTTCTCCTCCTCCTTTTCTGTTTGGAGTATCCAGAGAGCAAGAGGCAGTCAGAGATGTTTTTAAAGTTTAAAAAAAATATTCTCACACAGGACGGTTAAGATAAAGGGCAATGAATACTTAATCGTTTGAGAATGACAGCAAAATCAAATTTCAACAATGAGTAACGAAAGATTAATTCAAAAGGAACACCGTAATTTTCAAGAAAATGGCAACACACACTGTAATATTTTAAACATTATTTGATCATTGCATTATTATATTATATATACATTATTATATTATCTATGTCTGTGTATACATGAAAAATAATGAAAACAATAATAATTCATTCTGTTTTAAATTTTCTCTGCAATAAATGTTTTTTTGTTTCCAAATCTGATATAAAGGTACATATTTTTATGTGCGGCCCGCGAGATTATAATATTTTTCCGAAGTGGCCCGCAAGATCATTTGGGTTGTGGATACCCCTTCTCTAAGTCCTTTCCCCATCACAGGTGTCACGATCACCTTTTCGGGGTGTTAATTGGTGTCTCAGTACACCTTTTTAGTTACAGTTTATATTCCTTTCCCCCGTCCCTTGAGGGCAAAGGATTGTGAATTCAAAGAGAGGAAATGGTTTCTTTTCTCAAACAGAGGGAATCGTCCCTTTTCAGGTTATTGTAAGCAGTCGGGACAATACGGAGAACCTTCCAGGACGAACCCTAAGAATGTGCAGGGGATCCGAGCAAGATTTTTTCCCGAAAATTTTGCAATAATGGCGAAGTGATCGAATAACATGCGTTCGGGTGAGCGTTGAATGTGTGACGTTTCCTATCATTTTTCAAAAAAAGTATGAGTTTTAAGTCACTAAGGATATAAATATGTTTTGTTATTGTTCATTTAAAAGTAAAAAAGGGTAATATTGCTTATAAAACCAGTCCTGGAAATTTTGCTGTATTGAAAACAGGGCTTCGAACCGGAACCGAAAACCGGAAAAAAAATATCGGTTTATTTTGGTACGATATATCTTCAGTCATTTTGTTACTGTAACTAACTTATATATATATCAATATTTTCATATTCAATGTCAACACCATATATAATTATTATCATTACCTGTACATTGATTGCTTCTCGATTTCCTGTTTTGATGTTCGGTAGTACTTTTCTGTTTCAGTTTCGCATGAAACAACTTGTAGATGGCAGATTTAATTCAGTTGTATAAACTAGAGGATTTTTTAAGAAAAATATCAGTTTCTCAAAAATATATCAAAAATATATTTTTCGCATCTCAGCTTGCGATCATCCACGGATGTTTGTATAGACTGTTTGGATAGACAAACCAGAATCATAAACCTAGTTGTCAAATACGATTTTGATAAGGAATAACAATGCCAATGCTGGCCGTTCTCTGCTCCCCGCTCGTATCGTACATCCTGGTTAATTGTTTAGTTCACATAGTACACTAATTAAAAAAAAGAATAAAATCGTCTAAATTTTGATAGAATTACATTTTTGTTAAATGGTAGAACTGTATTTTTAATACAAATAAAAATGTAAATAAAATACAATTATTCATTCGGAACTGAACCGAAAACCGCTATTTTTGGCAAAACGAAAACCAGAACTGAATATATATATATATATATATATATATATATATATATATATATATTTAGTTGAGCCAGCACGAAAAAAATTACGATTCGAAGCCCTGTTTGAAAAGACTTCTCTTAGAATACAAATAATTTTAACTATTTATTAAATAATATTCATAAAATATATTTATATGATATTCATTTCGGCTATCAATGGTATATATTATATATCTACTAGCTGCATGGCCCGGCGTTACACGGGCTATCTCTACTTTTATAAATTTTCCCTTTCTTTTACAAAATTAGAACTTCTAATACTCATTTTCAAAATGACTTCCCACCTCCCTTCACCGCTTAGCCCGGCGTTGCTCGGGCTTTCTCTTTTCCTCGTGACACTAGCATTTCTGTGTGTGTTTGTACGGGCACAATGTGAGTGATTTCTAAAATTGTGTCAAAAAATTTCCCTTTTTCGAAATTTGCTCCATTCCACTTATTTTTGATTTAAGACAGGTTTCTTTCCCCTCTCTATAGCCCGAACACGGTTCTTTTTAGTGTTAAATTATTGTTCTATCTTCCCCTCCTTCTCACAGATAAGGTATAGCTTCAAATTTCAATGTATGCCATATAAAAAAAAATATTGTGATAGAATTTAAAAAATTATTAATGTGAAGCAATAATAAAAAGAAAACGGTTCTGATGCTAAGAATAAAGCTTTAAAATGAAAGTGTCTGCCTCCTCAGTTTCGAACCTGAGAACTGCCGTTTCATAAAGCGCAGCCGATTTAACAATCGCGCCATCGGTTCCTTCGGGGAAAAGCATTGAATTCAGCTTTAAAATAAAGGTAGATTTTTCGTTAAAGTAAAAGATTTTTTTCGGGCTTCATTTTTATGTTAATGCTTTCAAACTTCATATAAATAATAGACGATGCACTTTTTAATTAACAAAGAATTCCTTTAGTAATGGAGTAATCCTTTTAAAAAAACATATATATATATATATATATATATATTAAAATCAAATTTCTATAAGTAATTAATAAAAGAAAAATTTACAGATAGCTATTGAAACGATTGCTTTTGTAATTCAAAAGTATGAAACAAAAATAAAGAATGTAATTATAATTAATTAATTATTACTGACATTTTAGGCAATTTTTTTCGTTTAATTTTGCAGTCACCGGAAACCCAAAAGTACATTTTTTTAAAAAAAATAATAGTTTATGTACAAAATTATTAGATCGT
The DNA here is from genome assembly GCA_019973935.1 of Trichonephila clavipes. Taxonomy (NCBI): domain Eukaryota; kingdom Metazoa; phylum Arthropoda; class Arachnida; order Araneae; family Nephilidae; genus Trichonephila; species Trichonephila clavipes. The sequence goes on from BMAU01005591.1 coordinate 414,741, forward strand.
GTTTTAAAAACCTCCGAAAAAAAAAAGAAGTTCCGAAAATATTTTTAAAAAATTGTAAAATAATTAAATTGAAAGAAAGATAGTTTTTTTAACCGTAATTTTTAAGATATTTTATCAATCTTTGTAAAGATTACGTATAAATATTGTTTTACACGCGGAAAGAAAAAGCATGAACTTTTTTTTTAGTGTAAAATATTTTTCCAAAATATTTTTTCAACTTATAATTCGTATTCAAAAAAGGAACTGATTTCGACTCATTTTTTATTTAAAAAAAATTGTAAAATAATTAAATTGAAAGAAATATATATAATTTTATTACATTAATTTTTAAATAAATTTAATTATATGCAAAGTTTAGTTGTTTTGTAAAAACAGAATTTTTTTCCGATATTCTCTGCAGATGGCTCCACGATGCATTTAAATGCGTTTTAAGGTTTTTAATTAATATCTTTTTAACTAATTGGAATATCGGAATATAAATGGTCAAAACGGATTTCTCGGATCATTCCCGAAATTTTGATACCTTCTGCTAGTTTCTGCGTCTTGTGGTTCTTGAGAAAATTGGGATATATACATAGATACGTTTGTTTACCTACGAATTTTAATATATAAGATACATATTTAAAAAATGGTATAACGTTAAGATATGTAATTAGATTTCTATATATACGTATATGCACTGCATACGTGTTCAGCATATACACTCATTACCTTAAAAATCTGCGCACTAAGAAATAATTGTAGGATCGTAACGAAACTTGGCATGAAGATACATGTTGGAAAGATATGCAAATGATTTGAAATGCAGCGTAATTGCACATTACGTAATGCCTCGAGAGGGCGTTGAACTTCGTTCTCCTTGGAGTATAAAACAGGTAAGCAGAGCTTGTTTCATTGCACTAAATCTTTTACAAATGAAACGTTGAGGTAGACATGCCGTTACGCCACCATGAACAACATGATACCGACATTATGTGAAGCTGTCCGAGTTCGAGATGGGAAGAATCATCGGGATGATGGATGCTGGGTGAGTCAGCTCGGCGAGTAGCTCGTCAAGTAGACCATTCTGATTTGACTGTGAGAAGTTGTTGAGACCAGTGGACAGAAGAGCCCTCATTTTCACTGCGACCAGGCTCAGGACGCCTCCAGACCAGTGGTCGAGAAGCCCGTTACATCATACGACACGCGAGCGTAGAGCCAACTGCCTCATTGACTGCTGTTCAGATACAGGTATCACCTTCACTACGGGCTTCTGTGTCTTCCCAAATCATCGCACGGTGCCTGACTGAAGGACATCTGGTATCGCGGCGCCAATTACGTGTACTGGCAATGACACCACCCACCGACGCCTCCGTTTGGAGGGGGTGTCACGCACGACGAGATTGGCCTGCAACGAAATGGAACTAGGTCATCTTCAGAGAAGAATCTAGATTCAATTTGAGCAGTGATGACAATCGTGCATGTGTGTGGAGGACCCGTGGTGAATGCCTCAATCTTGCATTTGCTTTACAGCGACACATCTCTCCCACAGCTGGTATGATGGTAAGGAGTGCCATTGTCTACGTTACATAGTCACCCCTAATATTGATACATGGCACATTGATAGCCTAGTGGTACGTCCCTAAAATGCTTCAGCCATACGTGTTGCCACTCATGGCAGAGCTCCCAGGAGCCATTTTTCAACCAGACAATACTCGACAACACACAGCAAGGATGTCACAAGACTGCCTCCTCCCCATTACCTTCTTCCCTGGTTTACTTGCTCCCCAGATTTGTCACCAATTGAGCATATCTGAGATCATTTGGGATGGCAAGTTGGGCAGCTTGCGAGTTTAGTCGAACTAGAGGCGATTTTACAGCAACAGTAGAACGAGATATCTCGGGACATCATACGGAAACTTGTATGCCTAAATGCCCGCTCGTATCGCATCATGTATTCGCGCTACAGGGTCCAACATTCTAAAATTTCCGTTCATTTGAACTTTTTAATGCTACAAATGATCCTTTCCGAATGATTTTCTAATAACTTACTTGTGTCAAGGTAGTATTTACATATGTAAAATTTCAATTCATTTTGACGACATTTTCTTGGTTCGCAAATTTTTATGGCAATGTGTACATGTTCTGCTGAACATTCAGAATGAAGGACACGCCGTGAAAGAAGCATCCAATAATAATTCGCTTCATGTGTACATCTCGAAACGGAGTGCAGATTATTAGCTTTGTAATGCACATATAAATCATATGAACCATCTTCAAATGCTGTATGATGGGTGAACAATAGGTTGTTTCTAAGTATTGAAATTGTGTTTGCTTGAGAAAATTCAGTATGCTTTATCAAAGCGTGCAAAAATTAATTGAGCATGTTTTTCAGTTGGGTACAGAAATAATTTTTGCTTGCATACGTAAGTTCCCAAATATTTGTGCTCGTGTTTGACGAAATTAAGCCCAAGCGAGAGGTGAATGTGAAATCAGTGGGTGTCTCGGTCTTCTTAATGACGGAAAGAACTGCTTTATTACAAGAATTAATGCATATATATATAACTACAATGGTGAGTTGAACGACGAATCATAACATTTTCAGACGACTCATAGCATGATGCCGAATTTACCGAGGTGAGAGATTTCTACGTTCTTCATTTATGTATCTCCTTAGCAGACTTTCATCTGATGTTGTTATGATTTAAGGAGGCATTAAATTTTATTATCGTAGCTACTGACTTAGCTAGCTCTGAGGGGGGAACTGTATCAAAATTTCTTCGGGGCCCTTTTTAAGATATGGGAGCCCTGTTAGTGGGACTGTAATTACACTTGTTGGGACCCCTATAGCTTGGGGGTGCCGTATCATTGATACGGCGGTAGCTACGCCCCTGATCGTAGCCACCAACACACATTACCACTGCACTAAATAGCCACTACAACATCACTGAAGAGAGTTTTGAAGCCTATTATTATACTTTATTTTCAAGGTTTGTCTGCGACAACAGAGAACTATGCGGAACCAGCAATATTTCATTGCCTAACAGGTTGCATTGCTGCCCTGGTCCCCCTTCTGTTACCCTGCTCTTTCACCAATCGAATCGTATGCGGTGGATAATTGGCTGGCCCCGAATACATGTACACCACCCGCTGATTCTCCAGTAGAATGCAAACAATGTGTAGAAGCAGCATGAACTGACATACCCCAAGAACATATAGTTGTTTCATTTAGTGATGCATGTCGCACTAGTTATTGCCAAACATAGTAACTACGAAAAGTAGTGGTTAATTTTTTAGTCAATCAGTTTGAAATTAGGTCATTTTTTTCATCAGTTGGAACGATATCTGCCCCAGAAAAAAATAGGGAGAGGGAACTTAATTCTTTATTATTATCATCATTGCCGGGAGAATAACTCCACTTATTTAAAATTTTGAGCAGTTCAACAATTTAACTTTATGCATATTATATATGTATATATATACATATGGCAGTCTTTAAATTTATTCTGATAGCACACACACATATAATAACCCGTTTTTACTTAAAATAATATTCAAAAACATGTTTTTTACTAAATTTATTGTCCTTATAAAATATAACTGGTATACCCGTTCTTCGCACGGGTGAACTAAAAAATTAAACAACACAGATTGAAGGAAAAAGGCGTTTTTAATGAGTTAATTGTACGTGAATTGCAAATTAAACAAAAAAAGCTTTTTGCATATCTCAGCTACACACACAAAAAAAAAGAAAGAAAAAAACACACCTTTGTTAAATTTTAAGTATGTAGATCTAATAGCTGATAAAAAGAATTTTTTTTATTTGTAATTCCTCGTAACACTCTTGAAGGTCGATTTTTCAAAATACCTCCCTAAGCTGATCTCTGCTCAGCAAAAGTAACACATTGTTAAAAGTTTTGAGTAATGAACGCTTAAAGTAGTGTAAATAATTTATATCTGAAAGTGTAATACATTAATATTACTTTCTGTTGTATTTATTTTATTTTAAAATTGTAATATTCGCAAGCAACGCTGTTTCTTAAATTATAATGGCGATTCAATGAAAAACATAGCGAAATGTTAACGATAGAGTCAAGTTGGCAAATGCCTAGCTACCTTCGTAGCTCGAGCTTTATTAGAGCTTTGTAAGACCTGCCGTGAAGGGGATAAATGCACTTTAATACTTTATCCAACCGCATTATGATTTACTGCAATTTTTTTCATACAATATTTTTTTTTGGATCACTACATTTACAAATTAAGGGATATACATAAACAAAATACTCCACTTTGGAAAATTTAATCCGTTAGAGCTAATAAATTAATTAAATATATTCCACTATAAAATTAATTATATACACCGTTCACTTAAAATAAGTAGCGAAATCATTTTCCAAGGTCTTCACTAACATACAAAAGCATAAGACACTTAAATTTTGACATTAACTATTTTTTCGGGATAAAAATAATAATCTTTGCAATCCGCTGAAAACGCCGTCAGCTGAAAACGCAATATCTGCTACAAAACTATTCGGCTTCCCCGCTAAAATACTCATCATAGAACCCGTGCTGTCATATATCTTGGAAGAGTGGATTTCAAAGAATATTCCTGCTAAGTATAGGTAGAATATTACTTCTAAGTTGGTGTGGTGTGGTAGTTAGGAGAAGGGGGTGCTAGCTCAGGTGTCGTCCACGTCACTTGACCATGGTTCAAAATTATGTGATACGTTGCCAAAAGCCCTCATGTAGCTGAACTGTGCGATGTTAATATTCACTCACTCACACACTCCAAAAAATACAGTACAGTAGTTATAATTATTTTTATACTTAAAAACGCAATATCTGCATATTCAATTAAAATTATAGCGTTATAATTAACTACTAACCACAAACAAATTTTGAAAATTTGTCTAACTGATGCAGTGTGAAAGAGAAAGTTTATTTACTTTAAGTACCAGAACCGATAAAAGCATTTATTTTGAAAAAAGATCAATTTCTTACTACCAAATATGCATAATAAAATCATAAAAAAAACCCATTAAAATAAAGACAGATTTATAACAACATCTCCCTTCAAAACTTATTTTTATTCTGAAATAAAAAAAAATAGTCATTATTCTGATCACAGGAATTAATTAGAAGCGAGCCCCTTGCGTAGCCAAAACAAAAAGAGATTTTCACAAACAAAAGATAGATATATGCTGTGGTGGGCTTTTTTGCAGTGCAAGCCAGATTTGCTTGCAGATGCCAGAATTTTTTCCTACCTACTTGACAAACATCGTTATATTTTGGACACTTTTTACAATTTTTTATAAATTATAGCCTATGCTATAAATTATAGCCTATGTGTTATTGTGATGTATAAGCTATATTACTGTAAAGTTTCATTAAAATCCATTCAGTTGCTTTTGCGTGAAAGACCAACAAACATCCTCACAAACTTTCCCATTTATAATTTATATTAGATTGCTTTTACAATTTATTTTATATATATGTATGTGCATGTGTTAAATTGCTATGCATCCAATTTAAGGTAAAATAACAAGCAATAAAATATTTAGACAATTCTGGACGAAGTAATATAGACACAGTAGGACAGTGGCGCACACAGACCTCTCTTATGGGGGGTTTACATTTTAAAAAACACGTAGATTAAAGCGCTGAGGGGTAATCCCAATGGTATAATAATTCGATTTTAATAATTATTCCAATCTTAATATTTACATTTTATATTAGTTGCAAAATTTATCCCCCACCAAAAAAAATTTTTTTTGTTTAACCAAAAAAAATTTTACATTTTGCGAAAATTAATCAGACTTAAGTTTTACATTTTAAGTTTCAAGAAATAGAAATTTGAATTTTTTTAGTTCTAAGTTCAGGGTGGACGATATATATACTAAAGCAATAGCCTTAGATTCTTTCCTTTTTTCACTTCGCATAATAAAAATTTATTTTTGTAAGAAAATTTTCGATATTAGACAAATTTTCCTAAAAATTATGAGCTCAAAATATATAAATTAATAATTTTTCAAGATAAATGAATATTTTAATAAGCGTACAAGTACAAAACATTCATACGTATTAAGTCTCTGTGCATCATATACTTTTACCTTTGTTTCCATCTGTCAAAATTTGCAAGTTTTATTACATTTTTGGAATATAATATTTCAGAAAGGTATCGTAGTTGAGTGTGATCCTGCCGAGAGAGAAAATAAATCGCGCAAAAGCCTAACACACATAAGTTAAGAAAAAAATATCATGGCGCCATCTGTCGCATGTATTCCTAACTCCATCAATGTATATATATATATAATAATCAATATTAAATTTAAAATTAAAAAAATATGTATCCAACTAGCAGTCCCGACTGAAGTTGTCCTGTACACACGTCTTAAATCTGAAAATTACAAACTTTTTTGAATAAATTGTAAAAATCTGGACCGTATTGATGAAATTTTTTACAAATAAAGTTTTTACAATACCTGACATCACATGTACAGTTACCACAATTTAACCTATCGATTGCGTATGAGTATTTATTTAATATGAACTAAATTGAATATAGAACCTATTCTGAGAATAGAAACTTAAAGCTGTTTTGATTAAGGGGTAAAAAAGATAAAATTCGAGCTGTTTTCACAACAGGTATATTTTTTAATGCACACAAAATAAATTTATCGTAATACCATTGAATTTACAATGTTTTAGGTTAATCCTTGAGGGGTATAAACAAACAAATGCGATGGCTTGCCAAACCTCGGACATGCAACATATAATTGGACGTGCGAAAAAAGCAAGGGTTTTCTAAATCTAAGCCACAACTTGTCATTGTTTGAACTTGTGACTTATTAATTGTCATAGTTAATGCCAAGTGAATTGGAAATTGCAAACATTTCAATGGGTAGGTGAGTCTGAAAGAATCATTGTGATCTGTGGTAGAAGTACAACTTCACCTTGAAGTTTGCCGCTAAAAATAGTGGCCTCAAGAATATTGCCCATGATTTTTTTATGAACAATCGCGCGCCCTTACATATTTTTGGCGCATTTTTAACTAATTGCGATATCGGACCGAATTGTGAATCCAAATCATTCTCGAATCTACTTGAACCGACAAAAAATATCGTCTAAATTGGTCCAGCCGTTTAGGAGGAGTTCAGTCACATACACATGCACAGAAGAATTATATATACATAAAGATACATGTCGTATCTCGTGGCGAAATGAATAATCTTTCCAATACTGTAATTATTTTTTGTCTGATTTTGATAGAACAATTAGATTGCAATTTTAAAAACGACGAAAGTATCGGAAAATTCTCCCCTCTTCTTTCTTTTTTGATGTGTAACAGCTTTCCTCTCGGTTGCTGGATATTTGTTGGGAGTGATTTCGTGAAAAGGGACGGGTGTGTGTAACAGGATGTGATGTAAGCACGCGCTACTTGATTTGACCTATGAGAGTGCGTGGCTGTGCTGTTTCGCTACCCTCGCTTGGGGGTTCAATTCTAGTAGCCATCAAGCACTCGAGCGCTTGACTTAATCCGTTCGTCATGATATTGGGGGACATAAGTGCGGCAGAATGCTTATTTGAAAATGGACAAACAGTGATTTTGGTGGTCGTATACATTTCTTCGAATCAAACGGTTAAAAAAATTAAAGATTTCCTGCATTTTGTACTTTTACCATATAACGAAGGTGGTTCTTCTATTTTAAAAAAATTATCACTCGCTTCCCCTGATTTTGTGTAGTGATTTTAACTTTAACTTCAGTTTGCCAAAAGCTGAGCCGCTCATAGCTTTTATGAATGATGAGCTCTAGCTCGAAATGAAGACAAATTAGAATGTTTCGACTGCTAACAGTGGTACTGTTATTGACGCTGTTTTTGAACGGTTTTTAAATACTTTGAAATTGACCTCAGGGCCGCAAGTAAAATTAGGCAGTTTCTCTAATTAGCTGTCAATTAAACAGTTCATTGCAACAAACTTCTTTCAAAATATTGATAGTTCTAGTAATCTCCCGATCTTGGATATTGGAAAATATGTCCCTGATCCAAATTTAAACAGACCTATAAATATTCTCTCAGACCCCCTCTTCATGTAATTATTTTTCTCCTCTCAAATCTCGCTTCCTCCATCTTAAATGCTTATTTCCCCTTTTTCCACGAGTTCCCCGTGGTCTATGGTCAGAGTCATTCGCTCACTTTGCTTTGCATCGGGTTCGATCCCCAGATCCTTTACTTTTTCCTCGGAAAATTATTCCGACTGATCTCTTTTTATTTAAATGTTCCTCTACTATTTTCATTCTTGATAGTATATTTTAATAGCTTTTAAAAAAGCTGTTTACTGTTTTATTTTCAACTACTTTTTCATGATCCTAGCTGCATTCCCATTGCTCGGCTTAGCCCCGCCCACCCAAGATCGAAATTTTAACTTTATTTTCGGTGCTTTGTGCTGACTTTGAAGCTTCTTTTCTCAATTTTAATGCATTTTAATATTTTAAATTTTTATTTTCCCAAAATCCCCAGTATTTTTAGTTTATTTTTAAAGCATTAAAACTTAACAAAGGGCAAAAGTCAATCATGTACAGTCACTCAAATACCTACTGATATGAGGTTGTAGCTCGAAAGAGCTGGGTACTCAGGTCATCCACCCAACGATGAAATACTTTGAAATCACAAGTATTTGTGTCATATTTTAGTGTTATCATAAGTTTATTGTCTCCGCTCTTCCCCAAATAGAACAAGAATAATTATTTTTGATAAAATATTGCTCCTTTTGTTAATTAAATGCAATTTTCATTAAAGATATAATTATTCGATAGAAAATTATTTTCAATCATACCCGATTCAGATTTTTTTCAGGAAAAAAATTAATATTGCGTATTTACCACAATAACATGTCAGATGTTACACATCATATGCGACTACTGTAAGACTCGTTTTATTTCTTGCCGCGCATTAGCAGAATAAACAGCACACAGGGGTAAAACAATTATGCGTTTTAAGGTTTTTAAGTAATATCTTTTTAACTAATTGCGGTATTGGACCGAATTGTGAATCTAAATCATTCTTGAATCCACTCTAACACACACAAAAAATGCTATCAAAATCGGTCCTGCCGTTTAGGAAAAGTCAGTCACATACACTCGCACAGAACTACATATATAAAGATTATTTGAAAGATAATAATTAAAAACGTCAAAAAGCATGATTCCTCTGCATTTTTGTAACAAAATGTTAAAAAATAGTGCCATCCATTCAAATATATTTGAAAGCACATAGGAATTTCACAATTTTTGTTTTCCTTCTCATTTCATTTCAACTATCTCGGTGAGATCTAATTTCTGCCAATGGCATATTTAGTTTCAAATAAACCCAACTCTATAAATTTTTTTGATGATTATTTGCTCTTGTTAATTAAATAAAATTTTTCTTTTTGTTCATTTTGTTATCTTCCTCATAAGGATCTATGAAAATTAACAAATAATCCACACTATTAAAATTCGAAGGTAAACAAACGTATCTATTTGACTAGGTGTATCTTCTCACGAACCGCACGACGCAGAAACTCGCCGAAGGTACTTAAAGATCGGGAATGATCCAAGGAATCCGTTTTGACCATTTACTATCCGATATTGCAATCAGTTAAAAATATATTAATTAAAAACCATAAAACGCATAATTATTTTACCCATGTGGGCACTTTTTCCCTCCGAGCGGCGAAGTTCCAATTTTTCAAAGTCTTTTTTTTTTTAACTCCGACATTAAGAAAACTCGATCTAATTTTTTTTAATGAGACTCAGAAAGGAAATAATTACAGAATCGGGAAGATCATTTATTTCACCACGATACGGTATAATTTATTTTATAAAATAATGATATTTTCTGTTTTTTACGATTTTCTGAAATGAGTCAAAATCGCTACGTTTTTATGAAAAGGATTTCTAAGTCGTTCATTTGCTAATACGCTTGCATTTTCATTCACGTTAATGAAATGATATTCTACACTAAAAGAGTTCATGCTTTTCTCTTTTAGAATCAGTCATTTAAAAAATAAAATGTCAAAAACTTTTTTTTTACGATTTTTGAAAAAATACTCAAAGCTTTATTTAAATACTTAATAACTTCTTTTTTTATAAATATAATCTCACGAAACTTTTTCCGAGTGAGAACGATATTATTCGCAATACAAAGATTCTGTACAAAGATTGAAAAAATTGCTTAAAAATTATGGTTTAAAAAAAATTGTGTTTTTCGTTTTTTCCCCTTTTTGTGAGAAATATTTATGTATTATTTTTGTTAAATTTTTTGTTTAAAAATTACCGTGGTTTGGAATCAATATATGAAGTTTGAAAGCATTAACTTAAAAATAAAGCCCGAAAAAAAATTAAAACTTTAACAAATAACGCAAGGCAAAATTGAATACTTCTTCTTTTTATTTTAAAGGTCTTTTATTTCTTTTCCCCCAAGATTTCGTGGAGCGGTCGCTTAGAGCGCTGGATTGGTAAATTTTGTACCCGGGTTCGAAACATCACTTCGTTTTTATGATTTTTTTTAAAAAATGCTCAAAATTTTATTCGCGCATTTAATAACTTCGCCAGCAATTTTTTAATTGGAAAGATAATTTATTTCGTCACGAGATACAGCATGTTTTTTCTCTCTTTTTTTTTTTTACAAAACAACGATACTGTACTTATTTTATGATTTTTTTCTAAAATAAATCAATATCGATACGTTTATATGAAAATGATTTTTAAAAAACTCATAATTTGATCTTTTAGAGTTAGTGATTTAAAAAATAAAATGCCGAGAAAAATTTAATTTTTAAAAAATGCTCAAATTTTAAATATTTAATAATTCTACTATGTTTTGCTGAGAATTGTAACTCAGTTATTGGTGAGGAAGTACTAATTCATATTATTTTCTTTGTGCAATAATTCATTATTTTTTGTGCAATAATTAATTACTTTTTGTGCCACTAGATGGCTGCACCCTCAAGCCGTTTAAGAATCGGTGAAATAAACTGGAATTTTCTTAGAACATCCAAATTAATTCTATTCTAATATGTTTTGAAACTTAATATTTATTTGAGTGCTACTAAACAAGCACCTAATATACTTTCAAATTCAAAGTTTTTATAACTTCTTCATTATAAAAATAATTGTATGAAACTTTTTTTCCGTGTATCGAACATTTCAAAAATACTCACTATTTTAATTCAACATTTAATACAGTTGTAAAATTTTGTAATTATAAAAATTTCTACTTTTTCAACATTTTCCTTTCCGGGGCCTAAAAAGTTTCAAAGTGAGTGAGTGAATATTAAAGTCCCACTGTTCACTTACTCGAGAGCTCTGATAGCGAGAGAGGAAGGGAAATTTCCATGAGAATATGTTATGCATTTAAAAATGTCCGTGCAAGGCGGGGGAAAATAAACCTGTCTGACAAAGAAAAGAAGCGAAAAAATTTCGAAACGGGGAATTTTAAGTTATACACTCGGTAAAAGTCCGAGCAACGCCGGGTTAAGCGGAGGAAGGGGGAGGGGAGGAAGTCAGTTTGAAAAAAAGTATTAGAAGTGCTGATTTTGTGAGGAAAGGGAAAATTTATAAAAGTACAGAAAGCCCATGCAACGCCAGGCCATGCAGCTAGTGTAAAAAGAAAAATTGTTATGAGTTAAAATATTACTCTAAAAAATTGCTAATTTTTAGATTTAATAAAATAACCCGAATAAGTTAAATATAATTTTAAACTTTTCTTGATTAACCTTTTTATCAGATTAATGCATGCAATACACTTTATTAATATTTTTACTACCGGTCATGATGTTGTGTTGATAATTACTGCCATGAGATAGAGGTAGATTGTTCTCTCAAAAAAGCCGACTTTTTTTAATGACAAATATCGTTCAAAAATAGTAATAACATTTAATTATGCACATTATATTGATTTATTGTATTAAATACACACAGTACAAAAAACAAGTGGCTTACACAGGCCTCTCTTGTGTGTGTGTATTGGGGGGTTACATTCTTAAAAAAAAACATGTAGATGTAAGTGTCAAAAGATAATCTTTATGGTAAAAATTAAGAATGTGTTGCTCTCTATGGTGAAGCGGGGTGCTCAGGTGTCATCCTCGTCACTTGACCATGTCTCAAAATTACGAGGTCGGTGGCCAAAAGCCCTCGAATAGCTGATCTGTGCGACGTAAAAAAATACTCACTCTCTCTCTAGCTGAATTCACACCAAGGCTGTCAGCGTCGAGTGTTAAGCGTCTAGCCAATCAGAGACTTTATCTCGGGCGAAATGAAGTCTCTTATTGGCTAGACGCTAGACACTCGACGTTTGTACGCCTTGGTGTGAATGAGCCTTTACTGAACATTTTTGACCAATTTTGGTTTTCTGGTCACCTGTGTACTTGCTTGATCGATTCTTTAAGAACGTCACTTTAGGAAGCAACATGAAGCTATTGGTGATGGATCTTGAAATTTTGAACCTAGGACGAGGACGACATTTAAGTTGGCACGACCCTCTCCATTTTTTTTATGCTACGTCAACGTAAGGACTCATAGCGTCAATAGATGTAATGTGTATCAGCTCTCATACATATCAGGTTCTGATGTATTCGTAACATTGAATTAAATAGTACTTCTGAGCAGAGTGACGGATTTAGGTTTAGGTCCGTGAGGCCTAAGCCTAGAACGGCAAAATTTTAATCGTACCAAAATTTTTGAAGCGGCAAAAATTTGATATCGATTTTGTTTTTATCAACTGTAAGGCCGAATTTTAATGCTCCTTTCCTTGCTTTGACAACCTTAAGATTTCTATATTAAAAGGGTAGAATTATTTTTTAAATTTTATCATTATATATAAGGGCATCAAATTAACTTGGGCTTTGGGTGCCATCGAACCTAAATCGGCCACTGCTTCTGAGAGAAGAAATTAAAAACTAAGATAGGCAATCCTTTAATCATGCAAATCTAGACTATTTAAGAAAGAAAATAATGGTGCACACCCAAAATCTCCATAAAATTCCTTTTGATAATGCCCATAATTTCTTAAAGTTATGGGCAATTTCTATGTTTGATAAAAGAATAAAAATTCAAGAATAAAATTTTGTTTAAAAATTTAATAATAAGGATTGTGCAGGTTAAGCAGGGCTTGCTTAAAAAAAATGGAATTTGAAAGAAATACATTTACTTCAGATAAGAAAACATAAAATTTGGTAGTAATCCTGTTTTTTTTTTATTTTATTGAAAAATATAGTGAATTAGTTTTGATTGCACATTATCTTAACCTTCGGATAAAAAAAAATAAAAACCACCTGTGATAACTGTGATTTAACCGTAGTTATAATTTGACATATAAACATAAACATCCTTCAAGCGTTAGTTGAGGAATCTGCACAGGAGTTCCTAAATCAGCGATTAAGAGTGTTAAACAAAACAGATAAGATTTCATTCGTAATTGATATGAGAAAAGTGAGTGGCGGAATTCATTGTGTTCTCTAAAGGAAGTATTCGTCAAAGATGACAAATTAATCACGCGATATATTCACAAAATTTTCCTTTAGTCTTGGAACTATTTTTTTTGTAAGTATTGATTTAAAGTTATTTTTCACCATACATTTCAGTGAAATCGTTGAAAATGAATTGAACCCTCTTCTATTTAAAGTTGCACTTAAGAAATCCTGAAGTTTTTTTTTGTAAACCTTTAAAGATATGGAATAAAAAAACAATTTGATTTGTGTGTTAATTTACTCACAAAAATTCGTTTCACGATTTCTTTCACAACGTAGGAAAAAAACCAAAAAAAAAAAAAAAAAACCGCTGGTTTTTTTTGAAATCTTATCAACTGGTTTCGTTTCTAATTTTCAAGTTTATTTAAAAATTTATTGTAACGATAATCTTCTTTGCTTTCTTACCATTTTTAATAATGCAATAATTTATTAATAGAATATATGGTGAATTTGGTTTTGAATTAATTATTTTTTTGTATTCATATGGGGCTAAAGTTGAATGTGTGAAGCGAATTGTGTTCCCAGAAAATGTTAAAATATTTTTCTGCAAACAATTTCCCTTCTGTTTATTTACACTATTATGAAATATAAGCCATTAATCTTATAAGAACATGATCTAATTGTAAAGTTTTTGATACATTATAATATTTTAATAGTATTGTTTTTGTTTCATATTATGTCACCAATAGGTTGCGATAGTACATAAGTACATTAAGTTGTATATTTGTCTTCAGATTTAATTTTTAAAGATAATTAAATAAATCTTACTATTGTATCTCTTTGTAGCACTTGACATATTCATAAAAATATCATTATGAATTCTAAAACGATGATGCGACTGTCATTTCATGCATTTTCGGCTGTGATGTATTTCTGTGCTTTGGTTCGATATGAATATTTGCCTCCCATGCCACACGTTAGAAGTCATGAGCATTATGCAGGACGTTTCAAGTATTTGACATATTGGAATTTGGTAATATTTCCTTTTATCTTTTGTTTATGGTTATCCTTGGGAATAATCTTGATACTCTTTGATGTGTATATATATATTTTATATGTGAATAAAAGCATTCATTTTCAGTCTCCACTTTTTGAAAATTTTAAAAATAATATTTCAAGATTTATAGGTGGGCCTAAAAAACAAAGCACGAATTAAAAAATTTGCTTATCTAGTACATATAAATTAGCAGTCAAGTTTTAGTATTTTTAGATGAAGAATTTTAAATTTAAGTTCTCTAGTTACTGGCAAGATGGAATTTTTGTACCAGTATAGGGCATGGCGAGAAATTGCGCATCTGCAAATTTATGTAAGTTGTGTATAAAGAAGTTAGAATATTACTAAATGTAAATGTATGTTTTGTTTTCTGTTAAATTCTTTATTTAATTAAAAAAAATACTTCTATGAAAATTTGTTTTTTAATACTTTTATAATTGAAATTCAAAATTTTTTGCATTAATACTACAATTGGATATCCTTACTAAAATTAGTAATTTTACAAAATCGTTATTTTATTGCTAAACTACTACTTGTCCAGCATATTTTCTTACAAAATAACTGCAGTGTTCTATAATTCACCATATGTATTATCAAAATGATGAAACAAAAATAAAACAAAAAATATTACTATTAGCATTTTCTTTTAAAAATCTCTGCTTCTCACCTGCAAATTGATTTTTAAAAATTTACGAAAGTTGATAGCCTTACGTATCTGGGCTCTGAGATGCTTTTACGGTTTGTGAAGGTATTAAAGATCAAATTTAATCAAAAGGAAAGCTAAACTACTAATTTATAAATGTCTAATTAGACCTATCCTCAAATATTCACCAGAAACTTGGACATTGATACAAAATGATGAAAATACTCTTGGTGTTTTTGATCATTGATGACTCAGAGCCGTCTTTGGAGGAACTCAAGTTAATGGCATTTGGCACAGATGCCAAATGCTCAAATTCAGAACTCTACTATGCCTTCAGGGAACCAGATATTGTCAAATATATAAAAATACAAAGAATGAAACAGGCTGGCCACGTTATTAGAACAAATAATGAACACACAACACAGAAAATCTTTTTTGGCCAAGCCCACTGGAACAAGAACTAGGGGTTGACCTAACTTTAGGTGTGGGTTGACTGCCAAAAAGAGGATTTTTTTACCCTAGGAGTGATTAATTGGAAGATCACGAGCAGAAAAAAAAAAAAGAAGATGCATGGAAGAAAATTCTTAAGAAGGCAAATGCCCACACAGAACTGTCATGCAATTGAAGATTTTCTTATAAATATTCAGTTACATAAATGTGCCACAGCTAGTTGATGTATTTGAGTAAAACCAAGAAAATGTTAATATGGGACTTCAAATGATTTCTGCAGTGCACAACCAACAAAAATACTAAACACATTTATAAAAAAAGAAATTCATGTTTAATTCTAATAAATTTAAATGGGCCGTTCACAATGTTTTTGTATGGGTTGTGTTATTCAGAAAATTAGATAATTAGGTAAAATTTGTAATAAGTATGTAAAATTTATTAATGAATATTAATAGCTTAAAAACAATTGCATAGCGGCTGTATAATGTTTATATTTTTTTTACTTGAAGATATTAATAGTGTTACTTTTAAAAACTTTGACATGAAGTTTTAATGTTCTTGACTCATACAAATCTAAAATTTGTTCTACTTTTTCACAGATTGTGCAGTTTTTGTTCTTCGCAGCTGCTTGCATTATTGATTTAATGAAGACTTCAACTGGAGGTTTTTATAGAGTGACTAGAATAAGAGATAAGATATATGCTGGTATTGTGTTGCCTTATGGCATTGTAAGTATTTTCTTCTGAAAGTTTGAGATTTATCATATTTTAAAATTTGTATTCAGTCAAATTTTATTTAGTTTCAAGTGGGTTGAAAGAATTTTCAAGTATAAAGTATAACAGAGCCAAGCTTCTGTTATTGTGGAAAACGTTTTCTGGTTTAGAATTTACACTTTTTCTATATATCTCTGTCTATGTAGTAGATTGACCAGTGGCATAACGTACACCCTTGCAATCCCCGCATTATAGGGGCCCCAAAGCCTGACTGTGGCCAAGTACCTACCCTTCATAAAATCCAACTAGGGGTCCCAAAACCTGAATTTGCAGGGGGCCCAAATGTTCTCCATTACGCCACTGAGGTTGACTTAAAATTGCTTTATTTATTCTTTTCACAAAGCAAGTCTTAAAGTGTTCTGTAGTTTTTTTTTAGTTGGATACTTATAAAAAGGATTTTTCTTTTCGCCTTCATTCTTCCCTGTGATTCAATTGTTATTGTTGAAAAATCTTGTGTAGCTTAGATAAATTTAAAAGAAATATTTAATTTTGGAAAGATGGATTTTTTTAAAAAATTTATCTTAAAATATAAACTACAAAGAAATTTTGTGAAGATTTTTCTTAGAAAGGCTGCATTAAATTACAGCTTTAAGTTAGGGAAACTTGCTAAGTTTTCCATCAATTCAATATTTCTAGCAACAAAATAAGAAAAAAATTCAAACATTTTTTATCATACTAAACTTAACCCCTGTGGTTTTTCAATGTCTTAATTTTTCACATTTTTTGATTTATCAAATTCATTGTGTTATTGCTATGAAAAGTATTCATTTTGTTCAACCATTCTATGTTATACAATTCTTTAAAATTGTCCCTATTCCAACCATTTAAAACAAGGCATATTTTTTCTAGACAATTCACAAATCTTTCTATAGGTATAACTAGACTTATGCAACATATGTTATTACATATTAAAAAAGACAACATTATTTGAAAGTTTTTTTTCTTCTATGCCTGTCATGGGTAACCATGAATTTTATTTGATTAACTTTTTCTGATATTTCTTTGAAATCACTAGTTTCAAATTTTGCTCACAGCACTTCCTGGTGAATAATGCAATGAAAACCTAATTAAATGACCAACTTCATTTTGGAATAATTTAACAACTTATTTCTGGTTTGTGGTCATTAACTACTCTTATTGTAACCAAATAAATTTTTTAAAAATGTTTCGAGTATTTTGAGTTCATTGACTACAACTTTATAAGCATCAATATCTCTAATTTTTAATGATGTATTTTGCAAATTTGAAAGTTCCTCAGTCTTTTTTTAAGAAAACATGCAATAGTTGCCTATCTGGTAGATAGCTTTCTATTGGTTGCTTCATCGAGACAAATTGTGATATTGTCACAACTTGATCAGAAATATTGGCATTTATTTTTTAAATCTTATCTTTAACATTATTTCTTCTTTGAAAATCTTTTCTTTATCATTGATATTTTGAAATGAACTGAGAGCAGTTTTTATAAATTTGCTATGAACTTTTGGTTCTGTAACGTTAAAGCATAGAAAATTGCTTTAAAGAATTCGAAGAACACTTTTATTCTTATTAGGCTTAGTTGCACTAACATCAAAACGTTGGAACTAGTCTGATGTCAAAAAAAAAAAAGGCTGTTTCCAATTTGGTAAACTGAAGAAGGTTACAAAGAAATTGCTTCCAGATTTACAAGTTTAATGAGTTAAAAAATATTGCTTGTGTGTGATGATCTTTGACATATGGTAATTTCAGAATGTGCAAACTGCATTGACTTTTATCTTGGTGTTTTAACAAAACCATAATCAGCAGTCCAAGCATTTATAAAGTTTTTTACATCCTTTACTATTTTTATATCATTTCAATTATGAAGATATTAAACTTTTTATATTTAAATTGAAACTCAGATTCTGGAAATTCAGGATTGTACCCACAAGCAAGGGTAGAAAAAGGACCTGATAAGCCAAAAGATTATAAAGTCTTACCTATTTGCTATGGGGCATCATTTGTTATCTTTTAATCAATATTTGTTACTAGAAATAGTTGATAAATTTATTACGAAATAAAAATTTCTTTGTTCATTGACAAAAAGTTATCTAAAATTTTTTTATTTCAAATTGTTTAGCATGCTAAGAAAATTTTTGTGGTGTGCCAAATTTGGAGTACATGCAACATGCTCTTAATGCTTGTTGCTTGACTCTGAAGCAAATCTTATTTTAGCTGTGAGTATAACATTGGTCCAATCAGACACAGTTCAATTCACATATTACTAACACTATTTTAATTATGGCCTTCAGGATTGGACATATAGAACATAAGCCTGTGATATCCAGGTGTACAGTCCATTTATGGGTAGCCTTTGGTGCATAGTAGTGTCGGATATCTTTCCCAATGGATGTTGCAGCCTTAGGTCACTCTTTGATTCCACCTGGCTACAACAGCAACTCTTGGGTGACTAGCCACACACAGGTTTTTGGACAACTGTTTGACTTGTTTGGAATTGTTTCCATGCTTGTGAAATGACATAATCATAAATGTCAAAGAAAAGAACAGCATCTGTGTCAAGATTCGATGCATCCCAGTATTTACTATTTGGCCATTGACTTTTATTGGGACCCGAGAAATTTGCCTTTCATGTATTTGTAAAAACTAATCATGCAGTAGTTCTAAACATTTTATCAGCGCTTTCATAAAAGTCTTCGAACCCTTCACAATGCTGACTTCTTACACCACTGTCTTTTTTACATATTTCTTGACACTAAATTTGGATTAACTCTTTAACATATTTGCATACTTTTATTTACATCTGCAGCAAATTGCTGTCTCTCAAATTCAGATTAGTTCTCAAAATTAATATTTTCATCTTTGCTTAATTTTTGGTAGGGAGCATATTTGTATCTTAAAAAGTAGCGTTAATTTATGGGATATCAGATCATACAATCTTATGTGATATGGTGTTAATGTGTAATTTAATGAAGTCACTTTCAAGAAATTTTTGTTAGATTTACTTTAATACACATAAATGTATTTATTGTACATTGTAATATTCATTTCATATTTTCTTTAATTGTTGTCTTAAATGGCAAATTTGGCAAAGATAATGTATGCTACATATCCTTACTAATATTATAAATGCAAAAGTTTGTATGTGTGTATGTATGTTTGTTACTCTTTCAAGCAAAAACAACTGAATGGATTTTAATGAAACTTTACAATAATATAGCTTATACATCAGAATAACACATAGGCTATAATTTATAAAGATATTGTGTGAAGTGTCCAAAATATAATGATAATTGTCAAGTAAGTAGGAAAAACTTCTGCCATCTACAAGCTATTCTGGCATGCGCTGCAAAAGAAACCAGCAACAGCATATATATATTGTCTATGCCAGGCGACGGCTTCTAATTTATTGCTTTGATCAGTGTAATTACTATTTTTTTATTTTAGAATAAAACTAGATTTTGAAGGGAAAGGTCGTGTTAAGTCTCTTTATTTGAATAGCTACTATTGATTTTTTTTCATGTGTAAGCCATTATCGCCAAAATAGTGAACCATAAATACAATAAAAATTGATAATTTATTTCTATAGATGTTTTTTTTTATGATTTTATCATGCACATTTGGAAGTAACAAATTGATTCGTATATCAAAATAAGTACTTTTATCGCTTCTGGTATTTAAGGTAGATAAACTTTGTCTTTCACACTATATCATTTGGACAAATTTACATAATTTGTTTGTGGTTAGTAGTTAATTATAATGTTATAATTTTAATTAAATAGGCAGGCATTGAATTTTTAAAGTATAAAAATAATAACTACTGTACTGTATTTTTTGGAAGTGTACAAAAAGTACCTACTAAGAATTATGCTGCAAAAGCGTAAGTCTAATATTTTTTCCAAAGTTCTAATAAAGCCTGAGCTATGAAAGTAGCTAGACTTTTTCCAACATTTCACTATGTTTCCACTGAATTGCCATTATAATTTAAGAAATGACGTTGCTTGCGAATATTACAATTTTAACATAAAATAAATACAACAGGAAGTAATATTAACATATTAGACTTCCAGATATAAATTATTTCATTACATAAAATTTGTAATAATTTGTTACTTTTGCTGAGCAGAGATCAGTTTAGGAAGGTGTTTTCAAAAATCGTCCCACAAAAGAATTACAGGGAGTTATAAATAAAAAAAAATCCTTTTTATCTGCTTTAGATCTACTGACTTAAAATTTAACAAACATGTTTTTTTTTGCTCAGCTGAGATATGCAAAAAGCTTTTTTTTGGTTAATTTGCAATTCATGTTAGATTAACACATTAAAAACTTCTTTATCCTTCAATCTGTATAGTTTAATTTTTCAATTTACCCATGTGAAGAATGGGTATACCAGCTAGTATGTATATATAGCTCTGGTGTATTCAAAAAGGGAAATCTATAGGATGTGTATACCCTTCCTAATGGTGACCACGGTAACCTAGTGGTTGTGGTCATGAGTTCGAGTCTTGTGCCATTGGAGACCCGCAGTGTACAGGGGGCCGATGCATGTTAAATTGTCCGTATTTCAGTGTGATGTTAATATAACTCTTACTCTCTATATCCTTCCCAATAATTAAATTGTCAACATTGAATTTATGGCTGACACATTTTTAACTTTAAATCTGATTTTTATTTACAGTTTAAGATAGCATCCTCAGTCTCATTTATTCCTTGATTCATTTTGTAAAATTAATATGAATTTGAATAAGAATATATTGAATTTGAATATATCTGTAAAATCATGTTGCAACTCTTAGTTGTAAACTAATTACCAAACTAGAAAAACAAATGGCAGTTATACAAATATTTCACTTTTTATGGAATTAAGTCAAAACTTTGTTGAACATTATTTATAATTTTAAATAATACTTTTCTTATTGCAGTTTGTCGTGTTTATGTTCTGGGGATTGTATGCTATAGATAGAGAACTGATCTTCCCAAAAGTTTTAGAAACCATATTTCCTGCCTGGTTAAATCATGTTTCAGTGAGTAAAATATTTTGTTCTGTTGTGTATTCTTTCTTGCTTAATTCTCTGTATATGTAAGTTTTAAAGCTGGAATTTTGTGTTTCAAATCTTTTAATCATTCTTGGTCTTATATATATGTGAAATTTTAGGATTAAATTTCTTACATATAATTATGATATAGAAATTTGTTTTGCTAACCCTAAAGGTTATGCATCTACCCAATGCCTATTTTTTGTTTAAGAAATTTGTTTTAGATTTTTCAGTCTGTTTCCTAACCAATGTGCAAGATCTGAAGTATGTTTAATTCATATTTAAATTTAATTTTGGATTTTTTTCATAATATATTTTTAATGTCTGTTATCTTAATGATATTTAAAAATATATGTTAGTAAAATCCTCTTTTTTACTTGTAGTAATAGAAAGACGAAGATTGTAATGTGCAAACTATTTACTAAATCTTCAACTTGCTGATTAGTTGAGTTCTGCTCATTCCAGTAAAAGTAAAATAGCTGACAATTTCTGTCACCTAATCACAGACATTTTTATCAATGCCACACTAAAAGATTCTCACTCTGCATAAAAAGACTTCTTTATTGCACTAAATTACCAAGGCTCTTTTCACTTTCCACTTCTCAAATCTCAAAAACTTGAGCTTAATAAAAATGTATTTTTGAAGCATTTTTAGACCTTTTTAATTTAAGTACAATACAGCGTTTATTTTTGTTTTAAAATTTTACATAAAACAAGTTTTTAATTTTGAGTATATTAAAATTACACTGAGGAGAATTAGAAAGTTTTACATGCATTTTAATGATTGGAGATTAGAATTTGAAAGAACTACATGTGTGCTCCTCATTCATATCCTTTTTACTAAAGCAACCATGTTTAAAGAGTACTACAAAATACGTTTATGACTAAGTTGTAGGTCAAGATGCAAAATTTTGCTAAAAATGGAAATTAATGTACAAATTTTGATTGTGTTTTAACGTTTTATTTATTTGTGAATACTTACATTAAGAATTTCTACCAATTTTGGTTGCTATACCAGAATAGTTTGGTTCTTCAATGTACAACAGAGAAGCAAACTTTTTAGGAAGTACCAAGCTTTTTTGAATCAAGTATTAAATTAAAAGTTATCTTGTGAATTGAAAGTTATGTTAGATATACATGCATTTTATTTTACCATTGTAAAAATTAAGAATTTTTTGTTTTGGTGATGGGTTGTAGTAAAATGATGTAATAGAGTGGTTCTTAAACTGTGGTCTGCAGTGCCTTTGTAGGGGTCTGCGGATTCTCTCGTGCAACATTGAGATTTCCCTTTTTTTTACAGACTATGATGGGAAAATTGAAAGATGTACCATCCTAGACTAGATTACTAAATTGTCCCCAATGAAAGAAACTATACTAGTACTTGTATTTTGGTCAAGAATATTAAATTGGGTTGGGGTATTCAAAATCTTGAGGGTCTCTGCGATGTCACACTGATACATAAAGGGGGGTGCAGTGATTGAAAGCTTAAGAACCGCTGATTAATACATTTAGCTTGTTATAGTGTTTGGTAGATATTCATAAAAGTATTTCCATTTCTTAGCATCTAATTATCTTCAAATATAGAAGGTATATCGTTTAGTGCAAGATTTAGATTACAATAATCAGTGTGTGTTTCAGTGAAGTTAATTAAGTGATTACATATTGAATTAATGAGGATGTTTGACATCATATATTGGAGGACTCCTAAATTGTAAAAAAAAAATCATGCAGCCCATGGTCATAACAAATATGTGAAACCTTGAGCTAATAAATTTATATTTGGGGACTTTTATTTTAAATATTTTAAGCTCTTTTTTCTTCTAAGAAAGACAGAGTTAATATTTAATTTTTATTTGAAAATAATACTTTGGGACTTGCGTTCCTGTAATTAAAGGGTGGTTAAAAAATTCCTAAAGTAAAATTTTTAAGATTGTTTCTTACTTTTAAGTGTGATTTTTCAATTTGAACTGTGTATGAATCTCTAAATATGTATTACAGCACACTGTGATATTGCCTGTACTTTTAATTGAAACCTACGTTGTAAAACATCGTCATCCTCGTCGGCAAGAAGGTCTGAAATATGCTGCAGCTTTTGGACTTATTTATATGATATGGTATGTGTTACTTGTCTAGTATTACATTAATTTATTTTTATGGGAAAAAAATTGGGAAATTCTTTTTGAATTTCAAAAAAGTGATAGAACTTTAAATGAACACATTAAAAAAATAAACAACATAAATACTCGTTATATGAAGAAAGTAAATTTTAAAAATAATTTTTCTATGATATTCTAACATATCTATTTGATATGAATGAAAAGCAACTAAAATATTATTTTCATTTGTATTCATACAGCAAGATTTAATTAAATTTGATATTTTTGAGGATTATTTTTTAAAAAAAAACTTGCATAATGTATATTGCTAATTACTTATGAATTTTTTTTAACTTAACACAATGTAATTATGTTCTTGTTGGGATAATTCACAAAAGCATAATTTTATCAACATATACTATAATTTTAATTTAATAATTAGATAGTTTATATATTGTAGTTGTAAATATTTAGTGCAAGTGTTGTAATTTTAAACAAGTTATTTCATGATAGTTAATTAACTTTTATTATAAAACATGCTCTCTGAAATTTCCCATACTTGTGACTATGCATTACACTTGCGAAATATCCGTAAAACTTTTGATGGTATAATGTGGATATTCATACGAAGCATGTTATTTTTAATCTATTGAAAGAATGAATTTGATTTTTTCCTATTTTAGGATATTGTACCTGGCTATTGCTATGAATATATGGGTGTACCCAGTCCTTCGAATTTTAAACTGGCCACAAAAAGTTGTTTTCTTTGTGCTCAGTATCATGGTACAATTCTTCATGTATCTTATGGGAGAGAAAATCAACAGCTTGTGTCATGGTAAATTCTTTTTATTTATTTTATCTTTGGAAATAATATAGTATGTGTTATTGAAGATATGCATAAATGTCTTTTGGAAATTATAAAATAATATCGAAGGAATTTCGATACTGTCCAATTTTTAAAAATTATGTATATGCTTTTATTTTTTCTGAATTATACCAAGTTAACTTTAATTAAATCTTCCAAATTTCTACAAGTTTGAAAATACAGGGTTATTCATAATTCTCTCATGCGTTTCAAAGTGCTACGGTAAAAAAAAAAAACTAACACAATACAGAAAAAAAGAACATTTAGGAATACGGAAAAAAATGTGTTATTTACATACTTTACAGATGTTCTATGTATGAAATCTTTGTTACATGGAATACATCAATGTGATAGTCCAGTTCCTACCACACTACTCATCATGGAACTATGAACTGTGTTATCAGCATGTTATCCTTTACTTGTTATGCGAAAACTTTAGTCTTTTTACACAAGATCCAGTTTTAGTACCCTTTTTTTCATGTGATGCAGCAGAATTGCATGCAAGATGTCAATACTACCAATAATAATAATGATAGTATCATATTGAGTAGAATGTGGTAAGAAATAAACTATCACATTGGTATATTCTGTGTAACCAAGGTTTCACACACACACACACACACACACACATAGAGTATGTAAATAAAACTTGAATTGCTTCTGTATTCATCAGTTTTTTTACTGAAGTGTTTCAAAACCCTAGAGGGTGTTATAAATAATTCTGTATATAAATGGAATGTGAACATACGTAAAATTTATAGAAACCACTGTGAAGAAAAACTCAATTATATGTATATATATAGATTTGAATAGATGATGCTTTATGCTTTTAAATACTGTATTTGTATTTTTTGAAGGGAATTTATATAGGTTTCAGAATGTTTTATAAATTACAAATAATTATATCTTATAAATTTAAATCATTATAGCCATTTATATGTTTAAAATGAATATATTAAGAAAGTTCAGTTATCTATTTTGGGAATATTCTATCGAAATTACTCTTGAAAATGATTTAAGAACTCTTTTGTAATATAATTATTTTATCTGCAGAAATGAGGGGAGGAAAAGCAATATATTAACTTTTATGCATAATTGTATTAGACAGACATGGGAGATAAATTATTAAATTTTTTGATGTATATTTTCTGTAATTTTTATAAAACATGTCTATTACTCTTATATAAAATTTTTAAAAAGGGTTTTGTACATCTATTGTAACAATGTTTCTTGTTATTTTTTAAAAGAAACCTAAGTTTTATTAAAATTCAATTTGTTTAAAAACTGCTTAAATTTTGATGTATTTTAGAATATGTGTTGCCATAAAGTATTTGTGTGTATGACACTTTAGTATCATTAATTCTGATTTTTATTTTAGGTGAAACTATCATCTTTAAGACCAAATAGATATGTAGCTGCATTGTAAAGTAAGGCAGCTGTTCTACTTTGATTTTAGTGAACAGTCTACCATGAGAATGCGGAATATCAATCAGTAAATCTCTGTTGCCAAAGTAGTACAAAGAATTTTTCCATTCCAGTCTTTTGAAAGAAACTTCACTATTTTACTAGAAAAAACACCATTTTAAAAACGACTCGCTTCTTATTGTTTATATTTATATGAATTTTTTTTAGTTTTTGTTTAGAAATGTGTTTAAAACAGAATTTAAAAGAAACACTTATTATACCTAAATTTTTAGTAATGTATCAGCAATAATATGAATTTGTATTCTTTGAATGTGCCTACTGTTTTGGAGGATTTTTTTTACATGAATATGAATAAAACAAGTTTTTCTATGAAATGATTCTGTGTGATTGAATATTTTAGTTATGTATTAGATTGGACATAAATTTTTATTCTAAATAGCCCTCCATGTAGCACAATACTTATTCAACTTATGAGCCTCACTAACAAAGGGTTTCTAAATTTAGTTATTCTCTTACTGAGAGAAATTTCATACGAGTTTTTATTTCGGGATTAAGTATTTTAAAATAGGCTGTTTCATCGAATACAATTTTTTTTTTTTGAAATTTTTTAGATGTATATTTGTACATCTAATATAATTTGAAAAAAATAATAAAACATTCCTTTATTGGGAATTTTGTAGCATCTTTCTTGATTTCTCAACTAAAACTTTCTATCATAATCTGTAACATTTACATAGTTAGGTCTTTCATAAAATTTCAAGAATTATAATTTTGACACAAAATTGAAGGCTCTTAAAATATGGGCAAGTGGTTAAAAGCTTTAAAATACCAATAAAAAAAATTTTGAAAACAAATTTTTTACTTTTGTTAAATTTTATATATATATACATTTGCTTTTCAATTTACAGTAAAATAAGTGCTATCATTTGAAGTAAACATTTTTCTCACTATTTTCAAAAGTTAAATACAATTTCATCATTTATATTAAGCTATTAAGGCCATCAATAGCCTGTGTGTGTTTGAAATTTAACAAAATAGCATTGGAAATTCGAATGTATAATGAATAATATTCTGTGGAAATAATATTTACTTATTATAAAGATTGTTTCAGTTTTGAATATTTACTATATATAAAATGTAATTTTTTTTGGTAACATGTTGCCTTTCTAATAAAATTTTAGAAGTGTAGGTAAATTTCAAATTTTGTTTGTAATTAAATATTTTTTTTTTGAAAATGTAAATTATCTACAGAAGATTTTCTAATTTAGTCTTTATATCAACCATTTTTTCCTCACAGTCATGTATTGGTTATTATCCTTCACATTTTGCTATGTTTTAAAACTGAGGTAAATTCTAATATGATATAAATAGTTGCATTTTTGTAGATCCTCAAGTATGATGCTGAAGTTGTATTAGTCAGATATCTGAATAATAAAATGAGACCATCCAAATTTTTTTTACTGAAAATTATTAAGAGTTATATCCATTAAGACAGTGATTTTAATCTTTTCATAAAATATGTTATTTTAAAAACCCTTCCAGTTCCTAGAGAAGTTTTGTAATGTATAACTTAATATTGTGTAATTCATTTTATTCAATAGTTGGCAGACTTTGCATATAAGTAATGAAAATTTAACATGTCATTGATACTTAAACAATATTTTTGATTTACTCTTTAACCCCTTAACAGTCGCATATTTTTTAAGAAAATGGTCATAAAAGAGCCTATTTTTTTATTCAAGAAAATTATATGAAACAAAATATATGTTCAATATGTGTTTATTTTTAAATTTTTAGCTTGAAATACAAAAAAAATTAATTTTGTAAGAGAAGCTAACATTTAGGGGTATTATGACTGTTTCCTACACTCTTCTCACTGTGACTGAGCACGCCATACTTTCCCGCCTTCCTACTCCAACTAAAACATTAGAGCCCCATGCCGGGATATTCTGTAAACATGAAGCACAAGACGCAAGGTCTTGTCCGCATCAATCCGCAACACCTTCAAAGGTGTAATTTTCATTTAACTGCATTACTGCTTTTAAGTGTAAATATTTATTTTCTGTAATATAAACATATGTATCATCTCCATCTCTGGTTGTTATTCGAACTCAAGCAACCAATGACTGAATGTTGGTATTTTGGCAAAGAGAAAAAATTAAAAAACCTTTTCTTAAAACATAAAGGATAATTTTGTTACACTTATGCTTAATGTTTTTTAACATGTACTTTTATCCTTGTGAGATCAATTTCAAGGCATGAGATACGAAGGCCAACATCACACATAACAGTACAGATCCATTCATCATTGTTCTCAGATTCACTAACTGAACTTTAAAAAAAATCAGTTATTCCAAAATCACTCTCAGATCCATTTACACTTAAAGTAGAATCTGATTCACATCCTGACTAATTCCATAATGTATGTAATATTAAAAAATATTTTTATCACAGAATGCAACTCATGTATTCACGAAAAGCAGAACTAAGTAACTGAGCTAAGGTTACAAAAACATATATGTATAAAATAAAATATCTCCAAACACCTTACTAATAATCTGGTGAGAAATAAGAAATAGATAGTTCTAATCTTTTTAGGGCATTACTTTTGAACACTCCACCCCGGAAATATCACGGGCACGAGAAATAGAGGGAGAAATTTCACGCCGTGATTTTGACAGGAGCGAGAAGTAAGGGGTTAAGTAAAATGTTCTAGAACCAATATTTTGATGAAATTAGTAGATACATACGTCAGTTCATGTCATATCTTTAATACTTGCTGTAGGTATTAAAAATTAAATGAAATCTTGCCATTTGATAGAAATGTTCTTGACTCTTCTAAGACAATTTTATTTTTGAATGTTGTTTTGAATCAGTAAATCCAGTACAAAAATATTCCCTATAAGATTATATAAGTAGTTTTATAAACACATGGTATGATAGCTGTATCTAGTCTGAATTGAACCTTTATATATATAATTATAAGGACTATACTTATAAAAGTCATCACTGAAAAATGATTCTAAACTACAAGGCCTATTTTTATCATATAGCTTTAAAGCTATGTGAATTTAAAACTAACCAACTAATTAATTTGGTAAAAGTGCACAATGTGGACCACAATACATCTAAAGGATATATATATGTAAGGTTTTCTTCATATACACACAACAGAAATTAAGAAAATTTTTCCACACTTGAAAATTTAAGCAATTTTATTAAAAATATAAAAAAGTCACAACATATAAAAAATAGCATTGTATAAAAATAGAATATCAAAATGCTTCATACATGATTTAAGATATTTCATTCCATAACTTAATTTTGCAGATTGTGAAATTTTTTTTTTTTTATCATAAAAAGCAAATAAGTATATTTCAGATTTCATTTTGTATGCAAGAAAAAATTAAAAATCTGAAGGAACATAATAAAATAACATGTATTTGACGACAAATATATATTATAAATAATTTTCAAAAAGTTTTATTATAACTTCGATTTTTTTAAATGTATTTTTATCTCTTGAAATAAATATCAAAAATTTGCAAAGATCTACTGGCAGTAATTAATATTTGTATGAAATAAACATATCAGTATTAAACAACAAGTAATAAATATCTTATTTTCAAACAATAACAAAATTTTAATTTTCTTATGAATTAGAATTTATTTTTTAAATTTTATTTTTTGGTTCAAAATGAAGCCTTTTAACATAATATACAAAGGGGACAGGAATAAGCAAGATACAATATTGAAGTTATTTTTCAGTGAAGAAATAAAACAACTTAATTTGTAAGGTATAAATTTCATCCTAGAAAAAAAATGTAAAGAATTTTTTGATATAAAAAAGTATTGAGTATATATATTATAACTACAATTAAAATGAATTGCATTATTTTGAAGAGTAGAAGTTGGCTAAAACTGTAAGAAACAAATATAACATTTTCCAAAATGATGTAAAATTATTAACAAAAATAATTTTTCATTTTCTCTAATAAACCAAATAATGCTAAAAGATTTTTCATGAAACTTGAATAGTTACTTAAACAATATTTGAAGATATTATAGAGCAATTCATACAAGACAGGGATAATAATTTTCAGCAAATTTTAAAGCTGAATAGAAATGTAATATTGCTTATAAGGAAGATTTATTGAACACAGGAGTCAAGAGATCCTTAACATCATCAGAAATGGTAACAAAATGATTTTCTAGATAATTTTTACTATTAGATTCTGTTTCATCCAAATAGTACCTAAAATAAATTTTTATTTGTTATTACAAAAATGTCAAAAAAATTTGCAAAAGAATTGTAAGTTTCAGAATGGCATCTATAAAACTTTTAGTTAAATGATCAAGTAATTAATTATATATAATGACCAATATAATGTTTATAATCAACACAAAAGTTGATCAATATTTAATTAAAATTTCTTAAATTTAATAATTAAATTATAGAGTTCATAAGCAAAACATACAATTTCATTTTGTTTTAGATGAACCAGAACTATACCAATCATTAGTGGAAAATAAAGTTTTCATATATTTCATAAC
Source organism: Trichonephila clavipes (assembly GCA_019973935.1). Taxonomy (NCBI): domain Eukaryota; kingdom Metazoa; phylum Arthropoda; class Arachnida; order Araneae; family Nephilidae; genus Trichonephila; species Trichonephila clavipes. The sequence goes on from BMAU01005591.1 coordinate 445,039, forward strand.
CTTTAAACATTTCCCCTCCCCCTTCTTCAACTGAAATATCATAGAAATTGAAGAATTTTTATTTTGTACACTATACAGTAATATTTGGGCCGTGGGTAGCCTAGTGGTTAGAGCATCGGATTCCAGACAGGAAGGCCTGGGTTCGATACCCAATGCCACCAAAAATACCCTCCGAGTACACACGGAGTATATGCTCGTTAAATCAGTGGGTCCGAAGTCTTGTGGGCTGAGTCACGAGCGCAGGAACGGGAGAATATTTCCCTCCCCTTTAGTTCCGTGCAGAAATTGTGGAGGTGGAGATAGGTGGTGTCGCCATCTATAGTCCCTTCGGGGAATTTCGCTGAGCTAAATCGTACTGTCCCCTGTATGGTGCTCAAGCCCAACAACAGGCTACTTCTAGCCCTTTGCTCCGATGAATTTCGTGGGCCTTGATCTGACTACATCAGACAGGTGACATTAGGAACAATAACAACAACACAATAATATTTTATTACCTCAACTGATAGTACAGTTTAAGTAAATGATAAACTTAATAGTGCTTAAAAATTATGCTCAGCACATAATATATTGTTATGAATTAATGTGTTAAAACTTTTCATGCATACAAATTTAAAAAAATTGTACCTAAAATTAATTACTGTAGTGCAACCCCTCCCCAACAAAATCGTTATGAAAAAAATATTTTTAGATTAATTAAATTTTTAATTCAGAAAATCCAAGCTTTCTTTAGAGAAATTCCTAAAAATCCCACATATTTTCTATTCTAGATAGATTGCATAAAAAGAAGGATAATGTGATTTGCAGTATTTTGAATGTTAAATTTAAAGGATTCAATGCGTAGACTATCACATAGAATATAATGTGCTTCACTAAGCACTAAATTTGTTATAAATTACTCATATTATAATTTTCTCATTTAGATACAGTAAAAATAAAATTTGACGAACAATAATAAAGAAAATAATAAAAATTAATAAAACAAAATTTTTAAACATATTTTTAAATCTACTCAAAAAAAATTATAAAGGTCTTGCCTCTGCGGCTAAAGGTGTGGGAGAAAGGGAAGGAAGACTAATTATATTCAAAATCCCTTAATTTATTTAATCCCCACAACACACATTCAGTCAACCAAAGAGTTAAGAGATGCACTCAATTAATTAATATGAAGACAATTAATGAGGCATGCGAGATACGAGAAGACTTTAAATACTTAGTACACTTACTTAATTCAATAGCTCTGACTTCTTAGCTACTTAATCTAGATTCATTCCCAAGTGACAGATTGTCACCTTAGGTAATACAATTATCAATTACTAAATATCTGCGTCTCACTTTAAATTTGATTAATCACTGCTCCACTAGCAGGCTACCCTATCTCTCTCTCCTTATAATATGAAAGCCTAGACTTTATATAGTAATCTTAATTTGCATGTTAATGTTCTCTTCTTCGGAGGAAGCTTTTTAATAAAATAATTTTTAAGGACCAAAAATTCCCCAAGAGGATTGTTAGTAAGAAGTTCACGGATAGAGGCATCACAAAATTATTAAAAAATAAATAATTAAAACACTTTCTTAATCTTTTTACCTTTTTTATTACCAAGGAAACACATTACATCAACATAGCATCTTGTCTTTATAGTAATATGATTTCAAGAATATTTAGAAGAGGATTTACTTTACATTTATTTTAAATCATTCAAACATGATTGACTAGCTTCAAGACAAGTTTCAAAAAGCTAGTTTCTTAAGTACTGCAACATATGATACCCTGTTTAAGCATACAAGTATGTGTATGGGGAATAGAAGGATCTTTAAAGCTTATTATAAGAAAACAAAATATTTTATGAAAAGTGCTTTTATCCACTAACCTATAATTTACCATCATGCCACAAGAATTATCCAATCCACGAGGAGACATATCTGCCAACCAATTCAAGCGCCATAGTACTGCACCATTTCTCAAGTGAAAATGAGCTATGAATGAAAATAAGAATCCATTAATAAAACAGTTTTATATGAACCTATTTTTATAAATATTTCTTCAAAGTGTAGTGAATGTAAAATGGTCAACAAAGCTATATTTGAAAGCTTATTCCATATATAAATCATTCAGTGGACAGAAACAGTTAAAAGAAAAAGCAAATTCTAAAATTTTCACAACAAAATCCACGAAAAAATCTCTTTTTGCAGGAACATAAATAATTTACTTATAAAAGGAATACAAATTTTTCCAGTCTCTTTTCTCTAGAGAATTTTATAAGTAAATAAGTTTACTCTATTTATTTGCATAAAGAAATATAATTAATTGTAATTTATACAACAGGAGTGTTTTTATGAACCTCAAATGAATAAAAAAAAGACAAGAGTACAGAAAATTACCAAAATGCTATGTATAAACACGTTTATTTTTTCACATAATTGCCATGATGATCCAAGCATTTGTCATACCGGTGGATGAGTTTTCCAACACCCTCTTCAAATAACATTGCCACCAGTTATATGAGATGGATTTGAATGTTGTTTTAAAACTACTCATTGATCTGGAAACTTTGATCTCCTAATTCTTTTTTCAGTTTAGGGATGAAAAGAAAATCCCTCAGGGCTATGAGTAAATTCGGACTATATGCTGGGCAATCAAACTCCTGATGTCCATTTCTTTTGCTTCAAATGACACTTTGTAGTCATTCTGTTTGATAAATCATTCCTAATTCTTTATTGATTGTCATCTCTGGTTCCATAAACAATAATAAAAGCATATTTTGGGTGTCAAAAAACCATAGCCATAACCATTCTCTTGGAAAAAAAAAAAGAAAGCGTGTATCAGTATGAAAACGCGTTAAAAGTTAACTTCTTTGGCTTACAAAAGCTTAATAAAGCTTTATTTTGAAGTAATCTTATATATATATAATTAACAAATTTATTATTATCATTATTATTTCAAACTGTATTTAAAAAAAATAATTAGGATGGAAAAGGTATAAGTATAGACAAAATTTTCATTTTCAATACATAATACTAAAAAAAATTTTTATTTTATGTATTTTGAAAAAAGTATCATCATTATTAGTCTACAGTCCCTGGCCAAATTATTAGACACACTCCTGTTTTTTAATAAAATTCATTGATTTATATAAGTTTATATGCAATACTTTCGTATTTAAACATATATCCAATGGATTTTAAATGAGTAAATTTATGATATATTTTGTATTTGTATTTATTTTTCACACATGGCAACACAAATTTAATAAATTGTCACACGAACGTGAACAAGTCAAAAACCTGCTCGAGTCGCGTTTGTGCATGCTTCAGTTGCGGACGTGTTTCTGTGGGTTAATGTGCTTTGTTTGTTAATTTAGCAGTTTTATTTTATGCAGTTATTTGTTTATTTTGTGTGCGGCATTTAAATGATCAGTTTGTACACTTTCAGCATGGGTAAAAAAGGCAATTTTTCACTATGTAAGAAAGCAGAAGTAAATTCCATTGTGAATGCAAAATTGTTTTCAAACCGCGAAATATCGCAAAAGCTGAAAGTTTCTGAAGCTAGTGTACGACGTATAAAGAAGAAAATTGAGTCAGGGGAAGAATTGAGCCCCAAAAGAAAGAAAAAATATGGCAGAAAGCCTATTTTCCCCCAAGGTCAGAAAGATCTTTTAAGAAAATTTGCCTTGAAAACAGATTTGCTACCACAAGTGATAAAATCACAAATCCAAGATATTAATGTGAATGCTTCTGAACGCACTGTTCGAAGAAAATTAAAAGATTTAAATTTTAAGACCTGCCGTCCCACCAGGAAGTCCAAGTTAACCCTTGCAACAAAAGCAAAGCATATGAATTGGGCCAAACACTGGTGTGATAAAGATGTGTACTTCTGGAGATCGGTATGTTGTTATAATTTATTCACAAACAAAGTGTGTTTAACCATTTTCTAATACAGAAGGAACAGCAAAAATGTTTATTTATTATTTATTTTTGACACGTCTGCTTTAGTGATGAAAGAACATTTGAAATTTTGCAGAACAAAACTTAGTTTGTGCGTCGTCGTGATGGAGAAAAGTTTCATTCTGACTGTGTTGTTCGGACTGTGAAACACCCTACAAAAATAATAATTTGGTCAGTCATCAGTGGCAAGGGTACTGGACGTGGTTAAAGGTATGATGCAGCAAGACCAGTACAAGATGTCTTGCAAAATCGCTTTATTCTGCAGCTGGAAGAATGGTTTCTAAATGGAAAACCATACATTTTTATACAAGATGGAGCTCCCTGACATACAGCTCGGTCTATCAAAGCTTTTTTGGCAGAACAAAATATCCCTTTGTTGGATTGGCCGGGTAATAGCCCTAATATGAACCCAATCGAAAACATTTGGGAGTTAATGAAAAGAGAAGTGGCTAAAGATGTGATTACAAATAAAACACAGCTTTTAGAAAGAATAATTCACGTGTGCAATCATCATCCTCAAATGCAGGAGACAGTACAGTCTTGTATTGATAGCATGCCGCGCAGAATTGAAGCTCTCATAGTGGCTAAAAGTGGCTCAACAAAATATTAATATTTAATTATAATTGTTCCTGTTTTCTTTCAAGAGCCAATAAATACATATTTTTTTCTTTAATGATGAAGTTTTATTTGTGATAATAATAGATTATTAAATGGACAACCAAAAAACACACACTGTATCTGATGAATACATAAAACCTGTATAGTATCACCCAATAATTAAAATTTTTTATAAAATCTTATAGTGCGTCTAATAATTTGGTCAGGGACTGTAAATCAAAGATTTGCCTCGAAACAAAAATGCAAAATGTTCCATGCGTTGCAATTTTTGTCAAATTATAACAAAACAAACTTTCCAGAAGTATTCATCTAATGTATAGTTATAAATTCTTGGATGCATTGTAATAATAGTGATAGGGTGAAAGAATAAATTAAAGTTTTTAATGTATAGGAAATCATTAAAATTCTTGAAATTTTTATATAAAAATTTGCGTTTACCCATATTTTGTAAATTATCATATAAAACATTACATTGCATGCATACATTTGTAAAGAATTGCTTAAAGAAGTTAAATCAGGTGAAAATATGAAATTTTAAAAAAAAATCAAAACACATGGAAAGTTTTTAAATTTTTAAAAACTATACTCGTTTTTTTCTCACCATTTTTTTATATGATTTTAGTTCTAAGTTACATAGAGCCAGTAAAAATTTGGGACATGTTTGTAAAAAATTTTACTGCCCACTGTAGTCTTAAAATATACAAATTAATGAAGCACTATATAACACTTTCACAACAATCAAATTAATTACACCAAAGTATATATACGATTTAAAAACTCACTTCTTAAACTGGATTTAGAAATTCCATTCGATTGAAAACTTAGTAAACACAATCTTTTATTGCCAAACTATTGGAAGAAATGTTGTGTTGCCACTAAATTTTAAAACAATAGATTGTTTGTATTATTTCCTTAAAAGAATTTTAAAACTGTATATTCAACAAACTCTCTTTAAACTAATTATTGACAGATTTTGAACCATTTAAATGCCTACTTCGGGTAGATTAAAGACTCACTTCCGATTTTTTTAATTCATAAAATTGATTATAATTTGACTTCTAGGTAACGTAAAAACAAAACAAAGTATGTATTGCAAAGCTAAAAGAGGAAAGGCTTGTTAAAGCTGCTGTTGAATGAGGAGAGGGGGGGGACTAGCTCAGGGCTAATAGACAAAAAGCACAAAAATTTTTTTAAAAGCCGTAATTTTTAATCTATTTTTTCAATCTTTGAACAGATTACGGATAATACTATTCTACATATGGAGAAAAAGTTTCGTTAGATTATTTTTTATAAATAATGAAGTTATTAAATATTTAATTAAAATGTTGAGTATTTTTTGAAAAGTCGCAAAAAAAAAAAGATTCCGTCATTTTTTTTTTATGACTGATTCTAAAAGAGAAAAGCATGAACTTGTTTAGAATAAAATATCAATTCATTAACTCAAAAGGAAACTTAAAGGGAATGATTTAGAAACCATTTTTATAAAAGCATATCAATTTTGACTCATTTTTAAAAAAATCGTAAAAAATAGAAAATATTATTATTTTGTTAAAAAAAAATATACCATACCGTGGCGAAAAAAATGATCTTTCCGATTCTGTAATTATTTTTTGTCTGAGATAGATAGTATGAGTTGGATGGCGTTTTTCAAAATGGGGCAAAATTCAGAACTTCATTCATTTCTACCTTACGTTTATCACTAACCGTAACTGGTAACGGAAATTTCTTCCTACCGTGCCATAAGAAGTTAACTTCAATTGTTTTAATCTTTTTGGTTTGTTTGGTGAGTTTGAATACATTGGTACTTATGGCTGTTTTGTTTTTGGGGTGATGTAATGAATCCAGTTCTCATTTGCAATAATAATTGATTTCAAGAAATCTTTATCTTCAGGATAGTAATGTCAGACAGCACTTTTATAACCCATTGAGTACACATTTTTTTTGTATTGGAGGTGTGTTCTGTAATGATCCCGTTAAGAGATTATCTTGATTTCAGGAAATTGTGTCTGTGCATACATAATTCATTTATATAAACCTCTGTTTATGTTAACTCATTAACATTCTATGGTGAATTTCTACTTGAAGAAATTGAATAATGCTATGCAACTCAAATCAGTTTCCCATTTCATCTTCAATGCTCAATTTTTCATCAAAAGTTTATTGAGTAGCTTTAGTGCAATGCTAACATAATAAAACAAAACCATGTTATTTAAATTAGTATAAACATCAGAAAGTAAAACATTTATTACCAACACTATTCAAAGCATTGGCTCTTCTCTTCTCTGCATACAGATAATGAGCACAAATCTTCATCAAAGGAGCTTTCAAGAATTCTTTTAGATTTTCATCATTTATCCAACGATTTGATGCAATCAGACTTTGAAAAGTAATCCACATACTTTGCTGGTCCAAAGCAGATAGAAGATTTTTTAAATTAGATTGATCTCTTTCAGAGAAGAAGGATATAATTACAGAGTTTCCTAAAAAAATGGAAAGATGCATAAGATTAATTTAGTTATTAGGTATAATTAGTCATTTTTAAAAACATTCTTCAAAGCAGTAATTTTAAAATAATGGTTTGCGATAAGATTGTAAGAGTACAAACACAGATAAAACTATTTTTAAATTAAGTTTAAACAAGCAGTAAGTACATATTCTTTTTTTTAATGATTAAATCCTTTTAAAACTAGAATATCTATAACCCAAATAGATAAATATTAATAAATTTTTAATGTAGGTGAGATGGAAAATAAATTGCATATAAAAAAGCAATATTTGGAATAAAGCTAAAAAATAACAGAAGCGATACTTTTATTTTTAATAAAAATAACTTTCTGGTATTTTCCTTTTTTTACACATCAAGTAAAATTTTCATACTAGTTATAATATTTTTAGTACCATAGTATTTGATACCATTATGAAAACACAAACAGAAATTTTTAAAGAAATTTTTGCTTAACATATTTGAACTCTTGAATGTATGTCATTTGGTGAAACTTTTAACAGTAGGTAAGGTAAGAGAAGATAGATTAATATATATATATATATATATATATATACTGTTGGACAATTGCTAAGGACGGATAACACTATCATCCATAGCAACCACAAAATGAAAGGAAGCAAAATGTGGAAAATTAGAATAAGTGCGGGATATTAGTAAGAAGTATGAGTATGCAAATTTTTTTTCAACGTCTGTTCATCACGTGATAGCGTTCATAAGAGCTTTAAAGGTTTTGACGCGTGTGGACAGTTGTTGTTTCAAGTCAAAGTTTTACAGGAAAGATTTAATAGACGAACTTAAAATTTTTGGCATGTCTTCCCGACATCACATAGATGATTTTATGCGTGGCCGAATTATTGGAAAGATTGAAGAAGGGCGAAAACTAACAGATGTTGCCAGGGAGTTTGACATCGCTCACAGCGTTGTTTCACGACTGTGGAAGTCATTTAAAACTACTGGAATGTGTAGTAGACAGCGCGGGGGAGGTCGTGTTAGAAGTATGACGCCTGCAGAAGACAGATATATCGTCCTATCAGCAAAAAGGAACAGGCGCACCACAGCTCAGCAGGTGGCAAATCAGTTTCTTGCTGCCTCAGGAAAGCAGATCTCCCGAAAAACTGTTGCCAGACGTTTGAGGGGAGGAGGACTATACGTACGCAGACCTGTTGTGTGTGTCCCATTGACCAGACAGCACTGTACTGCCCGTTTGCAATGGTGTCGTGAGCATAACAATTGGACTGAACAGGACTGGGCATGCGTACTATTCTCAGATGAGAGTAGGTTCAGTCTGTCATCGGATTGTAGACAAACAACTGATCTGGCGCGAGAGTGGTACTGCTTATCGTCCAGAAAATATCCAGGAAAAGGACCGATATCCGACATGCAGTATCATGATGTGGGCCGGCATCATGATCAATGGCCGCACGCACCTACATGTGGATGCGAATGGAACTATGACGGGCCAACGATACATTGATGAAGTTCTACTTCCTCATGTTCGTCTTTTCCGTGGTGCTGTCGGTGATAAATTTGTTTTTATGGACGACAACGCAACATGTCATTGAACACTTGCTGCTCAGGATTGTCAAGACAGCGAGAGTATTCAACGTCTCGTATGGCCAGCGTGTTCTCCAGATCTAAACCCCATTGAAAATGTGTGGGATGCTTTGGGGAGGCAAGTTGCTGGTCGAAACTATCCTCCGACAAACAAGAACACCCTCATCCGTGCACTCAGAGGAATGGGATAAATTGCCTCAACAGCTGCTGGATAATGTTGTGCAAAGTATGGTACGACATGTGGAATGTTGCATCACACTCCACGGTGGACATATCTCGTACTGATACCTTTCTTTAAGGTGCCTGCTGACTTTTAGATGCATTGTTCCATTTCTCCATACGCAGATCAAATGAACATTTTTTTTTTCTTTCAGATGTTTCACAGCTTTTGTACTTTCCAGAATAAATGTTCTTTATTCTAATGTCTGAACAGTGTGGCAACTATATTTTATCCTACTAGGCCTCATGTCTTGCTTAATGTTATGCTACATAGCAATTTGTGATCCGTTCTTAGCAATTGTCCAGCAGTGTATATATATAATTTCAAATTTAGCTTGTTGAGTTTTTGTATACAATTCATATTTAACTCATAAAAATAGTTCTTTCTAGAGGTACACAGCAACTTCCACAATTTTCACAAACTGTTTCTCTATATAAATATAAACATCTTCTATCAGGATCCTTTTTTGTACATGCAAGCATTTTAAGATAATTTTAAAAATTAAATAGCACAAAACAAATAAATGGAAATGTTTTTAAAGAGTTTTGATTATTTTCCTTTTATTATGAATCAAAAATTTTTTTTAATATGGGAAGCATATTTTATTTATATTAATATACTAGCTGGTATACCCGTTCTTCATATGGGTAAATTGAAAAATTAAACAATACAGATTGAAGGATAATGAAGTTTTTAATGAGTTAATTTTACGTGAATTTCAAATTAAACATAACAAAAAAAAAAGCTTTTTGCATATCTCAGCTGAACATAAAAAAAAAAAAAAAAAACAAATTTGTTAAATTTTAAGTCTGTAGATCTAATAGCTGATAAAAGGGATTTTTATTTATTTATAACTCCCTGTAACTCTCTTGTCAGTCGATTTTTGAAAACACACTTTCCTAAGATAATCTCTACTCAGCAAAAGTAACACATTGTTACAAATTTTGTGTAATGAACGCTTAAAATAGTGTAAATAATTTATATCCGGAATTGTTATACGTTAATATTACTTTGTGTTGTATTTATTTTATGTTAAAATCTTGTCACCACTTCTCCCTTTGAAATATAGTTTTATTATGAAATAAAAAAAAATAGTGATTACACTAATCAAAGGAATAAATTAAAAACAAGCATGCACTGAGGCATGCCGTAGACAAAACAAACAGGGAAGGTTTTGCTTCACAGAAAAAAAGTTTCTTGACAATTATCATTATATTTTGGAAACTTCACACAATATCTTTATAAATTATAGCCTATGTGTTATTCTGATGTATAAGCTATATTATTGTAAAGTTTCATAAAAATCCATTCAGTTGTTTTTCCTTGAAAGAATAACAAACATCTCCACACAAACTTTCATGTTTATAATATTAGTAAGGATAATTCAAGACACACACAGTAGTGAGATTAAGAGGTAATTGTACCAGTTGGAAAATTGTAACCTAATTTGTTCCAAATTCAGCAAAATATTTGGTTGAAATATACTTTCAATTGTGTTTTTAATAAAATAAAACAAACTTTTTTATATTTAAAATTATTATTAAGAGGAATGAATTTTTTACTAAGTGTGATTTCAATCTTACTATAGTAAATACAATACAAAAACAGAATTCCAAAAATTAAGATTGTATTTGTCCAATATAATAAAACCTAGACTAAATTTCAAACACATTGTCAGACAGAAAAATGCAAATTATTGTGGAAATCCACAACACTGCAACTTGTAGATCTGTTGACAATAATGTTTTTAAAATTTGAAAATATTCCAGAAAAAGATAATTTTCCCCCCTTTTATCTTGGTAAAGCTTGGTCTCCTGATATAGAGGAAATTTTAAAATAGCAAATTACATATATGTTCAATTTAAAAATTAAATTTCTTAATACAATATGTAGGGCAAACACTTGTGTTTTTATAGATTGAATGTTTAATGTTGCAAATCTCTTAATGAGATTGGACTAAAATTTTACAAACTATATTAGTACATTAAAAAAATGTTTAGAAACATAACATATAATAGCACATGCTATATATAACTTTAGAAGTATGCAATTGTATAACTCAATTTTTGTATTTTTATTATCATTGTTGATTCAAATACAGTCAAACCTCTATATTACGAACCTCTATATTGCGAATTTTTCTATACAGCGAACTTTTTCCTGGAACCTTAAACATTTCATGATTTTCTTCATAAAATAACCTCTCTATAGCGAAGTGCATTTTCTATATAACGAAATTTTTCTTCTGTGAATCAATTTTTTTTCCTCCCTATTTTTAAAGTATTTCTGAACATTTCAAGTTATTCTCTCTTTTTACACAGTTTAAGGTGGTCATAAATCTTGAATTGAATTTAATAGATCTAAACTCGCCGAGAGCAATAGAGTTCTGGACGTTTTATGCAAGATGTGCAACCTTTAACCCCCATTGTCCAGTTCACTAGAAACATCTTCGATATCCACTTTCACACTCAGTGGAGTTGTCCCGTGTTCTAGTTATTAAGTAATGTATGTTTAATATTACTTGTATGCTTGCATTTGAGAATGTCCTTAAAATTCATTAATTTTAGAAAATATTATTTTCTTAGTATTGAAAATATAGCATATTCTTTGACATTCTTTTTTCTTGTTTTCCTTGCAGTTTTTCTTTCTTTTTTTTTTTTTATGGGTATGATGTATAAAATAAACATAGTAATTTTAAAAAAGGTGTAAATAATTACTTTTTTAATGTATAGTTTTTATGAATTTAAAATCTGTTTTATGTGGTTTCTAAAGTATATTGAAAGATGAATCTCTATATAACGAATTTTCCATATAACGAACTTTTTTCTGGGATTTAGCGACTTCGTTATATAGAGGTCCAACTGTATTTTAATACAATGCAAAAACAAACTTTTTTCAGATATTTGCTCTGTAAGATGGAGATTTCACAAACCAAAAATAAATTTTAAAATTCTCCGCACATTGAACTGCAAAATGCCGTTCTTCTCTTGTAATTGCTAGGAAATGTTGAAATAAATTGAAATATAACATAAATTAGAAATTAAAGCTTTGATTCAAACTACATAAAAAAGTAAATTTGCAATAAAAAAAATTAAATGAATTTTTTATTCAACATTTAAAAGGTAACAGTTTATTTCACTGCAGTTTTATTTTCTTAAATTAAACAATCATAGATAATAATTTAAAATATTTAAAAACGTAAAAAAAAAAAATAATAATAAAATAAAAAAAAAATAGTAAAAATGAGAAGAATTAACAAACCAGTTCTTAGTTTTTTAATTTCCAATAAAAGCCATTCCCGAAAGCCAGAAATAGGAGAAAGAGATGATAACTGAGATACATGAGGAAATTCAGCTAACACTTCACGAACTACTTTCTTGATTAACTGATTTCCCAATTCAATACCATGTAATCCTTAAAAAGAAAAATTAAGCTATGCAAATCTAATAATTTTAAATAGTAATAATTAAAATCAATATAAAATACTAGACAATTTTTTTTATATGCTTAAAAATTGTTTTAATTTTAACTTTTACATTTGTTCTGCTACAATAACTTATGAAATCAACTTAAAATCATATTAAAAACTTCTATAGACTCTTTCAATTTTATCCATAAAATTCACTAAATAAAAAGTTATCACAAACAGGAAAAATAGATTTTGATTAATGTTTATTTATAACTCAAATATATACAAATTCAGAAATATAATTCTTTTGACTACATGATACTAAATGCACATAGATATACATTTATCACAATCCTGTAAATTTAATTGATAATACAAAATACATTTGAGCAAAAGTACAACAAATTACAGTTAAAACTACTGAGTTGGAAAAAAGTAATTCTTTAGAGTGTGACATAAAATTTAATTTTTTCTACACACAAACACAAAATGTTTAATCAGTCAAATGTGTCCTCCCTTTTGATCCATCTTTCTGTAAACTACATGATTCAATGCTCACCAAATCTCTGGCCCTTATTAGCAAAAAGTTCAGCCAAGTGTGATTTGAGACAGTGGCATAACGTGCACCCCCGCATCGCGGGGGGCACAGGGTTCTAAGGGGGGACAAAGCCTGACTGATGCAAGTGCCTACCCTTTGTAAAATTCAACATGGGGGCCTCAAACCTGACTTTGCAGGGGGGCCCAAAAGTTCTACATTACGCCACTGATTTGAGGTCATAATTATTACAGAAATTTGTAACATTTAAAAATTTTAGTAACCTTTTGAATGTAATTATAATCTGATGGTGTGATGTCAGAGCTATAAGGGGGAATGTAACATCTCTTCTCGATCCAGTGTCAATAATTTCATGAGCTGCGCTAAATATGTATAAGGTTTTGCATTGTCATGGTGGAACACAATTTCTTTGATATTTGCCTTTTCTCTTTAATTGCTTTCTCTTATTTCATAAGTGGTTGGCAGTACATATCTGAGTTGATTATTTGGTTGCTTGAAAGCAGCTTAAACACAATACAACAGTAATCCCATCAAATTGATATATCATGACCTTTTCTGCTGCAATTCAGCTTTTGATATGGTTTGTGCTGGTTTTTCAGACTTTCAGCTATGACCATTTTCAATAAATGTTCCATTATCCATTCCGGATGATCCATTTTACACCACCAGTGGTACTTTGCTTAAAAAAGGATCAACTGCATAACAGTTGAAATGTATATTGCAAATGTTGATTAATCCTGTTAAGAGAATTTCTTTCATTTCATGCAGAAACCAAATATCGAGTTTCCTGATGAATCTAAGACATCTTACATGATTTTCAATTGTTGTGCATGACACATTTAGTCTTTTTGCAACTTTTCGCAGTTATGTGACAGTTCAAATCGATTATGCCTTACATTTTTTTATTATCAACTTTAGATAGTTGACCTGAATGTTGGTCAGGGAAAAATCTCCTGAGCGAAATGTTTTAAGCCAATTTTGATACATGTATTTTGTTAAGCAATCAACCCTGAAGCTTCATGTGCCTTTTTTGTGAGCTTGAGCTGCTTTCTTGCCTTTATGAAAATAAAAAGGAAAAGATACCGAAAATGTTTTTTTTTTAACATTCTATGTTCAAACTGACTGTAATCTAACAGTTGTAAACAAAATCATCCAGAACTTTTTTCTATAGTCACCAAAATATGTCAACAACCAAATCTCAAAAGAAAAAATATAACATTAACAAAAGAATAACAAAACAAGCATAACACTGCTATTTAAACGTGCAAATCAAAATTACTTTCTGGCCAACCCACTATAGTGTTAACTCCTATTTCAAATCTTTTTAATATACATTATACTTGAAAAAAAAGCCTTTTTATTCATACTGAACTTCATATACAACCAGGAGTCTTATAAAGTTCAAAGTTAAATAATCCTTTCATTCTTCCTCATTTGTTTTCTTTTTTGATTTTCAATGAAAAATAAATGATTTTTCTAAATATTTTTCCAGATCAAAACTCCTTCATTCATTTAATCATACTACTGTTGTTAAATGGCTTACCTTATTATGACTTTAACATTTAAGAATATTAAGGTAAGTTACCCTTTTGTGTAGAAGTTATAGAATAGAAGACAGCAGCCTGAATCTCTTTAGGATTTTCAATTTCATCCACAAATTTTTTTGTAGAATTCTCAGGGTTTGAGCGTGTCTTATTTTGCCTCACAATAGACTAAAAGAAATCATTAAATCAATTTCATTTTTACATGAATATATAATACATATAATACTATTATTTTGGAATTTTATTTTGAAAAACTTTTTATTCACAATTTAAATTTAAATTTTTATAATTTCCCACTTTAATTCAAATCAATGCATATATTTATTGAAAGACATTACCAGAACTTATTATAAATACAAAATAATTACATTTCTTTCAAGTTATTTAGTTCAATGTTCTAATCAATGCTAAGTTTAAAACAGATTATCACAATTTTTAATATAAACTTACAGATATTATATGTATACATTTAATCTTTATACCAATCTAAATATGAGTTTTTTTTATGTTTTGTTATGTTTGCGTGTATTTCAGAAAATTATTTAAAAATAAAACTAAAACAGGAAAAATAACATTTTAACATATTCATAAAATTAAAAGAAAAATCTTCCCCACATTTAAAACTTGCAGTACTTACAGCAATACTGGAAGATATTTCCTTGGTTAATGCTGTATGCAACACTACAATTGGTTCTTTAGGCATACAACTGTGTGTAAAAACGTAGCATCTTCTGTAAGGTCCAACACGTTGCTTTATGTCTGTCCAATTTCTAATTGGATGCACTGCTTCATATTGTGAAATCTATACTCAAAAAGAAACATGTACATATATTTTTATATTTTATTTTTTAGATTCACAAATAATTCAATCCATGCTTGACTTCTAGTTTAAATTAGATGTTATAAAGCAAGGTACGTCAGAATGAAAACTATGAAATTATTTCTACTACTATAAAATCCAGCATATAGTGCCTACTTATACTTTCAAGCTGCATTTTTTAATTTTTATGTATATTCACCATACAACCTGCATCCCATTTTCTTTCGAAGAAACCTGAAATGTACATATGCAATGTTCTTATAATTTTCAGTCAATTATTTGAGGTATTATTCCAAACTTTACAAAAAAATAGTATACCTCCAGAACTACAATTCTTTAAGTTCATAAGGATTATCATTTCTTTTAAATAAATAGTATTTCAATGCATGCAGAAGTCTAATTTTTTTCTACACTCATCTTTTTTTTATTTTTGAAGCTATCATTTTTATGTCCGGCGTATAACACACACGCAAATTTTGATCTAATTTTTTGTGTTAATAGAGTGCATTATATGATGGATATTATGGTGATTATCTTGACTTCAAAGTAAATCTACAGTTTTTAAGCAAATCCTTAATTTTTTTATTGATATGGACTTCTGTTTATTCAATAATTAATTTTGACTTTATTATAGTTGTTAGATACACAAAGGTAAAATACAAAACTTTGATGCTTAGACTCAACAATAATTGTAAGATAAAAGAATATATACAGAATTAATGAGCAAAAACTGTGAAAAAATAGTACAGATTTGTTTTGAATTGTACCCCTGAATATTTTTAATATTGTCTAGTAAATATTCGTTTAAAAAATATTTTAGATGAATATAATTTCTTAATAATATAATTAGAATACATATTTATAAATTTTCTACTCAACTGACTGTCTGAACAAATTGTTTAAATTTAATTGGTAAATAATTGAGTAGTTGAGGAAGGAATTTATGTAATGTGTGGAAGATTTATAATTAATTCTCAGTACATTGTATGTGACCTTAAGATCTTTATTTGTTAAAAAGGAACATAAGGCTTTTTATCAATGAAATTCCAATTTGAATCTAACCAGATATTTTGAATGATAATAGTAACCTCCCACTCTCATATTTTAAAGATTTCATTTATAATATTTTTAAGTATTGAAGTATATATATTATAATAAAATAAAAGTGAATATATATATAAAAAAAAAAGTACTAGAACTATATATATATACAAACATTCAATAAATGCAAGATTGGTCAAATTTAATACTTTACAAACAAATACTTGATAACATTTGAACAACACTTTGATAATATTGAAATACCATGAAATTTTAAAAATAATGAAAGCAAACAAATCACTGGTATTTGTTGAACAATTCAATAATTCACCTTTTCCAGCATATAACATGATGAACCCCATGTAATTCTTTCAAGGTTTAAGAATCCAACATTGAAGGAAAATGAGAGAATTTCCTTTAAGTAATTGTTCAGAGCTTTTAAATAGTATGTTGTATCATCATTGAAATCCAATGATGGCAAAATTTTCTGAAATATATCATATATTTATTAAATAGTAATAGAAAATAAATAAAATTTTATATAAAAATGGACAACTCCAAATGGTAATAGAGTACACTACACAGTGGCGTAACATGCACCCCCGCATCGCGGGGGGCAGGGTTCTAAAGGGGCCCAAAGCCTGACTTTGCAGGGGGGCCCAAGAGTTCTCCGTTACGCCACTGACACTACAGTAAAATCTGAATTATAACACAAACTTATACTTTCAAGCTGCATTTTTTAATTTTTATGTATATTTGCTATATAATGCACACTACCTTTTTTTTATGAAGGAATCCAAAATGTACATGAGCAATGCTCTTATATTTTGAAGTAATTTATTTGAGGGATTATCCCAGGCTTTTAAAAAAATAATATGCTTCAAGAACTATAACCTTTTAAATTCATTGGTATGTAATTTCTTTTAAATAAACAGTATTCTGATCTATGTAGAGTCTGATTTTTTTAATGCTCTTTTTTTTTTTTTTATTTTTGAAGCTATCGTTTTTATATCTAGTACATAATGCACACACATAAATTTCAATTTAATTTTTTGAGTTAAAAATGCATGTTACACATTGAATTTTATGGTAAGTTAAAATTTCTATGTCAATGATATATTTTTAAAATAACTTTCAATTGTCTTCAACACAATCAAGACAATTTAAAGAAAATTCAATACGTAAAATGAAACTGAATTACTATATCATAAACTGAAATATATGTTAAAATTTAAAATTCATTGAATACAAAATATTTATTATGAAATAATTATACAATTAGAAATGGATGAGATTGTTATATATCAATCACATAATACATTTTTATTTCAAAGATATTCTCTTATAAAGGTACACACTAAATCTTTGATTGGAGTAGTTGGTAAGGATAAATTGTTAATAATGAATACTACAGCATGGCATGCATAAAATATCTATCATATCTTATACTAGCACTCTATATTTAATTTCATTGATATACTAAATAACCCTTTTTCCTTCTACTTTAGAATTTACAGATGTAAACAATTTTCAAAAAATGTAACTAAACAAATTTATTTCCAGAAAGCAATAATTTATAATTCCTTATCTAAAAAGAGAGAGAAAAACAAGAAAAGTTTATCTACACTTTTTCTATTATTAAGAAATATGATATAAAAATGTAAGCATTCAAAAATTGAAAAGATATGAATAAACATACCAAAAGATCTTCTCTAACATCAACTATAAACTTCACTCCTCCATCAAGTTTTCTGATGCGATTAAATGCATAAGCATAACTAGGATTGAGGATTGATTTAAGTCGATCAGCTGCTTTCAAAACAACACCAGTTCCTTTGTTCTAAAAAAATTGGAAAAAGATAAATTAAATAATTCTGGTTTTATTTATAATTTAGTTCATTTATATGGTTTGCCCAGATGAATAGTGGACATATGCAATAACGTCAGAATGACTGCAGCTATAACAGAGCCACCAAACAGGGACACAAAGGACTGTAGGAAATGTATACCACATATGTTGTTTAACAGTGAAACCTGTTAGTGGTAGAGGAAATTAATTGAAAGTAATGTTGTGCCATATAAGGATGCATCCAGATTGGAATAACCCAAGTGAGTATGATTTCTGATTGCAGGAGGTAATTTTAATATGGACATCTAATGAAGAATAGTGGCAATCTGTGGCGAGCACTGTTTAGGTATCTGGGAACACAGATGGTGCAAAAGTTTTTAGAAGGGCAGCAAACAATATTTGATTTCCATGACAATGTCTGTCCACATGCCTGTCGTGAAACCAAGGCAACTTTAAAAAAATCCATTGGGAAGTGTTAGAGCACCCACTGTACAGTCTGGATTTGCCGCCCTGTGACTTGTGGGCCTTAAGGTCACTAAAGAGAGTATAACATTTCTATTTGGAAAATGAAGTGATTGAAGCTGGGTTGGACTTTTTCAAGAATCAACCATGTTCTTTTTAGAGTGGATATAAATCTGATGCCAAAAGGATGGGACTTGTGTTACAGCCCCCAGGGCAATTTTTTTGATTTCCAATAAAATCATTCTTTTCATTTGCACAACCCTTATAAATCATGTATTCATATAAATGATAGCTTATAATAGCATTGTAATATAATTTTAGAAAAATAATTCTCTTTTATATATTTTACTTATAATTTTAATACAACAGTTTTAAAATTCTTGACAAAATATTTAAATTTTTGTTTAAAAATACATTTTTTACTAAAATATCATTTAAGACAGTACAGTATAAAGCTCTGACAAATCAGCATTAAAATAAAATTCAGTAACTTCCAGTTTACCAATATATATATATATTAATTAGCTTTAGCATTTAGTTAGAAATTCAACAAAAATGATTCCCAAACCTTAGATGTGATGAAGGATTCTGCTGCTTTGCTAGTTCCATCTTGATCAAAATTATACTTGACAGCAAGTTCTTTTAATACATCAATTCTCTGCTCGGGTGTTAATTGAATGTATTTTTTACAAAATTCATATGATCTAGACTAAAGAAAATATTTTATTAAAAACCTTTTTAGATCTAAAAAAAAGATACTTAATATACAATGTGCAACATAAAGAAATAAAAAGACATTAACATTAATCAATTGATGTTTTAGAGATTTAATAGTATGATATCAATGCATGTACAATGTGGTGCTTTCAACAAGTTTATTAATAATCTCAAACAATGTTCTAAACATAAAATTGACTAAGTAAACAATAAAACACTGTGAAACAAAAAATAATTTTTTTTTTCATCTCCTTTAAGAATTTACCAAAATTAAGCATTTAATGAACAATTAACTACAATATTGTTGAAATATGTTGCTTTATTTAAAATATAAGATATGTTTTAAGATGATGATATATAAAATACATTTATGTTGGTAATATATAATTCATCAAGTAATTAATTATACACTTTAAGTATTAAAGAATTAATCATTCCTCAATCATATGACTATTTTTAAAATTTATTTTCCATTATATACATTTCAAGAAAAAAGATAAAAAATATACAAAACATTTAAAAAATTTTTCACATAATCAGCTACTTTCATTATAAGGTCCATTAAATAAGGCTTTTGTAAGAAGAGGATTTAGAAGTAATAAAACAAGTTTATAATTTTAAATATAATATCAAAATAAATTCAGATTAAAACAAATTGTTAATGTGGTTAAAAAAAGGAAGAGGTTGTATATGCTACTTTGAAATGTAAATTTTAAGTAAATAAATACATAAGATATGAAAATTTTTGCTTTATTCCTAAAATAATAAGACTTTTAAATTGTTAGCTTATGTATGAATTATAAGGAATAAAGAAAAAAATTAGCTTAAAAAGAAAAATTTTTAAAAGTTTTGGTTAAAGTGTAGTATAGGGGGCTATTTGGCGGTCTTTTTTTTTTGGCGACTAAAAGTGGTCGCCAAGGTACTTTATTCAGAATTATTTATTACTTATTTTAGAATTAATTCATTATCTCACCATGAGATTTAGATAAAAATCACCAAATCTGAAGAAAAATCGCCAAATCCAAAGTGGCCCTCCTATACTACACTTGAGCCTAAGTTTTAAAAGATATATGAACTAGACTGTCAAATACTTTCTGTAAATATTGAAATACACAAATCTGCAGTTAATTTCTATGATAATTATGCAATTCTTACAAAAAAACCTATGCAATCCATTAAAAGTTATTCACAATGAATCAGAGAAAGATAATATAAAATGTAAAGTATGCAGAGAGACGATTACATTATTAAAATAAACAGAAATATAAATAATCCATTATTCAAAATTAAACAAACTTCTGGTAGGCTAAGCATACAGAATTTTTATGCAGTAAATAATTTGATACTTAAAATATATAAAAAGATGAATAAAATACCTCTAATGGCATATCACTTGGATGAACAATAAAATCTAATGGAGTTTTTACGGACAACATCTTAATTTGTGGATTTACTTTCAAAATAACTCTACACAACTTTGGTGAAAAAAAACAAGACTTCAGCTGAAAATAAACAAAGTAATTACATATTAGGCTATACATTTTTAAGTTTTCAACATTTTTTAGTAAGGTACAGACTATAGGGAAATTAAATTAAAAAATTTTCAATTTAGCATACTTAAACCATTGTCTACTTTTTAATTTATATTTTTGATTAAAAACAATTAAATCATGCATAACTTTATAACAGTTGTAGCCACTATATGAGCATTGATATTGAAAATGTATATACATATTTAAGATTTTAATGTATATGATATTAGATTGATTGAACACAAGTACGAACATTTAGAAATAAATCCTTTTAAAGAGTGTTAATACATGTCGTACTATTTAATTTGAAAAGTGATGAGATATAACAGATTACTGGGAGGCAGTTGTTCCTTGCCCAAATTAATTTGCATGACAAATTAACAGTTTGCAGTAATATTTTTGTAAAAAAATAACAAGACAATAACTGAGAAAAGTAGGTAATAAACATTCAGCTTGGTAGGAAAAAGTAACCCAAGACATTAATATCCAAAAATAATTTAAAAAAATTTATCATAAAAAAATATTGCATTTAAAATTCCTCTATTTTAATATAATCAGATATTATGATAATTCGAAGAGTAATATCAAAATAATTACACCCTTTTTCTTTGTTAAAATATTTTTCATTATCATCACAAAAGTTCTTACTTTTAAATTTTTTGAGAAATAATTTTCTGAAAGGTATTCTATAGCAATACCCACACTATACCATCTATTTTACAAAAATGATTTTTAAATTTATAAGTTCATGAATCATAATTTAATTGCTTAAATTTTTCGAAAGCAATAATTTTTTCTAAATTGAAGTAATTATAAAATCTTCAGACTTCCACATTTTAAATATTAACTTACTAAAAGGAACATAGCTGAATGAAAATAAAAAAACTGTTCTAATATAAATTTATTTAAATTAGAAAAAAAGAAAATACTAATTTATAATTTTAAACTATCTGTGAACAAAAATATCTTTGTGCATTATTAGCATGTGTTTTGACTCCGGACGAATTTTATAAGCGCCCATTAATTTCGTGAAATATCTCATTGACACTTTTATCAAAATTATCATAAATAATATACTCATGTGCAGTTATTTACAATTTACAATGCGGTTGCAGTTTAGTTGCTTATTGGAAAAAATTTACTTACGAATTTTTGAGCTTTAGAATTATTTCACTCTTTACAAACACTGCAAAACGATCTCGGTTAGAATAACCTTTTTAAAACGTTTGTTAATTGTCTTTTAATGAAAGCAGGTTTTTCCGCTATGTCCCAATTCCGTTATTGTTTTCGTTTCACCTTCAATGCAGCAACTTTCACTTACTCTACACAAATCAATTCAGTTTTTGGTTGGTGTCATTGAGGGGAAGTAATAATTCTTGTGTTTTATTGAGAATAATAATGAATGCTTAGTTTATAAAATATGGACAAAAGTATTGTTGAGTATTTTTCTGGTCATGAAGGATACAGATGTGGGTATTGCAGTTCGCCAGATACCTGCTATTCGCATGGTAATATTGTGATCTATTTTATATGAAGTTAAGCATATTAAAATCTAATTTTTTAAAGAATACCACCATTATCTTATGTTCAATTGTTTGAAATTAAAAAATAAAAATTTGGCCACTTATAATTTATATCAACAACAGTTTTTTCTCTTCCATGTAACTTTTAGCTTTCATTGGATCTTTTTAAATAACATTTTCTTTGGCTAGGATATCGTACAGTATCGAATATTACCAGTTCATTACATAATTCAAAACTACATTAATTTAGAAGGTGACTTATAATTAATATAATTGAAACATTTATATAACATCATTAAGTGTTTGATTATCCACCCCTATCTTCTTGAAATAGATTATAAACATAGTACTTCAAAAGAAATTAGAATACAGAATTTCAAAGGGTATTTAAAGAGAGAAATTGAATAAATATTCATAAAGTTTACTTATTGAAATCTTATTCTATTAAATACATAGGACAAAAAAAAAAAAAGATAAATGTATTCAAAAATCTTGTACTACTATAAGAAGAAAAAGCAAGTGGCTGCAGTAGGCTGGTGGTCATGGTCTTGAACTCATTGCTGGTGTGTCATGAATTCAAGCCCCAGTGCCACTGAAAATCTGCTGAGTTTTGGAGCTAATGCATGTAAAATCTGTCTTGGTTCAAAGTCCTGTTGGGATGGTTTGGAAGTCTGGAGAAGGGGTGACAGCTCAGGTGTAATTTTCATCATTTAACTGCATTTCAAAATTATGAGGTCTGTCACGAGCCTTCATGTTGCTTTATAGTGCAACATTAATAAATCCTCCACTAAAACAGCATTCTAAATGAGAAATTTTTAATGAAATGTGCTAATGAACAAAAATTTTAAAAAGGAATATGTTTTGAAGTTTTTCAAATTAGCAGTAAAAGGAAGCAAATTTTATATTGATATAATATTTAGAATTGTCACATTAGAGTATTCTTTGTTTTATTCTAAAATATATGGATAAAAACACTGTGATAGAGCCTACCAATAAAAACTGCCAGGTTTTCTGATAAATTTACCTCATAATTCCACTTTAATCACAAATTAATTTTTTACATTTTGAAATTTAAAAAAAATTAAATTCTTAGAACTTATTTAAACCTTTCTAAGTCTATAAAAAATTCCATTATAATTTAATATTATATGGATACTTTTATAAAAAGAAATGTTGAAAGAAAAAAGTTTTGAAATTACAGAAAATATTTCAATCTATTAAATGTTCTGCTGTATGTCATAATTTACACAAAATTTTTATTTAATTTTTTTTCTATCGTTATCTTAGTGTTTATATTTCTCTGTCCTTATTTACACAAAATGAAAAGTTAAGTTGGCACTTACGTATTAACGCCACCATAGCAAAATTGGTGCCATGCAAATTATACCTTGATGTCTAAATGACAAAGATTCTAACCTGTTTTATATGAAAAAATATCAATCAGTAAAATTTTGGTGGAAAATGGCACGATTCGTGCGGCACCAATCTGGCTGTGGCGACAAGTCTTAATCAAAATGGCATTTTCTGTGTTATATGCCTTGTTAATCTAGTTCTGTAAAAGTTAGAATTAATAACTAATAGCAATTTAATCCCTTCAGGGAGAGATCAATGTCAGACTGAGCCCCTGACCGAGACATCTGCTCATGCACCTCAGTGCCCAAGGTCACATATATGGAGACGGGCAGAGAAGGCCTTGGTAATCATGGGCTATTGTGCCACCGAGTTTAGTTTGCAATTACATTGCTGTAGTGATAGTATAATAGTTATAATTCTAACAGAGAATCATCAAATTGACCAATTTACAATATGTAATTAGTAATAGAAATTATGTGGAATATACATTAATATGAATTTTTATTGCAATAAAGAATTAAATAAGACTTATGTAAATTCATCAAAAATAAGTAAGTTTGGATATTATTCCTGTCACTTAACCATAGTTGAAAATAACAAGGTCTTCCCCCCACCCATTCCTAGATCATTTTGTTGCTTCCTATATAACTTTGTTACATACTATGCTATATCTACTATTCTTTATTGTAGATTTGTTATTTTTTGAATCAAGGACTCTTATTTTTTCTTTCATACTGTTTAAATTTTTGTTAGGCAAAAAAAATTCCAATTTTCTCCTGTATGAAAAAATAACATGTTTTTTTTTTAAAAAAATCCCTGACTTTGTTTTGGTATCTGAAAACAAACTAGTCTTTTCCCTCTATTTACTTAACTAATATGAGCTTCCCTGAATTCCACTGGCGTTAAGGAAATTCCTTGTTGTTTGAAGTGCCTCTGTTTTCCCGGAAGTTGATGTTCAGTGTTGGGCAAGTTATTTTTTAAAGCTATTTTTAAGCTTTATTTCCCCCTTATATAACCAAAGTCCAATTATTTCAAATTTTTTTTAAAAAAATGTAATGAGCAATAAAATGTTCCATTTTTGTCTAAATTTTCCATAGTACATAGAGCTATAATTTGTCCCTAAAAAAATAGGATTTTTACATATCTAGGACATGATTTATATAGTGCAAATAGGCTGTGTAACTGTGATAACTTCAATTTTAGGCTAGCAGAACATTATTAGGAGAGTACTATTGAACTTAGATTAGTTTTTTTACTTGTTTCATGTTAATTGAATGAAGTAAATATTTTTACTCTAAAGTGATGTTTTTTATAAAAAATTTATTTGAATTTTAAATATTTTTAATCGATTTAATTAAAAATAATGCAAAATATGACAAAAAATTATATTCAAATACTGCATTTATGCAATACTTTCATATATCATAATTGAATATCATTAAGGATACATTCTTTTACTTACCGGAGGTAAATAAAAGTAGATAAGTGAATTAATTCCATTTCCAGGTCTCCATGCTGTATGTATATAATTTTTTAAGTTCTAATAGTGTATTTCTTTTGTAGGCAGTAATTAGTAGAGTTTCTGGCTAAGTAATAACTTTTTATAATATTAAGTTTATATAATTTGGGATAGTTTAAAGCTTGCAAAATCCTAGTAACAAATGAAACAAAAAGCCTTTGTTATAGACCAGTGGTTCTTAAACTTTCAATTGCTGCACCCCCCTTTTATATTTTAGAATGACATCACAGACCCCCAAGATTTTGAACATCCCTCCCTGACTTAAAATTCTTGATCAAGTAGAGTTCAAGATCAAGAGTTCTAGTAGAGTTTTTTCATTGGGGACAATTAAGTGATCTAGTCTAGTATGGCACATCTTCATATTTTTTCAAGAGGCCATTCAGAGTCTGTAAAAGAAGAAAATTTCAACATTACATGAGAGACTCCGTGGACCCCCTAGAAAGGTGCTGCGGATCCCCAGGGGTTCACAGACCACAGCTATTGTAGACACTTTCCATTTCATTTGAAATTTCAGAAAATATGCAGGTTGTTACATAATAAAGCTGGGTAGGACTTATTAAAGAATAATTTATTTTGTTACAATTTTAACCAAATACTTTAATTCTTTTAGGATATATTAATTGCATATTAATGTATCCATATATTTTTTATATTTTATATAAAAAAAACCCAGTGTTGTAGTACTATTTACTAATTGATTATAGTGCTTGTAGTGGCAGTTTTTAAAAATTGTTTTATTTGTTTTTATTTCCTTTTTAGGTATGTGGGCTCATACAATGACACCTTTAGATTATCAAAATTTAATAGACAGAGGATGGAGAAGGTATATTTTCCCTTTCCTTCAGAAACTGAACAAAAATATATCTGTGTTTTTTGAGTAATTTATGATTTTTGTTTTTATTTACCTGTTTAAGAAAATGGATAGGAATGTAGGAATTACCATTCCATTATTGTTTTGATTTATGAGGATAGTTTGTTTGTAGATCCAAAGTTTATTTTAAAGAGTTTCCACATGCTGCATTGGTTTATTTTTGTTACATTTAATAATTACCATTCATCTTCACAGTCACATTATCTTGATTAGGAAACATTAATAGGTTGTGTAAAAGTTTATAAGTAAAGTTCATAAATGTAATAAAAACATTTGTTCCAAATTTCAGAAGAATTGATTAACTAGGTAGAATACAAATTGAAGGTATTGATTTTGTTTATACAAAAATATCTATTCGTAAATTCTATACATTAAGAAAAAAAAAGTATGCTGTAAAAAAAAGAAACTATGAATAAAGAGGGAGATTAGAGAGTAAACAAATTTATACAAATTCTGCTATCTTTTGAATTACTGAATACAGAAATGAGTCAAAGGTACCAAAAAGTTAGAAAATAATCCTAGGAATCCATTTTGACTAGATAAATTCTGAAATGGCAATTAGTTAAAGGTATTAAAAGTGTCAAATTGAATGAAAAGCCTTCCACTATAATCCTGCTTATCATGCAGAGACATCATAAGACAGTAGGAGAATGATTTTGCTTTTTTTGGGGTCATTTTAAACCTGCTATTCTTCCGTCCGTACTAAAGTCAAACAAAAGGTAATTCCAGAATTAAAAGGACCATTCATTTTGCCTTAACTGTATAATTTTTTAAACATTTTTTTTTGCAATTTTTTAAAACATATTTTGATAAAATTTGGCTACTAGAATATTTGAATTGCCTTGTATCTTTTATCTTACGACAAATCAAGTTTATGTTCCGAGAAAGTGCATGCTTTGCTCTCCTTAACCAAACAATTAAAAATGTTAGATTCTCAAAACTTTTTTATCATTACTCAAAATTTGACTTAAATATTTATCAACTTTATGATTTCTCAATATAGTTGAATGAAACCTTTATTCCATGTGTCTGGCTACATTATTTGTGTTTGGATTGAAAATTTCCAATAAAATTGCAGATTTTAAAGAAGCTCTAAGTTTTTTATCTATTTGTTTTTTTCTTTGGGGGAGAGTTTTATTTATAAAATTTCATCTTAATTTTGGGGAGGGAGGTCAAGAATTATTATAGCTTGTTATTGGGGTGTAAAATTTGGAAGAGCTATTACTTCAAAATAAAATTCAGAACATTATGCATCTGTGTAGTATTGTAATTCAGTGATTGTTATTTGATCTTTTTGCCAGAGAATGACAAACTCTGACAATGTAAGGATGCCTGTTTTACAGTGAAATAACACCATAATAATTTTTGACATCTGATTCTAAAATGTAGAATCAAAAGATAAAGAAATATAAGAAGCCATGAAATTTCTCCTAATTTATTTAGGAGAGAATGTTGTATTATGTCATTCATGAACTCATTTCTATCTTCTTGGGAAGGACAAATTGTTTGAGATAATCCTTATAAGGCTGAGTTTTGCAACTAATATAAAGCAGAAATATAATTACAGAATGCACCAACTTTGTATTTTTTATCCAAAAAGTCATCATGAGCATGTGACTGGTGCTGGCTAATAAGTATTGTATTGTCAAATAGTGAACATTTTGAATATGTGTTTGCTAGATAGCAAATATTTAAAGAAATTTTTTGGTTAAAAAATAGATATTTGATATTCTTTTAAATTATTTCAAAGGGGTATTTCAGTTATCCTAATGAAAGAAATGAAATATTTGATGTAAAGGGTGTTTTTTAGAGGTATAGAACTTTAAATTGCAATAAAACAACGATGTATTATTCGATTGACATGAATTTTTTTTATTTGAAAGATAATCTTGTGGCATTACATTTTAAATATGATCAAGCAAGGCGTAGATTCGTCGAATGGGCCCAAAACGAGATTGCCGTTGTTCCCGATTTTCATAAGCGAATTTTGTTTAGCAATGAAGCGCACTTCTGGTTGAATGGCTACGTCAACAAACAAAACTGCCGCATTTGGAGTGAAGCTAATCCACAAGTGTATGTCGAAACATCGTTACATCCAGAAAAACTGACTGTTTGGTGCGCTTTATGGGCTGGTGGAATCATTGGTCCGTACTTCTTCAAAATCGATGAAGGCCACAACGTTACAGTCAATGGTGATCGATATAGAGCCATGATTACTAACTTTTTCATTCCTGAATTGAACAATCATGATGTCCAGGAGCTGTGGTTCCAACAACACGGCGCAACATGTCACACAGCTCGTGCCACAATCGATATATTGAAAGACACGTTCGGTGACCGCCTAATTTCACGTTTTGGACCTGTGAATTGGCCTCCAAGATCTTGTGATTTAACACCGCTAGACTATTTTCTGTGGGGCTATGTAAAGTCATTGGTCTATGCGGATAAGCCACAAACACTTAAACATTTGGAAGACAACATTCGCCGTGTTATTGCCGATATACGGCCACAAATGTTGGAAAAAGTCATCGAAAATTGGACGTCCAGATTGGACTACATCCGAGCCAGCCGTGGCAGTCCTATGCCAGCAATCATATTTAAAATGTAATGCCACAAGAGTATCTTTCGAATAAAAAAAAATTCATGTCAATTGAATAATACATCGTTGTTTTATTGCAATTTAAAGTTCTATACCTCTAAAAAAAACACCCTTTACAACTGTGATCTTCTGGTTCTATTATGATAAATTACACTTGCTTCTCATCATAATAACAAATGATTATGGAGTCACCCAAAACAATTTAATATGTTAGAATAATAATCTGATTGATTATCAATGATGTCTGAAGCTCAGTGAATAAGTTGGAAGGAGAGATTTTTGAAATAATGCTAATGTCTTATGTTTGCCAAAAATTATGGAGAGAATAGATTAAAAAGAACCAAGAAATTGTGTGTGTGCAATCTTCTCGATAAGAAAATTGAAAAATATTAATGTTTAAAAAACTTTAAATATTAACATTCAATAAAAATCTAATGTTAATTTCAATTTTTGCCTAATAAATTTTATTAAGTTTTTATTTTGTGCCATTTTTGTTTTTAAATTTATATTCATTGGTTGCAAAACTGGATAATGAAGCTAAATTTTGATAATAAGTTACATTATATTTATCTAAATATAAGTTATGTACTTTTTATTTTCAAATTTAGGAGTGGAAAATATTGTTACAAGCCAACAATGAATGTAACATGTTGTCCTTTGTATACAATCAGGCAAGTATAATAGTTTTCCTTAACAAAAAATTATGTAGTAATAATATTTATTATACATTAATTTGACTCAATGTATATTCCAGGTGTGAAGCAAAAAAATTTGTCCTTACAAGATCTCAGAAGAAAGTGTTAAAAAAAGTTCACAGATTTTTAGCTTATGGTGAAAAAAGCAAAGTAATATTCTTATTTTAAATTTTTTTGAAAAATATTTTTATGTATATGTGTTTTTTACTTAGCAGTAACTAGCAATTTTTAAGTAACTTTGCATTGAAATATTTTTATTGAAATATATACATGTGTGTTTCAAGCTCAAAGGTTTTTTCAATGAAATTTTGAAATTTCTTGCTAATTTTTTTATATATACATAATTAAAAATTTTGAAGTATCAAATTTTTTATTTTATTTCAGCATTTTGCTTTTTGAAAAAATAGGTTTCTCGAGTGTTAGTGCATGTATATGTATATATTTTTTTATATATTTATGTATATAAATATATATTTTAAAATTTTACATATCTTTTTGGATTCAATTTACTTAAGTTATAAATTAGCTAATTTTTATGTTGCAGAGATTTCTTAAAATACTAGTGTATATGTAACTATTTATTCATATATTAATGTAAAAATTATTACAAATAATTTTAACTTAAGAATATACAAATTACATTGATGTAAAAAGTTATCTAAATATTGCTTCAATTTATAAATTATAAATGTTAATTGATTTTGACTCATTAGAGAACTCATTGAATATTTGTTATAATCTGAAAATTTTAAAACTTTGAAGATAATAATTTTTCTTGGAAATATAATTCTTTTTTAATATTAAATGTGTACCTATTTTTAGCCAAATGAAGTGTCATCAGCTGATAGAAGTGATCAGGATATGGATACTTCTGAATTTCCTCAGGATATCGATGTGCAGAGTTTGAAAAAAATAAAAAGAGTAAAGACTGCTATTAAACAGTCTGATATCAAAGCAGATGATACTGGTAAATATTTAAAAATATTTTAAAAGATTGTTTTTTGGAATTGAAACAAGTAGAATGAACTGTTGGATCTTACTTTTTGATGTAGTAAAATAAAAATAAGATTGAAATAAAAATTTGAATGCAAATTTTATTTACTTGCATTATTTTTTCTTATGCAAGCAATCCAAAACTCTTGCTTATGTTATTAGAAAAATTGAATTTATTTTTAAACATTTTGTTGTATTTTGGATGTACCGTATTTTCCTGTATATAATCCGCAGCGGCGTATTATCCGCAAAGCCTTTTTTCGAGTAAAAAAAAAACATTGTATAATCCGCAGCGGCGTATAATCTGCGGCAGTTTTTAGGCTGAATAATCCAAAATATAAACTGCTGATAATGAATGTCATAAAGACAAAAAATACACAATATAATTGAAAATAGAAGTAAGAAATTGTACAGGAAAAAAAATTTATTACAAAATGTCTTTTCAAATATGTATAATATTTTTTATGATAATCTAATAAAACAAAAAAATTCTTTGCTACTGCCATCTATGTTTTGAGTTGTTAAACAAAACATTCCATGCGGAAAAAATCTTTCTTTTTTTTTAATTTAGCAAGTTAACAGCAAAAAAATTTAGACCGAGACTGCTTCACCACTGTCTCTTTCTTTTAAAATCCTTTTATTTATTTCTTCCTCTAATTCTGGCCAGTGAGGTTTACCAAAATGATCGGCACTTTAACGTCAATCACAATTTTCGAAGTTTGTCTTGTTTTTTCTCCACAAACGAATATTCAATTCGTCAACGTTAAAAAACCTTGCAGCTTCCCGATTTTGGTAGCCTTTTAAGTTTGTAGTGTAACTTAACACTTTCGCTTCAACTTGTTGAAAACTTTTGAAGGACTTAATAGCTCTAGTCAAGAGAGAAAATTGGAAATGGCGCCAGCGACTAATAACTATTTTTTCCTTCCGAGGAATCGAATTCGTTTTTGAATGTAATTGGACAAAAACTAGTTATAGCTGAAATACGTCATCCGAGTCATGAAAGCGCTATCTGTTATTTATTTTATAAAACATAAACAGCATTTCTTCCAAAACTTTATTGTTTGCTTTTCTGATGGAGAATGTTTTTTCTCAGATAATCCGCGGCGGCGCATAATACGCACAACGAAATTTGAAACTTTTTTAACACATAATCCGCGGATTATATACAGGAAAATACAGTAAGTCAAATTTTATTTTAAAAAATACTATATTAAAAATAACATTTGAATCTGCATCTTGTATTTTAAACATTTTTTTCCCTTCACAGAAACTAATACTGATAGTCCATGTGTAGACAATTCCCAGAATGAGAAATGTGATTCTGCACAATTAGATCAATTTTCTTCAACAATATCTAGTCAATCAGCTCGTCTACGCAGTGAACCTTCTTCTCCTCTCAAATCTAGTAATATTTATTCTCAAATTATTCTTATGATATTAAAAAGTTTTTTTTATTAGCATTGGAATTTTAATGATAACATGTGAATTTTTCCTGTTAAGAAGTAAAAAGGAAATATTCATTTAATTTCAAATAGTAATTTTTATTTATGTACCATTTTAGTTTGGAATTAGTATTTTCTAATATATTAATGTAAGGTTATCTCTTACAGGGACACAGTATGATTCAGTTGATAAAAATTTGTCAATACAATTTTTTTTAACCTAAGTTATTTATGTAATTTTCTTTAATATCACAAAATTTGCAATCTTCAAGTTAAAAAAAACCCAGAGTTATAACTTTTATATTCGTTTTTATTCATATTCCACTTAACTCATAAACATAATACCAGTTTAGTTTTGTTATGATAGAAATTGCATAAACTTTTAATTGTATTAGTCTTTTTTTTTAACTGTGCAATTTTAATCATTTTAAGGGTTATTAATCTCATGAAACAGATAAAAATTGGTTGTATACCTGTAATTTTGTTTAAAATCAAAATTGTTACATATAATTAGTATGCTTGAAAATGAATGAGAAAAATCTTGATATTATCAACTGATTATTTATTAAATGTAATATTTGTTCCTGTACTGCAAAGTAAAGTTCTATTGAATAATGAATAAAATATAATCAAAATATTTTTATCTTATTTCAGTTGGTTTTTATTATAATGCTGCTTTCTGTTGTGTGCATAACAGTTTTGCTTAAATTTCCAGAAATATATTTTCGTTACATATTGAGAATATGATTTTACTTTATTATTTATATGATGATTTTAATACTCCTTTGATATAGTATTTATTTTAATTATTAGTACTTTTTATAAATGTTATGCATAGTTTTTTAAAATTATATTTATATTTCTTTTAGGTAATTTAAATAGCAAACCTCAATGCCGTAAAGCTAAAGAAATAAGAAAAGAAAGAAAACTTCAAAAATTACTAAAACAAGGAATGTCTGAAGAAGAAGCATCAGCTTTAATTACGGTATTTGTATCAGTATTTATAGTTGGTGCTCTTGAACTATATATTTGGGTACTTTTATAATCATGCCAATAATTTTTCTTCCAAAATTTTTTCAAGCATTATTGAATGTTTGAATTATAGCATTCTGATGAATTTATTTCTACTTGTAACTTTGGAATTTTTATCTTAATGTATTTTATACAGATAATATATTTCATTAGAAAATTTGTTTGATGTAAAATAAATAATTAAATATGTATTACTAAATAAGTAAATATGTATATGTATTACACTGTGTTTTAGACAGTTGTATATTAATTACTGTAAATTAATTTTAACTTTTTAAAAAATGTACAATTTAAGAATTTTGATTTTTTTAAATTAATTTTTAATAGATAATTTATTTGAATTTTTATATTGTAAGTTATTATTGCTTTTAGAATATTAGTAAAGTATTAAAAATAATTAGTAAGTCATTACTAGATCGCATTAATGATATTTTTCAAAGAATTGTTTTATATTTCCAGAAAATATCATTTTCACATTTGCTAAATATTTTAACCTTTAGTGTGAAAATTATGCATTGTGCAAATTAATTGGGACAAACACAAAATTTTTTACAAGTATTGTTTAATTAGTATAGGTTAACTTACTTGCACAATATAGAAAATATGCCCTCCTCTAGCTTGAATGAGATCCCATACATAGTTAAGCATGGATTCCACGAAATTATATAGATCATAAATTTTTGATCTTGTCATAAAAAAGCCAAACTTTTATAGCATTCTCAATCATTATTTTCTTAATTGAGCAGTCCATTTTACTCACACCTCTCTTTACATTACTCCAAAAATTTTCGATAGGATTTACATCAGGAGAATTACCAGGCCAAACCAAAACCACTTTTTTCTGTTTTTGAAAAAAATTCATTGTTAGCTTAAAAGTATGACATAGAGCAAGATCTTGTTGAAAGATACCAACATCACCAGCAAACGTTTGCATCATAGGCAGAATTTTACTTTCTATTTTAGAAATGTATTTAAGAGCTCATCCCTTCAACTGGTACTAAGCTACCAGGTCCTCCCAAAGTAAAATAACCTCAAAACATCTGTTTCTGATGGTGCTTAACTGTTTGAATAAGATGTTGTTTCCTGATGAGTTCTCCACCACTTCACCTGACAAATCTTAGTCAGAACCCTTGCACAAAAAAAATGCATTTTGTCGCTGAATATAACAGTCGAGGACTGATATTTCCTGGCCCAATCCAAAGGTTTTTTCTTCATTGCAGGTGTTAATAACTGTTTTTTGATTGGTTTTCTTCCAAATCTCCCAGCTTCAATAAGCCTTCGTTGAACTATTGAGGAATCCATGATCACATCAGTTGTTAATAATTCTCTCTGAAGATCTCTACTTGTTTTGCAAGGATGCATTCTACTATTTGATTCAAGAAATTTGTCTCTTTGAGGTGTGGTCTTGCGTTTGCATCTGCATTTACTCTTTCATTTTGGAGACACTGACCCAAAATTCTTTTGCTGATTAATAATTCTAGAAACATTGGATTTTCCAACTCCAACTGCTGCATCAATATCTCTCACAGTCATAGAAGTATGCTGACTAAGGGTAACAATTCTAGTCCTTTTCCTGGAAGAGATATCCATTTTTTAAATACATGTCAGGAGGAGACAATTCACACAAGCGACGACTACTTTCAGCAACTGAAGGGAAAAATT
The DNA here is from genome assembly GCA_019973935.1 of Trichonephila clavipes. Classification (NCBI taxonomy): domain Eukaryota; kingdom Metazoa; phylum Arthropoda; class Arachnida; order Araneae; family Nephilidae; genus Trichonephila; species Trichonephila clavipes. The sequence goes on from BMAU01005591.1 coordinate 479,498, forward strand.
TTTGACATGTCATGATCACATGTTCAAACCAGTTTAGACTAGTGAAGTGCATTGTAAAAAATTCAGTTTAAACCGGTTTGAGGCAGAAAATCCGAGAGAAAGGAACAACTTTCTTAAATATGTTTGTCCCAATTAATTTACACAGTACTGTAGATAAAATTTTGTTTTGTTTTCTCATGGGATTGTTTCTCTCTTGTATAGATCTTAAAATTATATGAATATCAGTTTTTTAAGCTTATTGTAAGTTAATACATTTTCAACTATTTGTTAATGATACATTTTGTAAAAATATTACTAATAATTTAATATATAAAATATAAATTTTTCTAATCTTTTTTTTCAGCCAAAGATTAATGAACCTAAAAGCCTTGAAGATTTTCTTACTGAACCATTTCCTCCAAACCCGGCTCATAAATTAGAGGTTTGTATTTCTCAAAAAATTTCAAATTGTTTAAATTGAATTCAAATACAATCATTGTTAAATGCAATTAAGTATGAAAATTAAATCAATCAAAACATAACATATTTATTTTGTTTACATATTATGGCACAAAAATGTAATCTATAGTGTTTTTAGATTGTGTGCATTTTTGTGATTGGTGTTGTTTGTAAAGAGAAATTCAACTGTATTTTTGATATTTGTAAAATCAAGAATATATTTTATTAACAAAATAATCACATTTGGTACTTATTATTGGTTTCAGTTAATATTTTCTTTGCTGCAGAATTAAAAAAACATTAAAAACAATGAAATGTTTTTTTTTATTTATTTAAGAAAATCTTTGATAGAAACATTAAAATGCACTAATGTTTAATAAGAATTTAAGAGCTGTTATTTTATTATTTAAAATTTAACACTGCATACATGTGTACCTTTAACTAGTACCTTGGATAATAATTTGTAAATTTGTTGCAATTGTTGTTTTATATGTATGTCATATATTTTGATTAATTAAGTATACAAAATTTCTTAATGTATATTCATTTTTTCTTGAGTTGAATGCACTTGTCTCAACTGGAAAGTGTTTTTGATAGACAGTTTAATTCTGCTTTCAGCTTCGTTTGGTTCCTTCAAGTATAGAAAATCCTCTCTTTTCTAAATATTTTGATGATTCGTACAATGTGTACAAAAAATATCAGATGTCTATACACAAGGACCCAGCTGAGAAGGTTACAACTAAACAGTATACTCGCTTTTTGGTGACCAATCCTTTTCAGGTAAAACTTTTGACTCCTGAAATTGTTCCCATTGTGATATACATGTAACACTGCTATCATATACTTTTTCTAAGTTATCTCTTTGCAGAAATTAAATCTTTTGGAATGTTTTATGAAAAGTTTGCTATATTGATATCCTTGGTATGTTGAGCAATTGATGAAGTGAGAGAGATTAATTTTGACAGTGTTATATGTATTCGTATGGAGTATTGATGATCAGTGTCCACTAAATGGTTGGCTTTGTCGAAGGGTTTTGGATGTTTAGTTTTTCTGTTTTTTGAATTTAAGTTTATTCTTTTTTCATCTGTTACTTGTATCAAACAATCCAATGAGTGCTAAAGACTCCTGTGAATGCTAATTTTTCAAATTCCATTCTTTTGCTTTTATGCTTACTCAATTATGCATGTAGCACTTCCTACAAAACTTATTCTAACATTTCCACTTGTTGCTAAAAATGACTTGAGGTTATTGATCACTATTTTAAGTTAATAGGCACTTTTAAGAATTCTGTGGCATAGTAAATTTAATTTTCAAATCTGTCTTGTACATTGCTGCAAATTTGTTTGGGTGTAAAGCAGTCAATGACTCCAATTATTTAAATAATAATAGATTTATTAATGTACAAAGACAAATCAATGTATATACAAAGAAATATAAGAATTTATTTACAACAGTACGAGTTTCACTTGTTAATAATGAAGCTTTGCAACATTCAAGAAATGGCTCTCTAAACAGTTCCACTATCAGAAACTCAGACATAGAATGTCTTTCTTATCGCAGTCAATGCACATGACAGAACTCTCTTTAGAACTGATTCAATCTTTGTCTCAAAGGTCCTTTGAGAAGCCTGATGGAAACTTCTATAAGATTAAAAATAAAAATTCCAGTGACTTCTAGAGGGTTCCTTGGTCATATCACAGTTTTGCCCAAATTTGTCATAAAGGTCAATAGAATCACCAATCTTGAAACCCTGACTGCATCTTCTAGGATTACCAAAATCTTATTTTTCAAGAAGCAAACTTTGCAGGTAAAACTCAATTTTCACACAAAGAGAATATTACTGCAAGGAAAACACATATTTTCCATCTCTTGTGTTTGGCTATCAAATGAATTATTTAAAAGATACATGAGAAAAAGGAGGGAAGATAAAAGATAATTTATTGTCACAAAATAAGTTTTTACATTTTTTTTAAACTTGATTTTAAACATTTTGTGAACAAACTTTTTGCATTAAAAGTAGAAAAAATGTAAAAGATAAATCTTAATTTTGATTTTTCATAAGTGAACTAGTGAAAGGGGATCTCAAGTACACATTAAGACTTAAAATTTTATCAAATGTAATAAAATAATTGTATTTCTTCTAACAAATAGGGATAGAAAAAACTATATTAAAACAAGGTTTACTTAAAAAAGAATTTTTGTAATAAAATTTTAGAATTAGACTGTGTATTAGAAAGATCTGAATTTATGGAGATAATAGTTAGTTTTATTGAAGGGTTTAATATTGTAAGATTTGGATATATAAAAAAAAGATAGAAAATATTTATACAATTTAAAAAAACATTCTTACTTGAGCGTCTTATTCTCTTTCTTACATTCTCATCGAATGCAAATATATTAAAAAAAACTTTTCTTCATTACATTTCAATATTTTCATTTGTTTTTAATTTAATTTTGTTTATTTTTTTGCAAATAGAAATGCAGTTTTCTAGATACCAGTTTTTTTTCACATCAAATTATTTGACAAACATACCTTAAATGTATTTGAAATTTCTTTTTTTTTTCCTGGAAATATTTCTTGAATCTAATTTTAAAAAAGTATTTTGATAGATAAAATATTATTCAAACTGAAAGAATCTTATTCAAATTTGTAATGGTTATGTTTTTGATGTGTGAAACTTGCCAAACAACATGAAGATTTGAGAGATAGATTTTTGACTAAGTTAAAGGTTTTGAATTTATATTGGAATTTAATGGGTTGTTAAAAATATTCAAATCTTAATAAAACAATGATTAAGAGAGAGGAAAAAAGGGGGTTCTATAAGTTAATTTTGATATTTGCTCGTAAAAGGAATTAAATTTGTGAAAAGATGTTCAAAAAGTTTGATTTGGCTATTATTGTTTTTATTTAGATAAATACAAGATGAAACATCTTTTGAAAGAAAAAGTATACTAGGCTTCTTGGAGGATTGACTTTAAAGTATCTTTACATTTGAAGTAATTTGTAATTTTTTGATAATACACTTTCACTTAAATGTAAATTAATTTTTTACCGAGGGCAACAATTTTCATTGGTATTCTCACTTTCCAGTTCAGACAGGGGTTTTCTATCATAATACTTTGAAAAATTCTTGAAATATTGTTCTCGATTATTTAGTTTCGAATGGTTCCTTGTAATATGAAATCAGAAGAGTTTCTCTCTACTTATGATAAATGTCATAAACTTTATTCTAAGTATCAAATGAAGGTTCATAAAGATACAGAAGAGGAATGTGCAAAAGGAAATTATGAGAATTTTCTTGTTGAATCTCCTTTTAAGGTACATTTTCTTGTTTCCTAAGTATGATTTTTTGCTGTTTTGTTAAAAGGAGTAAATTTATTCTTTTTTGGAACTATAACATTGTTAAATTAAGTTTGTTTTGGATATATAAATAAAATTTTTTATGGTGTATTGTGAATTCTTGAATGCTGATATGTTTACATGTCTTATTTTTCAAATAAAATATTATGGGATGTTTCCAGTATAAAGAAAGAAAACATTGTACAAATTCAAAATAAAAGCTTTAAAAAAATAAAATGAAAAACAAGTTGTCCTTCAATTAAATTAAAATATTCTAGTACATTTCCTTAAGTTGATCTAATGTGGCCATGATAGCCTAATGATCAAGGTAACAGACTCGTGGCTTGTGTGTCATGCGTTCGAGCCTTGTACCACTGAAGACCCACTGTGCAGAGGGTGTCAATGCACGTTAAGTATGTTGAAGTTCCAACGTTCTCCTGTAGGTGTGGTGTGGAGGTTATGAGGGGGTTGCCAGCTCAGGTGTCATCCTCGTCACTTGACTATGATTCAAAATTGCGAGGTCTGTCGCCAAAAGCCCTTGTGCAGCTGAATAGTGCAGCATTAATATTCACTCACTCAAGTTGATGTAATTTGCTTTTCAATCTTATTTCTTTAAAGGGCCGCTGTGGCAAGAGGGGTCATGGTGTTTCTGTCAAGTTGTAGGTTTGAATCCTGAAGTCACGAAAGACCAACTGTGTAGAGGAATTGATGCGTGTTAAATCTTTTGAGGCTCAAAATTCTCACATTGACATGGTGTGGAGGTTTGGAGAGTGGGATACCAGCTCAGGTGTCATCTTTGTTACTTGGTCATGGTTCAAAATTATGAGGTCAATCATCATTACTCTAAGTGTTGGCTCTGAGTAAAATATTAATGTACAATCAATTAATCTTATTTCATTAAAACCTGAATTTAAATAAGTTAACTGTGTAACTATACAATTTTAAATCGCTTAAAGTATTTGTATTTTGTTCCACATGTAGTAGAAAATGATAAAAAAAATTATTTTATTTATTAATGGTATGACTGTGAGATTATATTCTGATTTGTTTAAATAAACATGTAATTTTTTTTACAAGTACAACTATATCATAATTTTCCATATTTATTTCCAGAATTTGAGAGCTTTCTCATCTTCTTCATTTTCATTTGGATCCTATCATCAGCAATATTGGCTTGATGATAAAATAATTGCAGTTGCAGTTTTAGACATTTTGCCATATTGCATATCATCTGTTTATTTTTATTATGATCCTGATTATAGTTTCCTATCTCTTGGAACTTATGCTGCTTTAAGGTAAAATGACCTAAAAATTCATAGAATTTTTTAATTATAATAAATGCTTTAAATTGATCATTCTTTGTCCTTGTCGTTTCCCTTTTCTATCAAAAAAGCCATAAAAACATAATTAATTATAACAGTTATTATTTGATATTAAAGCATTCTGTGTACTCTGTGTATGTGATATACTAGTATCCCTTTTTTTCACGATATAATATTGTTATTGTAATTACTATTTTGAGAAAATAGAAATATTTTATGAATTGATACTAATGTTAAAAGTTTTATTAAAAAGATAAAGAGAAATTAAATTTCATTTAACTTCTTGGCATGAACTACTTATAAAAAGAAATATTAGAATCTTTAACAAAATATCATTAATTAAGTGCTTCATTAAATTAATTTAGGTTAATGGAAAAAAACTATGGAATGACAGTAAAATTTTTTTTACAAAATAATTCAAAAATATTTTTTTAGTAATGCACAAACAAGTTACCTAAAAGTTTCTATTCATTTTAATTTCTGAAAAAAATGCAACATGGTATAGTCTTAAAAAAATAAGTTTAAAAATTCAAAATACACACAAGATATATTTATAACCTTTTCTTTCTTTTTTGTTTCGAATTGTGTACTTTGTATAAATGCATGGAATTTAAATGTTGAATCATATCAGTTATTTTATTCTTTCTACATCTGATATGAGTTGTTAATGAGTCACCTTGTTAAATGAGATATATTTTTTCATTTAAATATTCTTTTTTTTTATCTATATTGATTTCTTGTATGACCTTTCAGAGAAATAGCATTGACTCGTGAGCTTAATACCAAATGTTCTGAACTGCAATATTATTATATGGGCTACTATATTCATTCCTGTGTCAAAATGAGGTATAAAGTAAGTAGAATATGTTTTTGATAATAAAATTGATAACTATCAGTGTTTTTTAAGTCTATCAGTATTAGTCTTAAAGTTTTTTTTTCATTTTAGACTCCTTTTTATCATAAGTTTTTTTTTATTACCTTAGATCAGCGATCCTTAAATTTTCGATCGCCATAGACCCCCTTTATGTATCAGACTGACATTGTGAACCCCCAAGATTTTAAACACCCTTCCCTGACACTGTTTTTGATTAAAATACATGTTCTAGTGGAGTTTTTTCATTAAAGGCAATTTAGTAATCTAGTTTAGAATGGCAGATCTTTCAATTTTTTCATGAGCTCTTTCAGAGTTCGTAAAAAAGGAAAATCTTAACATTATGAGAGACTCCACAGACCCCCATAGAATGATGCTGCAGACCCCCAAGGGTCTGCAGACCACAGTTTAAGAACCGCTGCTGTAGACAATAAATATAAAATAAAAGTATGTATAAAAATATTTTTTCTGTATATTTTATTTCTTTGGTGAACATAGAGACCCTTGCACCTTAAAGTCTGCCATACAGAGGTACTAAACTAAACTCGTTGGCACTAGAGCCCATGAGGGCCAAGATCCATTGTGCCCATCTTGGTTTTCATGATCTTGAGCACTGAGGTGCTGGAACACAGATGTTCCAGTCAGGTGGTCAATTTGACATAAAACCCCCAGTGTTTAATCTCCAAGCAAGCTTGGCACTCATTTATTGACCCACTGAAAGGATGAAAGGCTATGTTGACCTTGCCCAGCCCGAGGTTTGAATCACAGTGAGTGTAGGGTTTTATTGCACATGAGCCAATTTTGGCTATACTGCGCCAACGTATGCATTTCAAAATAATTGTCTGTGGTCTCGACGTGAAATGGAAAAAAAGGAAATTTGAAGGGCAAGAAAGAGGGCCAAAAATAGAGAAAGATCACTAGAGTACCCCGGGTTCGTGAGACCCATGTTTACCAAAGAGAGTAAACCCCTTGGGAAGAGAAAAAGATCACTGGGGCACCTCGGGATTGTGACACCTGTACTCACCTAAAGAAGGTGAGCCTCCTGAGGGGAGGTTTGAATCTTGGGCCTGTGGCATCGAAGCATAATATGCTACCACTCAGCCACTGGGCTTCTGCAGAGGTACTGAAGCACATTAAATCTCTTAAAGCTGAAAGTTTTCATGTTCGTGTATTATGGAAGTTTATAGAATAGGATGCTAGTGCAGTTGTTGTCCTCCTCTTGACTGTAATTCAAAAATACGAGGACCATTCCAATAGCCCTTGCATTGTTTCAGATAGCGAAATTAAACATTTTATCAATCAGTTAGCAGACATATTAAAAGGACATTTCAAGTATACATAAGTAATAAAACAAAACTCTGTTTTTCCTAAAAGATTGAGCTTGTTTTTTACTTCATAACAAATTAAATCTTGGTACTGTATTTGAATTGTTGGATATAAAGCCTCTTAAGTGTTTTTCAGCACTAAATGATATTTTGGATTTAATAAGTATTAAAATGGCAGAAGTTTTTTTTTTTTACAAAAGTATGTTGTGCTTAATAGCTGCAGAACATTTAATTCTATTTCAGAAATTGTAAGAAATTCTGCTCCAATATAGAATTCAGTGAAGAATTTTTTTGAAAATTCAAGTTTTATAGTTGAGTCACTTGATTGCTCAAAGAATTCTTTGTAGGCTCTTTATGTTAGGTGTTGCCAATTAATTAAATGGAAGATAATCTTTTGAAATCTAGATTCTGTAGGAAATATTTGCAAAACTGTGTTTCCTATGGTTTTTTAAGCGATGGTTTTTGCAGTTGAACTTACAGTTATCTTTTTTAATTATATAAACATGTCGATTGTTGAAACATTTTGAGTTAATTTTTTTATTCTGTTTTTCCAAATGTTTACCTTTTACCATTGGAAATGAATGTATAGCTATTTTTTCAGTGCATCAAGTTGAGATTGTGTAGTTTTTCAAAAGTATCTAATAAATAGTGCAGCTTTCATAACCACCAGTAATTTAAAAACAGCCACAAAATCAGATTTTTGTGAGGTTAAAAATATAATTGTCTTTTAATGACAATTTTAAGCCCTCTTGATATTATCCTACTTCTGTGTTTAATAATATATTTTTATATTCAGTGTTCATGGTTTTACAGAAATTTGGAACAAAAATAGTAACATGGTGTTATTCATTTTCTTCAAGGAAGAAGGGAACAGAACAGAAACAAGTAACGGAAATTTACTGAACAATAAGTTGAATATGTGTTGAAAATTTTGAGTGATGGTGTAGAAAATTAAAGACTGGTGATCTAGAATGGTGGACAAAGGTTTGAAAGATGTTGGCTGATGACCCCCCAAAGTTTACTGAAGGGATAATTACTGACATCCTTCACCAATGTTACAATGCTGAAGGTTAAGATATCTGGAAATAAATTTTTATTGTACGTTGCACCTGGATTCATAATGTCACCCCAGAAACAGTAAGAGCCAAAAGTATTGATGCACTTAAATTTGCCAAACCAAAGAAAATGTAACTGTTTGTGTACCATGAGCCACATTTGTGCTCTTTGAATTTCACGTTGAAAAAAAACCAGTGCATGTGGCTGACACAAAAAACTGACGGCATACTGACACTTTGTCCAAATGCGATCAGTCTTTCAGACCATCGTTATCGATTTTCATAATTTTTATTAATATTTAATTTTTAAATTGAATGGTTTAATTTTGTAATTAAATAATTTAATAATGTTACGATATATAATTAAGGAAGCACAATCAGGCTCCTCAACTTTTTTCGACTCTTAATCAGAGGAGTATAATCACCTCGGCCCTTTTCAATTGCATTGTGTTATTGAGCTAATAGTACCACAGGGTTGACAATCATTGCAAGTAATTAATTGTATTGCAGGCATTATATTGTTAACATTATGATATCAGTAAAGAGCCATATATATTCTGTAGTTGTCCTCATTCCTGCTCACCCTCACAATGTTGGTGTAAATTGGTTCTGCTGTAGTTTAAATGGGAAGTGTTTGATTACTTGGCATATAACTCCAATTATATTTTGTATGATATAATCTGAATCTCAATTGGCTTATATTTTTATGCCAATAGAGATTCAGAAAGAGACAAAAATCATTCCAACTTAGTAGGCAATGATTTTTGTCTCTTTTTGAAATGAATTAACTAGGAGGCTAAAGCTTCTAGGTTTATGAGGAGCTTCAAAATAGCTTTCAGTTTCATCTCACATCATTAGCGGTGACATTTTTCTGTTGAGAAAGCTCATTCACACTGATATGACGAGTGCATGGATCTTCATGAAGATTACATTAAAAAATAAACATATGTGTATTTCAGTTTTGGTTATAAATTCATTTTATTTTACTCTTGTCTTTTTTGGTTCACTGAAGGTTGAAAAAAGTCTGTTATTCTTCATTAGTTATAAGTTCATATCTCATATATGTTATATTCACCTCATATAAAATGATTGAATTCTAAATTTGTATATCTTTCCATATTTTAATCTAATTGCTTTTTACCTGTCAATGTTTAAATTATATGAATAATATTCAGTGAAATAATTTGTAATTTTTTTTCAGGGACAATTTGTGCCTTCATTTTTATTATGTCCAGAAACTTATATTTTTAAACCAATAGAAAAATGTAAGCCATTGTTAGACATATCTAAATACCATCGTTTTGAAGAAGATCCTAAAAAAGGTAATTTTGATTGAAGCCTTTGTGATTTTTGTTTAGAATTTTTTATTTGTTTTAAAGCGATTTTTGATTTAAATGTAATGATATTATCGTTTGTCTAAGAATTTATTTAGTTTTTTTTAATAATTATAGTGTGTTTAATTCCAGCACTATTTTAAAAATTATAATTTTTCTTTCGTCCAATGATAAATTAGGGGGAGGGTCTAAAGATTCAAGCATTCTCTCAAATTTATATTCATCTAGTTTTCAATGTTTATACAACCATCATATAATTTAAGCAGAAAGCAAGTCTTTAGTAATAAGGATACAATTTACCATACATGCACAATTCTAATTCATTTTCTTCTAAATCCTGTTAGTATTTAAATAAATGTATAAAGAGCATCAAAATCGTAAGTTATTAACATTTTAAATTATGAATATGCAATTATATATAATTTATTCAATTTTGATTTTGTCATATGAAATCTTTGATGTATATAAATCTGTTGTGACACAAAGTCTCACATTAACATGATATGGAAGCTTATAGAGTAAGGTGCCACAGCTCGGATGTCATTTTGTAAGCAAAGATTATTTTATAAATCCTATTAGATATTTTTTAAATTGTTAATTGTACATTTTACACATTTATGGAAGAATATTTTGAATTTGTGATAATTTGTTTTATTCAGAATTAACAAATGCAATTTTTATTAATTCTCTTTCTTGAAAATTAGAAACGTCAGTTGTTTTTTTGTACATGTACATTGGACTAGATTTCTAACATATTTTATTGTTCTAATTAAAACCATGAATATATCAAAATAAATGTATAAATTTATTTTTTGCATGAAATTATGTGTATATTTAAAATTTATTATACTAAAGAGAAGATTTATCTTGCAAATAATTTAGTTGTACTTAATATGAAGAAAGGAGAGCTTGTGATCGTCATTTAATGCAACACTGCAAATTTTTTCGAATTATAAAATTACTAAATAGAAAATTGCTTATAAAACGTGTGAAATATAATGTGTAAAAATTTTCTATATATATACAACATAATTTTTAAACTATTACTTTAAGGTTTTCACACAATATATTAAATATTTATATGCTATGTAACTTGAATTCTTTCTTCTATTAAATTATTTAATATACTAGTAAATTCCTACATAAAAAACTATCTTATTCAAATTTATCAAAAAAATCCATATTTCATGAAGGTCAGTATTAAGTACCCCAAAAGACTACTACACTAGAGGATATGTATTGTAATTATGTTCTTATGTATTTATTTGCAAAGTATGTTATGTACATTTATAATTACTTACAATTTTATATGTATAGAATATGAAGATAACTGTTTTTGTATCGTTTCAAAAATAAATTAAATTCCGAGATGTGTGTGTATGTTTTTAAAAATAATTTTATATTATTTATATACTCTGCTGAAATTATTATTTAAAGAAGATGATGGCATGGTTTGGAAATTTGGAGAGTGGGATGCCTGCTCCTGTATTATTTTGTAGTCTGGTGTTAATAATCAAATACATACAGTAATTGTAGAAAATTCCAAAAATGAATAATATTATTCTTAAGCATTGCTAAAATAATATTTGATTTTTTTTGGAATTATTTATTTTAAAAGCATAAAATGAGATTTTGATGTAGTTTAATTGCTGTTTCATCCAGTGGCTGAGTGGTAGTGTGTTGCCCTTCCACGCCACAAGTCCATGGTTCAAATCTAGCAAAGTTTCAAATTCAACATTATTTAAGGTCTAATAACAATTGAATCTCAGGCTAGGCAAGGTCGACTTGGCCTTTTATCCGTTCAGTGGGTAAGTAAATGATTACCAAGCTTGCTTGGGAACTGAACACTGGGGGTTTCGCGTCAGACTGACCACTTGACCGAAACATCTGCACATGCACTCCAGTGCCTAAGATCACTTAAACTGAGATAGGCACAGTAAGCCTTGGCCCTCATAAGCTGTTGTGCCACTGAGTTCAGTTCAGTTAATTGCTATTTCACTGACTGTGGCTATTTTAAGAATTAAAAAACTTAGTCTAAGTTAATTAGGTTACAATTGATTAATAAGGTAATATACTTACAAGTATTGTCTTATTAATAAGTTGTAGCTGTGGTAGCCTAGTGGTTAAGGTCACGCACATGGACTTGTGTGTCATGAGTTCGAGACCCACCATTGCCCCAGAGGAGGGGTGTCAACCCAAGTGTCGTCCTTGTCACTTGACCGTGGTTCAAAATTACAAGGTCCATTGCCAGTAGCCCTCGTACAGCTGAATATTGCAGCATTAATATTCACTCACTCAAGTTGATCAAATTTGCTTTTCAATCTTTTTTTTTTAAAAGGCAAGAGTTTTAATTTTACTCTCACTCTGTAACAAGTTCACTAAACTCAACAAAAAGTTAGGTATTTTGCTAAGATGATTCAAATAAGTGGAATCCTATCTGGATGTTAATCCTGAACTTCTCACAGACATCAAAATTTATTCTGATTGAAAAGATTACCAAGTGTTTGTATTTAGGCATGTTTTGTGTACATTACTTTAAAATAAAAATATTTATCTCAATTTTTTTTTCTCAATACAATACATAAAAAAATATTACTGTAAAATTATGTTTACAGTAAAATCAAATTTATATAGTTGTAGTTGAATTAAAAATGTATTAATTTTATAGAAGATACCAATGGTATAGTGAATCTGAATGAAGTTATAATCCTTTATGACAACACCAGGATGACTTATGCAACATATAGAAATCTAAGCAAAATAGCTAATGATGAAGATGAAGTACGAAAATATGCACATTTTGTGGGAAAGAAATGTTACAAGCGAATGCTATTGTACAGAAAGAACAAAACTATAAAATAAAACTTTTATCTCAATTTTTTTCAATAAAATGCATAAAAAATCATACTTTAAAATTATATTTACAGTAAAATCAAATTTATTTAGCTGTAATTGAATTAAAAATGTGTTAATTTTTTAGAAGATACCAATGGTATAGTGAATCTGAATGAAGTTATAATCCTTTATGACAACACCAGGATGACTTATGAAACATATAGAAGTCTAAGCAAAATAACTAATGATGAAGATGAAGTACGAGAATATGCACATTTTGTGGGAAGGAAATGTTACAGGCGGATGATGTTGTACAGAGACTCTTGATTTAATTATTTAATTAGAAACTGTTATCTTACTTAAATGTAATATAAGTTTCAACTATCCTTTTAAGTCATTATTGTTTATCACCAGTTTTCTTCTCATGTAAATACATATTAGATTAAAATAAATACACAGTGAAATGTGTATTTTTAAAATTTTGTTTTAAGAATTTTTAGTTACTGCCATGTTATAATAGCCTTGATGAATTTTATGCACTGAAAGTGCCACAGTCTAGTAAGCTTTCATTGCAAATATAATCTTTAGTTGTTATAATGTTATCCTTTGTTGTTGTAATAATATTTGTTTTGCATTTTATTAAAACTTGAATGTTTCAATTCATCAATCAATGAAATATTTCTTTTTTTAGATATTTTTTCTATTTTCCCTATTAATTTTGTCAGCAATATTTTTTTATTGGATCATTTGATTGGTTTTAATGTTAAGATATTGAGCTTTAGTTTGTTCTCATTCGTTTTTGTTGCTTTCATTATAAGTCTTGTAAATAGAGAATTAAATATTTTTCATTGATTTAATATAAGTTATATATATATATATTTGAGATGTGAAGGAATGAATGAATCATTGTATCATGAATAAATGAATAAAATTTAATACCTATATTAATAACTCAAACTATTTTATTTTTGAAAGTTTTACTGCAATGTTTACCATATATTTCTGAGTATAAGCCAAGATTTTTTGGATTTTTTTAAAGCTTAAGTGCAGGGGTTTATTTTTATATGAATCAGGAAAAATGATTCAACCTTCTCTTTTTGTTTGTTATGTGTTAGAAATTTTAGTTTTTGAGTGTTTTGAATGCAATCTTTATTCAAAAAGAAGGGTAAAAAATACCTTGTAAATCCTTTAAAGGTAGTGTCAAAATCAAGAGTTTTTAAATAGTTAAAAAAAATTTCATGCATAGGATCCTTATGCAGTGAGTGTTTCCTCCGAGCATGTGCTGCCTTTTTTTACTTACTGTAAAATCCAGTGTATAATGTGCACCTATACTTCCAAGCTGCAATTTTTTTATTTTTAGATACATTCGTCGTATAACACGCACCCCTTTTTTTCCAAAGAAAACTGATGTGTGCGAGGGCAATGCTCTTATGTTTTGTTATCATTATTAGAGGTATTATTCCAAGCTTTAGAAAAAATAGCATACTTCTAGAACTTCCTCCCTTTAAGTTCACAAAGAATGAGATTTCTTAAAAATATAAACAGTGTTTCGACTTATGTACAAGTCTAATTTTTTTCTATGCTCATCTTTTTTTTTTATTTTTAAAGCTCTCATTTTTATACTCGGCGTATAGCGTGCACCCCTAAATTTCAATCTTATTTTTTGTGTTAAAAGTGCCTGTTATATGCCGGATTGTACAATAAGTGTCTTTCCCTAATTCAAGATGTTTTTTTTCTACTCTTGAATTTGTTTCTCATTTATGGAGAAATACCTAGCAGTCATACTGTTAGAGGTTTCTGTAAATGCGATCACCTGTTAGTATATGAATTTTTCTTCCCATTAATTTTCTTTAAAAAATGGAGCAAAAAATTGCACAAACAAATTACCTATATTTCTTTAATCATGAACTGCCACTGCCATATAAATATGCATTGCTCAGTTGTTGCATTAACTGCTCCTTGTTTATGTATATGCCTTTCTGAATTGCTAACTTTAGTTCTGGGCTGTTATCTGTAAAACTATTCTGAGGCTTTGAAATGCATCAGAATGACCTCAACAGTCTATGCAAAGGATTTACTTATATATTCCTCCCCCTCCCCTCAAAACACCATGTAACTGTGTACAGCAGTGTGAAAAACAGTAGCACTGGGGAGCAAATTGTACAACTTTTCCTTGTCAGCTAAGGAGTTAATGTAAATAAATGCTTTTTCTTGCTTACAAGGTAACAAACTAATGATAAAAAAGGTGCTAGCTTCAGATAGGATTATCAGAAATAAAACTATCATTGCTGGCATCCAATATTTTACTTTACTGCAGTTTGATTGGTAAATATTGCACCCATCTTATCCCTTAGCAACATTTTCGTGATATGTTTGAAAATTACAGTATTCTTTTAATATTTAGCCTATATGTGAGTTTGAATTTTGGGCAAATGTTTGAAGGAAAAGCACTGAGAACTATATTTGGGCCTGTTAAAGATCAAGAATGTTGGCGTACTAGATATAATTTCGAGTTATATAGACTTTACAAAGAACCTCAAGTTACACACCACCACACACTCAAGTCATCCGAAGTAACAGATTGAGATGGCTCGGCCACATCTGGAGAAGCCCTGAAAACAACCAGATCAGAGCTTACACATTTAAGAATCTTGTGGGATCTCGAACAAGGTGGATAGATGATGTTGAAAATGACTTAAAAACTGGCAGAGAGTTGCTGTTTATCGTTGGAATTCGAAGGAAGCGAGCTGTGGAGGCAGCCAAGACCTGTAACGAGTTGTTACGCTTATGAAGAAGAAATTCGAAGGAAAAATGTGCTCTTGATTGGCTTTTATTTTGTGGCTGCAGTAACCTAATGGTCAAGATAATGAACTCTTTTCTAGTGTGTCAGGAGTTTGAGCCTAATACCACTAAAGACCTGTGTGTAGGGGGGGGCAATGCAGGTTAATTCTGTTGAAGCACAAACCCCTTCCTGTTGATGTGATGTGGAAGAATGGGGGGGGTGCCAACTCAGGTGTCATCCTTGTCACTTGACCATGGTTCAAAATTACGAAGTCCGTTGCAAAAAGCCCTTGTGTAACTGAATAAGGCGACGTTAATATTCACTCACTCACTGGGCTTGTATTTGGAAATATACGGTATATATAACATGGATATTATATTTAAATACTTGAATTATTTCATGAAGATTAATTCAATTTTTCTGCCTAAAACTGCATTCTGCAGCGTCTGAGAGTAATTTTATTGATTAATGAGCATTATTTCTATAAATTAGTAGTTGGAACATATTGTTCAAATTTATTTTGCCGAAGCTCTTAATAGTCATCAAGGCTGTCATAACATAGTATAAAATTTTTACCTTAAAAATTTACTAAAAATGAAGTAATATTTGTTATTCCATTATTATAGAAATAGTTTAATTATAGAACTCAGATTATTTGAAGGAAAAAAAAAATGTTTGCTTATGCATTTGTCATCATATTTGCATCGAGTATTAATGTGTAAAAGGTAATTGTTTTACCTTATTGGTTGATGTTGAAAATTTTTATCTTGCCAATATCTCTCTTTTTTTAAGCTAAATTTTTTTATTAAAATTAAATCGTAGTTATTTCTATGAAATTATGGAAATTAAAATTTTTGAGCTAAGATGGAATGCTGTATATATAAGTTTTTAGAAATGTTTCTGTATGTATTGATGTGATAGCATATATGTATGAGAGCTTGTTTTTACCAACTGTGAAAGGAAATTAATCTGAAAATCAAGAGATTTTTTTTATTGAGTTGAAATAAAAATGGCTGATAAAAATTTGAAAATGTAGAAAACTAAATCTGTATATACAAACTTATCAGATTTATACAATTTAATCTCATTCATTTTCTCAGTTTTATTGCATACTTTTTAGTGATATTGTCTTTCTTTTATAGTATATTTCAAATGTATATTTTATTAACTTATTTGTATTAAAGTATGTGTGTTTATATTTCTGAAACAAAATTATAATTCACTATATACGTACAAGTACATATATATATTAATCATTTGTATAAATTCCAACTTGATTTGTAACATAATTAAAATTCTGGAAATATTGATTCAATATTTTTAGTGAATATCATACAGCTGTAATCACTTACATTTTATTTTCATCTATTGAAAACAGAGTATAAATTTGCAGTGACTATTTTTCATGAAGAATTTATTTGTGTATAAAAAATGTTACAAATCTGTTTATTTTGATCCATTGTTATAGTTATTTTTATTACTCTTAGTGCAAATCAAAACTTCTGTATAAGTAGCAAATTAAATGAGAACATAAAAACCCATAGACAATGGGTTTTTTTTCTCTGAGGGAAATGGTTATGTTCTCTTCACTGTCTCAGTCTTTTGTGAAAATTATATTAAAAATGAAATAAAAGCTAATACAGCAATTATAGGGTGTCCAAAAATATGACACTTTCAAAAATTAGTTAAAAATGAAGAAAGATTTTAACTTCCGTTTCTTAATGTTCCAGAAAGAAAAGATTAAAAGTTTGTTTAATAAAATGCAAAGTAAATGTCAGATAGTTTTTAAACATTCTTGTTTCAAAATGGTTTCACTGCAAGAAAAAATGCATGTTGTTGCAGGGTTTTTCAAGTTTAATCCTACAACAATGTAGTGGCCGTGGTAGCCTAGTGGTTAATGTAACGGACTCGTGGCTAGCATGTCTTGAGTTTGAGCCTAGTACCACTGAAGACCCGCAGTGTAGGGAGCGATGCACGTTAAATCTGTCTAGAGCTCAAACGTCCTCCCATTGGTGTGGTGTGGTAGTTAGGAGAGGGGGAAGCCAGTTAAGGTGTTGTCTTCATCATTTGACCATGGTTCAAAATTACGAGGTCCATTGCCAAAAGCCCTAGAGTAGCTGAACAGTGTGACGTTAATATTCACCTGCTCACTCTGCAACAATGTACAGTATAAATAGGGCGTCATCACCCCTCACACTAGAGTTTGAAAATGAGAAAAAGTTTCCCAGATGATTGATGGACAGATGTAGTACAAAAACATGGCCACCCATATCTTTAGACCAGGGATGGCCAACCTGCGACCCGGGGAGGCTGCATGTGGTCCGTCTTGAATAATTTTGTGGCCCGTTAGATTCTTTACAACTGTACAAAAACAAAATATGACTATTTTCTACTATGTTTTTGTTTTTAGTGTTTTTTTAGAAATAAATCTCATAACTGTTGCTATATTTTCACATTGCTTCTGTTACCGTGAATCTTTTTTTTTTGAAAATGAATTTTATCAAACATAAATCGAGTTCAAACTTAATGGATGAAATCCTGCAACATCAATTACAATTTGCAAATACACCCATTTGAGATCAACTTGCAAAAATTAAAACTATGTGAAAATGTTGAAAACAAATATATCTGTAATTAAATAAATTAAACATTATTTGATCATTGCATTATTATATTATCTATGTTTGCATACACAGAAAACAATAATAATACTTCATTCTGTTTTAAATTATCACTCTAATTAATGTTTGTAATGGATCCAAATTTAATGTAAAGATATATATTATATGCTGCCTGCAGGATAATAATGTTTTTTCAAAGTGGTCTGCGAGGTCATTTGGGTTGGTCATCTGCTCTACACTTAACACTTTTGGACTTCTTGTAGGGATATGTGAAAAAAATTGTTTACCAATCTTCAATTCGTGACAATGATGAAAGGAAAAGTCAAATTACAGTGGCCATTCAGATTATTGATCTTGCAATGCTTCATAGAATTTGGCTAAAAATCTCATATCGACCTGATGTTTTGGGTGCAACTAATGGAGTGCCCATTGCATTCATGCAATATACAGTTGTAAAAAAACTTTGATATTATCTTTATGGAACAAAATAAACCATTAATGAACATCTTATTGTGTTTTTGTTATTAATATTTGAAAGTGAATTCATACTTTTCGGACACCTGGTATATCACCAGATCTTGAACAGAAATTTAGTTTTTTCCTCTTCATAATTATTTTATTTGTAAATTCTAGTGATACTAGATTCTAGGGATTGTGTGATGAGAAATAAACAAGCAAGGAAACTCTCAATATTTATATATAACAATGTTAAAATGATGAAATTATATATATTAAAAATCATTTTTTACTTTTATTTAAATTTTAAATTGTTATTTATCCTGTACAATAAGAATTTTGTCACTGTAATGCAGACTTTGTTTAAAAAACAAGCAAATGTAAAGGTAGTGTATTTTATTAAAAATGCTCAATGCTTGAAATGTATGAAACTTTCTTGTTTATTGAATGTTCATTTTACCTCTTTTTAGTTTTAAAAAAAGTTTTTCATATGATTATTAGGTTTTTTTTAACATGGTTGATTTTGGTATTGTGTTAATTCATTATGTAAGAAATTGTAAATACAGTTGAACCCCAATTTACTGAATCCCTATTTAACGAATTTTGCAATTTAATGAATTGTCCTTTCCCTGCTTTAGAATGAAGGGGAAAAAAATGAATGAATAATAAACCCCGAAATAACGAATAATTTCAGCATCCGAAACTTTTTCTTATTAGTTTGGATTTGAAAAAATTCAGTTTATTTTCAATCGACGCATTTTGTCTGGAATAGAGAAGGATTTTTCTTGTCAGCAGAAAATTTTAACAGGGAAGGGTGCAGATAAATCATGAGTGTAACTTATGGTGGTTTTTTTTAATAGGACAGGAAATTCCTTTATCTCATCCAATGGAACAAGTATTTTTAGCAGTTGCATAGGGTGTTTTTTTTAGAGGTATAGAACTTTAAATTGCAATAAAACAATGATGTATTATTCGATTGACATGAATTTTTTTATTCGAAAGATAATCTTGTGGTATTACATTTTAAATATAATTTCTGGCATAGGACTGCCACGGCTGGCTCGGATGTAGTCCAATCTGGACGTCCAATTTTCGATGACTTTTTCCAACATTTGTGGCCGTATATCGGCAATAACACGGCGAATGTTGTCTTCCAAATGGTCAAGCGTTTGTGGCTTATCCGCATACACCAATGACTTTACATAGCCCCACCGAAAATAGTCTAGTGGTGTTAAATCACAAGATCTTGGAGGCCAATTCACAGGTCCAAAACGTTAAATTAGGCGGTCACCAAATGTGTCTTTCAATAAATCGATTGTGGCACGAGCTGTGTGACATGTTGCGCCGTCTTGTTGGAACCACAGCTCCTGGACATCATGATTGTTCAATTCAGGAATGAAAAAGTTGGTAATCATGGCTCTATACCGATCACCATTGACTGTAACGTTGTGGCCTTCATCGTTTTTGAAGAGGTACGGACCAATGATTCCACCAGCCCATAAAGCGCACCAAACAGTCAGTTTTTCTGGATGTAATGGTGTTTCGACATACACTTGTGGATTAGCTTCACTCCAAATGCGGCAGTTTTGTTTGTTGACGTAGCCATTCAACCAGAAGTGCGCTTCATCCCTAAACAAAATTCGCTTATGAAAATCGGGAACAACGGCAATCTCGTTTTGGGCCCATTCGACGAATCTACGCCTTGCTTGATCATATTTAAAATGTAATGCCACAAGATTATCTTTCGAATAAAAAAAAATTCATGTCAATCGAATAATACATTGTTGTTTTATTGCAATTTAAAGTTCTATACCTCTAAAAAAATACCCTATATATAAAGTGTAATTTTCAACTATGGATATTTTTTTTTGTGAAATTGCTTATTATAGAATTTTCAAAAGGAAATTGCAAAAAATTTGTATTTTTTCTTTTTACCCTAATTATTACATTGAGGTTAGAATTGGAATATACAAAATTGATTAAATTAATGCAATTTTGCGAAAGAAAAAATTGCACATCTGACGTGGTATTTAACCATGTATATAAACTGTAAAATATATGGTTTATAAATTCTTTTTACATAAATTAGTTCATTTCTATATATTTAATTTAGTAGGTATTAGATTACAAAACAGGTTTTAAAAAAATTTTATTGCCTAATTTTGAAATTTTAATTATACTTAATGTTTTTACTTATTTATCATAAAATGATAATAAGTTTTAATATTTGCAGATTTAATTTTTCTTACAAAGCTCAGAATGAGTTATAAATGAGAAAGTAAAACTGTGTGAAATAGGCATTTTATCGCGTTATTGTTTTCTTGCCACTAATTCTTCATAATAGCTGTTATTTTTCTATAGATTGCGTATTTGTTAGATTTTTATGAGTTATATATTTTTAAAAATATAGCTAATTTTTTAAAAAAATTTGAGTAGCAGATTTAACCTTGAATTTTAAAATTTGATGTGTAGTTGTTTAGCAATACATTTTAAAACTAACGCATGTGTTTGGTGTGATCATGAAGAAGAGACAATCTAGTTACATATATACTGTCGAACCCCGAATTAACGAATTCGTCTTAACGGAACATTTTGTTCGTTATTTCGGGGTTCTTCGTAACATCGGGATCCCCCCCAAAAAAAAATTACAAATTCTTTGCACTTGCCTTTTGAAAGTTCTACATTGGTAAAAACAAAAGAACAAATGTTTTTTTTAATAAAAATAAAATTAACAAAGCAAATAAAACCAAATTTGGCCAAAATATCGTCCGATATAAGACCAATATAAATGAAAACAGAAATGAGCGCAGCATACACCTTAATTGGGAAACTGGTCACTTGTCCAGCACAGTAGCTATCTAATAGGGTGAATGAGCGCCTATAACAACAGCATATCGATATTTTATATTGTTTACCCCAGGGTTCTTAACAACTCTAGCTACCGCGCCCACTTTTATACCAACGCACTCATCCATGGTCGTTGGAGCTGGTCTTCGAGCTGCAATTGAGCGTCCAAGGACATCCCATACGTGTTTGATGGGATATAGGTCGGGGGATATCGCAGGTCTCTTCACAATGGTTGAATATCCTCCGATTGGAGGTATTCGTCCACCAACTGAGTCTTTTGTGAGCGTGCGTAATTGCTCATAAAGATGAAATTTGGTCCATATTATCCGCGTAAAAGTCTGATATCGGGTGCAAGGATCTCGTCCCTGTACCGCTGACTTAGAGTTCATCTGTCAAACACATGAGGGATGGGATACCCGTCTGCAATGATGCCTGCCTAGACCATCGGACCACGTCGACCATAGTGGTCTTTTTCGACAATGTTAGAGGGCCGATATCGAGTTACTATCCAGACTGAATCGCGACTCATCACTGAAGAGAACCCTTCCCCATTCATCCTATGTCCAAGATTGGTGTTTTCGGCAACATGCTGGACGATCTCTTTTGTGGTTCACAGTCAAAGGACTACAAGGTGCCTGGCATACTGGCCTCTTGCATTTGTCTCTGGATGACTATTATTCGTGAAAAGGATATTTCTGTTATATTACACAGGTTGTGATACATTTGTGTTGCTGTCACGGACTTATCCCTTTTAGCCAGAAGTCTCAAATAATAGTATTGAGCCGGCGTTGTTGCTCTCTTGTGACCTTCGCCAGGTCGGTGGACCACTGTTCCTATCTCTATCAACTTTTTCCACTGAGTGGACACAACATTTCTCGAAACCCCGCGGTCCCAACAGCAGGTAGCTTGTGATTGGGCCGCCTCGAGTCTTCCATCCGCCATCTTTTGCCATCATCTAGACTAGGGGTCTTTAACCCGTGGGCTATGAATGGCTCGCTGAAGGCATTTTAGTGGCCCTTCATTTGAATTTGAGGTAATTTCAGCAAAAATTGCCTTGTCTGCTTTTTGTCATAAAGAATGCCATTTTTTCTGTTATTCTTGATATTTAAAACATTTCACTGTTGTGTTTTATATCCATTTGAGTTAAAATTTTCTAAAAATGACGAATTTTTCAAAAATTTCACTGTATTTCAAAGAATTTTAAATATAAAAAAATACTCAGGAACATTGAAAATAGCGACCCAAGAAGGAAGCTAAGTACAATCGCGAAACTTTGCAAATAGGTACAGCGTAATGTGATATGCAAATGATCCAAGTTTTGTGCCAATACGCATGCTCATACACTCCGAGGTGGCGCTACAATCAGGAAGAGGGTGCTATATAAGCCAGCGCAAATTCGAAGATTCATAAACGTGACGATTACCCGCCGATTGTAGGAAGACTTTGGTAAGCGAAACATGCCAGAGGTAAACGTGCTAGAAGACATTTCTCACAGTTAAGCGAGTTTGAGAGAGGCCTGATCATCGGGATGAAAACTGCAGGCTGGTCGACGCGCCGTGTTGCTGGCCAGGTGGATCGTTCGGAGTGTGCCGTTAGAAATTGTTGGGAGCAGTGGACACGAGAAGGTACCCACTCGCGGAAAACCGGGTCTGGAGCTACCAGGAAGACCACGAGGAGAGAGGATCGAAGGATCGTGCGGCAAGCACTTGTGGACCCCACAGTGACTCGTTCAACGATACGAGCAGACGTAGGCGTAGCAATTGTTCCACAAACAATTTCCAGACACCTTGCAGATACAAATCTTAAATCCAAGTGCCCTTTCCGTGCACTCCCTCAACACCGGAACATCGGCAACTGCGTCTACAGTGGTGCCAAGCGAGATCAATGTGGAATGTCACAGATTGGTAAAAGGTTGTGTTTAGTGATGAATCCCGGTTTGTTTTTGGGTACAGATGATAACCGTGTACGGGTGTGGAGGCGCCCTGGTGAGCGGTACAATTCCCCCCACACTGTTCTACGTCACACTGCCCGAACAGCTGGTGTAATGGTCTGGGGGCGGGGCATAGCCTATGATAGCCGGTCCACTTTAATTGTGATGCGTGGAACCTTAACGGGCCAACGTTACGTTGATGATATTCTTCGACCCCATGTAGGACCTTTCCTAAATGGTCTCCCAGGGGCAATTTTCCAGCAAGATAATCCTCGTCCGCATACAGCAAGAGTTACTCAAGACTTCCTACGTCATTTTCAGACTCTTCCATGGCCGGCCCGCTCCCCCGATTTGTCCCCTGTAGAGCACGTGGGGAATCAGCTAAAACGGCAGATGCCATCGTGTCACTGTTCATGATTTAGAGTTGGCTGTTCAAGATTTGTGGGCCCATCTGCCTCAGGACAACATAAGGTGTCTAATCAACTCAATGCCGGACCGTGTGGCGGCATGTATTGCAGCTGGAGGTGGTCCAACGCGCTATTGAAGTTGCCCAGTATTTGTGTCGTTGCACACCCTGTATTTGTTTAATTGTCTTGTTTTTGATATCAAGTGAATCTCTCATCTGTGTCATTATGTGTATTAAATTTCATTTCAATCCGATGCTTTCTTCTTGGGTCGCTATTTTCAATGTTCCTGAGTGTATATGTATAAAATCTCAGAAATGTTCAGAAATTCTTCACTCTTTAACAGGTTTGTAAAGTATTTTAATTCAACTTCCATTTAACTTTTTTGAAACCGATATATATATATATATATATATATATATATATATATATATAATCTGAAAACACCATCTCTTCCCTTAGAATCACACACATACAGTTGCAACAAACCTCTTTTTTTATATTAAATTTCCTGACTACAATATCTATATGTATAGTCTAATTCCCTACAAACGGAAGATGAACATCGTTGAACATGGTTTTGGGCCAGCCAACGTTCCCCTTTTTTTAAATAATACTGAGCAAAAACCTATTGAAAGTAATGGATAGGAATATCTAAATCCATTATAAAATAGAGGTAACTTACCTAAAAATTGCACTTAAAAATGCAGAGACGCGTTAAATCTGAGTGCAATAAATAAGTTATTGCCAGATTCTGAATCCTAATGCAGATTCAAAGCATGTGAATGGCTGAAATGTAGCACTTAACAAAAGTATAAAAAAATAGAAATAAAAATTAAAAAGAGAGTTACAAATTATATATACCATAACTTTAGTGACACTAGAGTATATATGAATTGAATAATAAGTAATTTTATCTAATATTAGAATATGGAGGTAACTATAACTAGGAAATATGATAAATTTATAGTAATAAACTATTATTATTCTAAGGAATTTTAGTCCTTACTATTTCAAATAGCTTTATTCATATAACTATTAATAAAATGAATTGGGTATTTTTGATTTAAGCAATATTTAGTAAAATGTTTATAGTTATTTATTATTTCTGTTAGTTATTTCTATATTAATTTATTGCGTGGTATATAATTAATAACAATATTTCTGAATATAGAATCAAGGTGTACATTGCTCTCCCAATGAAGAACTTTTATAATATTGAAATTAAATTCTTCTCTTCTATCATAAATATTAGAATATTATATATATAATAGGTCTCCAGTTTAGTCCAATGATTTTTTGTATCTACATTTGTTGTGTTTGCTGAATTCCAATTTCTTACTTCTTTAGCACTGTGGGTTCTAGTTATTCTTCACTTTTATTTCATTATACTATATATATATATATATTGATTTGTTGCGTAGAACGCGGATCATTGTAAATTTTAATTTGGCTCTCGAGCGTGAAAGATTGAAGACTCTAATCCAGACGATGACAACTGGCCATAATCATGATGGGTAAACAAAGAAATAAAAAAAAAACAATGATTGGGCTAAGCTACGATGTTTCAAAACGTCCTTACTCTACAACAGGGGTACTCAACCTTTTTTTCTACTGAGCCGCATACATATGTCAGCAATTTCACGCAGGTCGCATATATGTGTTAGATTTTTCACGCGGGTCGCATATATGTGTTAGTTATTTCACGCGAGCCGCAATCTGAGGATAAATGGGGGGGGGGAGGAGAAATGCTTTAAGACCAAGATAGCATTCAAAATTAAAAATGTAGAAAATTGATAAAAATATTATAGCTCCCGTTTTGCTTTTTTTAAAAAGCATTTAAGAAACACTCCTTCACAATTTCTGCATCAGTAAATGGTTTCATATGATTAAAAATAATATAACAAACTTCATAGGACGTCTTTGTTACCGCTGTGAAATTATCACTGACAAAACGCATTGTTGCTGTTGCAGAGATAATTCAAATAAGCCTATTTATCATCTCTTAAAAGAGATCTTCGAGGAAAAGTGTCATTGAATGATTCCTGTTCATTGGTATTTTTTAAGTACAGCACTTTCGTGATAAATCAAACGATTACTGATCTATACTTGTTTCTCAATACAAAATAGTGAACTTCCAAATCGTCTTGAAACGATATATTTTCTTCGAATATTTTTCGTTTGTAAGGTATGAAAGATAGTTAAAATTATATAGTTCCACCCATAAAATTGTCGCTACTACACTTTTGTCTGTCATCACTAACCGTAGCCGTTCCAAATAGAAGAAAAAAAAGTATATTCGTACCTGTACGGCACCGACAGCAAAACTGATACATTTGATTTCTTGTCAAAGAATTTCCCACCAAATTTTTAATACAATGTTCTTAAATAAGTGAATTTCTCAGAGCAATGGGCTGAGTTAAAAACGGGGTTAACGGGCCACTTAAAAAGGCTCGGTGGACCGCAGGTTGGAGTTCGCTGCTCTATAAGCTTCAGTCAGCAAGTGAGACACAAAGTCGAACACTGTCTTAAGATGTCACAGGTCACTGCGGGGCAGAGGTGTCCGCGAAGCGTCCAGCTATCATCTGATACCTTATTTGCGTAAAAACGTTCATTATTTTATTATTATTTTTTTAAAAAAAAAAACCGTTCCTCCCTTTAATTGTTTCTATCAGTGTTTTTTTGAGCAACTACACAAAAAGTATTCTAGAAATTACACACTTTTTATTCAGCTAAAAAATAATGTTAGTAAATTATTACATACCAGTTGGAAATTTAAAAATACTGACTATAGATTGATAATATTTTTGTGATTCTTGACTCGAAAGAATTTTTTTTTCGACTTTATGCAGAGAAAAAGATACTACTACGTCCGTTACATGAGGAATGTTTTAACAGTTTCTATAAACAATGTTTTTTTTTTTAAATTTTTATTTCTAATGGGCTGCAGATGGGTGTTTTACCATTGCAGACCTAGTACATTCCTCAAAAGCTGGTATTTCTTTTTAGTGCGGCATCCTACAGGTGGATACTAATCACCGCAGGTAATTTTGACGCCCACATTCTTGCAAAAGGGAGGCGCTTGAGCTCTGGCAACGCGAAAGTGAGATTTTAATTTTGCTGAAAGCACCCAAACCAAACAGGCACTCCAGGGTCTTTTACATGCCTCATAATCATGCGACATGGCCAATGTCGATTTTCTGCATCATGAAAATCCACCGAGTTGGGCCGGGGTCGAACCCGCAACCTCAGGCGTACAAGACCAGTTTCTAAACAATGTAAAGCATTAGAAAATGCAGCATCATTGAGAGGAGTTTCATTAACAGTTTCTGCATAAATTCGCTATGCATTCGTTTCCGACAATCTGCCATACTTAGTAAATTCTCGAAAAGAAAATTTTCTGCAAAACCGTGCGTATAATAAACCTCACTTCTCTCAAGAAAGAGTACTAATGGTAAAATCTCTTACAATATCCCTTGTATTATGGAATGGGATGAGATAAGGAATTTCATGTCCTATTCAAAACTTTCGCGGTAGGTTTCACTCATAACTCATGTACACCTGTAAAGTCTAATAATAGGCTGCATCCTGTTGAAATTGGCTACAAAGCAGAGAAAAGTCTTTTTCTGTTCCGGACAAAAAAGATAACTCATTTGGAAAAAATCCAATTTTTTTTTCAATAAAATAATAACAATTTCTTCGGTTCTTGAAATAATTCGTTCTTTAGGGATTTATTATTCGTTAAATAGGAAGTTTTATTCCTTCATTTCAATCGGGTAAAAGAAAAAAAAAAAACGTTAAATCGCGAAATTCGTTGAATAGGGGTTCGTTAAATCGGAATTCTTCTCCTCAGTGCTCGACCCTATGTCTAAGTAATAATTTTTGACATTAAAAAAAATTCTATAAAATATTTAAATAAATAAAACAGAAAAAAACTGTAATTAAATACGAGTTAGGTATTGAAGAAAATACCAAGAATTATACTTCATTTGTAGATACACATTTCCCAGATTTAAATAAGTATAAAATAATTTTCAAATAATAAGACTCAAATTAACTATCAAATTCTTTAACCCTATTTTCTGAATAATTTTCATTTATATTTTTAAAAACATTTGATATTAAAAAGCTTGTATAATTTCCATAAAGAATATTAGTAAAAGGAAATGAAATGGACACACACACACACATACACAGCTTTAAATACGATTTTAAAATTCAATAATTTAATTATAGTTAATTAAAATTAATTGACTGATACAGAATGAATTGACTGAAATTACAGATACAGCCACTTTGGCTTCATTTTTAGCGACTTGGGTCAAAACTTTAAAAGATTTTTTTCCCTCACGTTTTGAACTATTTAGTTGAACTGAAATTTTATGTATAAGATTGTTTTGGATGACAATACGATGCTTTAATAGTAATTAATAAAAATTAATTGCCACTTAATGTTGTGTAATGCTAATGTAAGTAGGAATTGACTTATATATATGTAATTTTTTTTTTATATTACTTGTTTAATTATCTTTCCGTTTTCCCTTCATCTCAAGAAACAAACTGCACACTATCGTGCAAATCCTCGTTCCTTATCGAAAATTTTCAAGGACCTGAATTTCTGCCTTCATAGAAAAATTCTTGCCTTCACTACAAAAAAAATCCCAGATGAGAAGCATTTTCGTACCATGAACAAACTGTATCTCTTAAAAACTATAGTACTAATAATATCACTATCATAATAAAAAAATTCGTGCAAAGTGA
The DNA here is from genome assembly GCA_019973935.1 of Trichonephila clavipes. Taxonomy (NCBI): domain Eukaryota; kingdom Metazoa; phylum Arthropoda; class Arachnida; order Araneae; family Nephilidae; genus Trichonephila; species Trichonephila clavipes. Next base: position 507,819 of record BMAU01005591.1, read on the forward strand.
AGAAGAAAGAAAATATCAGGGTTGAATGAAAAAAAAAAAGGACATTAAATTACATTTTTTTCTATTTTAGAGAAGGTTAAGTAGTATCAGTTTCTTAATAAATTATAAATTATAATTTAGTTGAATTTTCTTGTTTACATTTCTGCCTTTGTACATCGAATTATTTTAATTTATTGATTCTTAATAACATTGTTTAAATTCATCAAAAAGCTTAATTTATAAAAGTAATAATTAGGTATCCTTTTTAAATTTAGGAGATTTTTCACATGGGTTATAATTTTGTATATATTATACAGTCGAACCTCTATATAACGAACTTCTATATTGCAAATTTTTCTATATAGCGAACTTTTTCATGGAACCTTGAACATTTCACGATTTTTTTTCGTAAATTAACCTCTCTATAGCGCAGTGCATTTTCTATATAACGAAATTTTTCTTCTGTGATTCAATTTTTTTTCCTCCCTATTTTTATAGTAATTCTGAACATTTTAAGTTATTCTCTCTCTCGACACATTTTATGGTGGTCATAAACCTTGAACTGGTTTTATTAGATCCTAACTCGCCGAGAGCAATAGAGTTCTGGACGTTTCATCCAAGAAGTGCAACCTTTAACCCCAATTGCCTAGTTCACTAGAAACATCTTCGATATCCCCTTTCACCCTCTGTGGAGTTGTCCCGTGTTCTAATTATAAAATAATGTATGCTTAATATTACTTGTATACTTTAAATTATAAAATGTCTTTAAAAAATTCATCAGTTTTAGTATAAAATTATTTTCTTAATATTGAAATACAGTGAACTCTTCGACATTCTTTTTTCTTGTTTTCCTTGCAGGTTTTCTTTCTGTTTTGATGGTTAAGATATATAAAATAAACATATATTAATTTTTAAAAGGTTGTGATTAATTACTTTTTTTAATATATAGTGTTTATGAATTTTTGAAATGTGTTTTATGTGGTTTATAAAGTATATTTAAAGATGAACCTCTATATCACGAATTTTCCGTACAACGAGCTTTTAGCGACGGATATAGATTTAGCGACTTCGTTATATAGAGGCCCGACGGTGCATACGTATAATTCGAATTATTTAACTTACTTTATTTGAATTATTCTTTTTAACAAATCAATCGCTGCAAAGAAAAACCAAATTCTGTGCAAGAATATTTTTAAATTATGCAAAAACTCCTTTCCCCCCTTAAATTATTGTAGATATTGTGATTTGATACTACTTTTTAAAACTGCAATATTATTAAAAGGTTTCCTCATTTAAAATAAAATATAATTCATAACTAAAAATAGTTTAGAAGATTTTTAAAAAGAATCTACACAATAAAATGAACTTTTCATTGTTTCTCTTTGAGGTTTCAAATCGAACGATTAATATTGCCTGCCGAACTTTTCGTGATTCAGCTCTCATGTCATCTTTAATCACCATGGCAACGAAGGCGAAAACGAAAACGCACAAATCAAACTATAAGGCTTTGTTTCAAATCGTATCGATAAGATCTACTCGTTTCCCGTTGAAGGCAGCGAACTACAGATTCCATTCTTATTACAGTTGTAGTTACAGTTATTGACCCCGTTGAATCTGCAGCAATGAATTCTATCACACAAGACATGAAAAAAGTAACCATAGATTCTTCCTCATCATCGTGGAAGGATATTTCCAAGCTAAAAGTCGGTTCAAGTGACCAAGATCATAGAGGAAGCATGCAAGTCGGCAGTGTGAGTGTTCTGAGTGAAGACAGTCGTAGATTGAGTTTCTTTGCCGACGCCGAATCTCAATTGACGAAGATTATGAGCGGGGATTCTTCGGATCTTGGAGAAGAGGAAAGGAAAGATGTACGTCCGGAAGAGGTTTTTACCGACAAAGCTCGAGCTGCTATGGTGGTGATTGGAACAAAGGACATCAAAGAGGCTTTGGATAGAAAGAAGGCTGTCGAAATATTTCGAAGGACCCCCGAAGCGAGAAACGCTGCAATTTTTTTCCAACAAGCTCGATTTCTTGTGCAGCAATGCAGGTATAAAGAAGCCATTGTACTTATCAACAAGGTGAGTAAAGATTCTGATCTTGTAATTTTGAATAACTAATAATTGAATAGTGAAATTGATAATCATGAGCTATTGGTAATTAGTAAATGATTTGTTCAATGAAACCAAATCAGTATGTTATTAAAATTTCGTCTCTCTCTCTTTCATCCTAAAATCTCTCCAAAGACTTAATATTTTTAACAAAGGTTACAGATTTTAGCGTTTTTTTTAGCTGTGAGCGACTTCTGAAGTTTCTCCTTCACCGTCCTGCCTACCTGAGGGTGGGGGAGCAATGAAAGCAGAACCAGAGACTTCCATAATAACAATTATTTATTTCTCTAACACACTAACCAACAACAACTTATCTCAAAGTGAATGTCAAAGGAGTAGCAGAGAGAAAGGAATGATTAATAAGCAAATATGCGCAAGTAATTTATTTATCTCAACCTAATCTAACGTAGATTCATAACCTTAAATCTACTAATTCTACACAGTGGCCCCAAACACTACTTTAAACCTTTACATGCGAAAATCAACTTTATTCAATCTCACCTGCGTAGCGAATGTAACAGCTTCTTACCTCATTCCTCCCTAATTACAAAACTATACTTTATATAGTCGAATTAATCTGCATATCGCGATTTCTTCTTGAGATGGATGGCAATAAATTAAACGCGAATGCTAGCCCAAAGATTCCCCAAGAGGATTAGTTAGAGGTCGCTTATAAATTCGTCACATAGCTCTTAAAAATGCATTCATATCAGAGTGCAATGAGATAAACGAATTTTACTGTCTTTTTTTTATCAGTTTTAGCCAGAAAATATAAATCTTATAAACATTATTAGCAGCTTAAAATTTCATTTTACTTTTAACTAGAAAACTTTGTGAATCTACATATTTTAACCTATATAGCATAGTGTAGACTGAAGGCAAGATACCGTTCTATCCCCTGCCAAATTAATAGAATTAATTTTATTACTTAATAAAGAGTGTTTTTTTCCAGGTATAGAAGTTTAAGTTGGCATTACTTTCCAAGATGGCGACCGATTTAACAGCTGCCAAGTGATTTATTCTCAGTTTGGTTTGGCAATTCATCAAAACGATCATCAAGCAAGGCGTAGATTCGTCGAATGGGCCCAAAACGAGATTGCCGTTGTTCCCGATTTTCATAAGCGAATTTTGTTTAGCGATGAAGCGTACTTCTGGTTGAATGGCTACGTCAACAAACAAAACTGCCGCATTTGGAGTGAAGCTAATCCCCAAGTGTACGTCGAAACACCGTTACATCCAGAAAAACTGACTGTTTGGTGCGCTTTAGGGGCTGGTGGAATCATTGGTCCGTACTTCTTCAAAAACGATGAAGGCCACAACGTTACCGTCAATGGTGATCGGTATAGAGCCATGATTACTAACTTTTTCATTCCTGAATTGAACAATCATGATGTCCAGGAGCTGTGGTTCCAACAAGACGGCGCAACATGTCACACAGCTCGTGCCACAATCGATTTATTGAAAGACACGTTTGGTGACCGCCTAATTTCACATTTTGGACCTGTGAATTGGCCTCCGAGATCTTGTGATTTAACACCGCTAGACTATTTTCGGTGGGGCTATGTAAAGTCATTGGTGTATGCGGATAAGCCACAAACGCTTGACCATTTGGAAGACAACATTCGCCGTGTTATTGCCGATATACGGCCACAAATGTTGGAAAAAGTCATCGAAAATTGGACGTCCAGATTGGACTACATCCGAGCCAGCCGTGGCAGTCCTATGCCAGAAATCATATTTAAAATGTAATGTCACAAGATTATCTTTCGAATAAAAAAAAAATTCATGTCAATCGAATTATACATCGTTGTTTTATTGCAATTTAAAGTTCTATACCTCTAAAAAAACACCCTTTATAATTCTTTTAAATTTAAATTAAACGATTCGAATCTTTTACACATTATTTATAAAAGAATGGGGTTTCAGAAAAGTATAAAATGTTTAAAATATAATAATAATTTTAAAAAAAGCATAAGCATATGAAAATTCTATGATAAATATTAAGTATTTTTTGCGTTGTGCACGCTATTTTCTAAAATAGTAGCCCCTTTGATGTATAAAACTTTACAGAATTATAAAATGCACCATACTCTTTAAACCCTACCTAATTTTAGTAATATTTTGTATTTCAAAATATTTGTAAAAAATTGCAATTTTTAAAATATTTTTAAAAATGTATTTTTTTATTTATTAAAATATGTAAGTTATTATTCTATTTATATAAAAATAGCTACAGTGTAATAATAATACATTTAACTTTCTCAATCAGTTTATAGCTAGTAATTAAATCTACTATTTTAGAAAATAGCATGCGCGACGTAAAACTATAAATATTTCTTATAGAAAAGTTTCTTATTTTCATATGCTTATAATTTCTAAAATTATGATTATATTTCAAACATTTTATACTTTTCTGAAGCCCCATTCCTTTATAAATAATATGTATAAGATTCGAATTATTTTATTTAAATTTAAAATAATTATACCTGTTTGAAAATTGTTTATATTTTCTGACCTCTAGAGAAATTTAACACCCCTAAGATTCATTAAAAACCCAGAAAGACACTAGTTAATTTTTTTGTTATATCGAATTAAAAAAAAATCAAATAAGTTCAAGAATATGAGTGGCAGAGGGTTAAAAATATTTCAACACATTTTTTAGTTTGAACTAACCTTATCTTCTAAATATATAAAAAAGAAAAGCGACTCACTCATTCGCTCATTCATCACGATATCTCCGGAACTATTAGACCAACAAATTTAAAATTTGATACGCATGTTTCTTTCATAGAGTAGAGATCCTATAAGAACGGATTTTGAAAAAATCGACCCCTAAGAGACATTGCGAAGTCTTAAGGGGCATTATTGATAAATATTCCTGTTTTTGAACTGTTACACCTACAGACTTGAAATTTGATAGGCATGTTCCTTTCATGGAGTAGAGATCCACTCCAAAAAGGTTTTGTTGAATTGAAATCTACGAAAAATGTGTTTAACGGAAATCGACTCTCAAAGAGGGTTATAGAGATAATTGAGAAAACAATTTCTGTTTTTGAACTGTTAGATTTAGATTTTAAATTTGGTAAGCATGTTTCTTTTGGTGCGTAAAATCCACTAAAAATGGGTTTTACGGGAATCCACTTTGGGGGAGCGGGTTACGACAGCGCAAAAGATAATTCTACTTCAATTTTAGAAATCATTATTTAGAAGTCCTATCCCTTTAAAATCAAGAGGTGAGTGTATTAAGAATGTTTTTCAAATACAATCCAACGTTTAACGCTAAAACTTAGATATCAATAATTTATACATATATAAACAGTATATAGTCATACACAGTAGCGCACACAGGAATTTTTCAAGGGGGGTCCGGGGTCGAAAGTTCACCATTCTTGTATCATGCTCTTTTTGGTTTTGTCGATTTTCGGGAACAAAACACAGTAAAAAACTAATTATTCAACAAATAATTAGCATTAATTAATAAAATTAATCATTAATAAGAAATACTCGATTAAATTTTACGTACTATATACTTGGAGTTATAATCAATCGGAAAAAAATCAAGGGCTTTGAGGAGGGGGGTCCGGACCCCCAGGACCCCCCTTGTGTGTGCCATTGGTTATACAATGTCTTGAAGTACCCAGCGAAGAGGGCGGGTAACGGCTAGTTCTATATGTGCGAGTATTTGCCTTTTGCAAAACCACGCAGAGAAAAGAAGCTGTTATTACTCTGACTGGGGTTTCTATTTTAAATATTCGACATAAATTTTAAGAGTTTTCTGAAAGTAAAACATTTAGCCTCTAATGAAGTAATAAATCTTTTTTTCAAGCACAATGACAAGAACAAAGGGTTTATGTTTGTAATAAATGTGTTTATATTAGTAGTGAGAGAATGTTTTTCTTTGGATTTGAGATGATACATTTTGTTCAGGAAGTAAAGGAAACCAACCACAAGCTTCAGGAGGTTGATGGTAGAAAAGCTGTGACACACGCTTCGCAGATGTTTCGTTGGAATCTGTTCTAACTTAAGCACTAACATTTTCTTAGAATTTTCCATTTTCTTTTTCATATTTTATTTCAAAATCATGTCCAACCAACCCGTACGAAAATAATTTAAAATAATTTCCTTTTTTTCATTTTATGAACGTTGAATATCTTGTATGTGATTGATCATTACTTTGTATGAAAAAGGGAAAATGTTATTTAATGTTTAAAATTTACAATCATTAATACAGCACTAGAAAGCTACGTAACAGGTAAGATTTTCCTAAAAAAAATCTCAATGGATTCATGGCAAATTTAATTTTATGCGAGGACAAAAGGAATATTTTTTAAAAGCTGAAATTCATTTGTAGATTTTAGTAGATAATATAATTTACTTATTAATATTATTAATTTGTGATTCAAATGCCACCAATCCATGAATTATATTTAGTAACCGAGATATAGGTACTTGCTTTTTTTCACACGAACTGTCGTCTAGATCTATTGAGATTAAATGCAATCGCATTACTTATTCTGTGTTGAACTTGCTTTTATACTTTGTTTTTGTAGCCACTTATGTTTAGAAATGTATTCCGCTCAAACACAATGTTCTGAATGGCATTAAAATGTTTATAGCTATGGGAGAAATTCCGCGTATTTTGCACGAATTTTCAACCTAAAATTTAGAAGCTGTTTTCACTTAAATTTAGATTTTAACACCAATTCTGTTGATATGTTGTTCCCTTTCCTTCATTATAGGTGTTGTTTTCCACAAATGTATAAAAATACATTTTCCATTAGAAAACTATTTAGTTTTGCATGACCCTGTGCTATAATTAACAAGTATAAAATTATCTCGTGGAACCCGAGATAGTAAGCAATAGAATATTCACAATCTAGCAGGAAGTATATGTATAATAAAACGCACGCGTTTTAATATTCTTTTATTATATTATAATAAATGTTTAACAAGTAATATAAAAAAATTTTTTTAAGTCAATTCCTACTTAGATCAACAAAGAAAATTTTTATTTTAGCTACTTTTTATTAAATAGTTACAATTAATATAAATATGTATATACATAGGATAGAATCACAACATTAAGTGGTAATTGATTTTTATTAATTATTATTAAATCATCTTGTTGCCATCCAAAACAATTGTGTATATAAAATTTCAGTTCAACTGAATGCTTTAAAACGTGGGAAAAAAACCCTTTCAAGTTTTGACACAAGTCGCCAGAAATGACGCCAACGAGGCTGTATTTGAATAATTAGTTTTTAATCAATAAATGTTTACTAATTATAATTAAATTACTGTATTGTCATCCAAAATAATCATGTATATAAAATTTCACTCAATTGAGCGCTTTAAAATGTATTTTATTAACGATTGAAAATTCCACGAAGATAAATATATAAATAGGGAGCGTGAGCTAATAGTAGGAATTAAAAAGTGTTGCAAAATAAAGTTATTATGTATAAATAAAATTTTCAGTTTTAATAAATAGGACGCGCTTTAGATACTTGTAACTTATAAACTTCATAGAGAACGGGAATGCATTTTGCATACATATTTATTTCTTTTCGATTTTTTTATTGTGACTCGTGGAACCCCTGGGTATACCTTGTGGAACCCCAGGGTTCTGTGGAACTCAGTTTGAAGACCACTGCTCTATAGGGTTAAGGTTTGGAGATCTGGTTGGCGAATCCCACGAACATCCTCACTTTCCAGAAATTCGTCGGCCAAATGAGCTGTATGCAGACGAATGTTGTCATCCATAAAAAAGATATCAGGTCCAACTGCATTTCTTAAAGGATGAATATAAGGCTCCAAAATTTTATCTGGATGATTTACAGCAGGGGGTGAATTTCTGTCACAGAATATGTGAATCACACAAAGATATTCTGTCTAATCAGGATGACTGTATGGACCTGTCTGAGATTCGAACTCGGTACCCTCTGATTCGTAAGCACGTAACATACTTCTAGACAAAAGTGATCACTCCTCTCCGGAGGCTGCTACTGGCTTATTTAGATACCGCGAAAGACCGTCCATTTTTCATTGTTATACCGGCATCTTTCTCAGAGGACATGTTGTGGGTGCCTAGTTTCCTCCAGATGAGGGTGGCCAAAAATAAATGGTTAGATAGAATCTGTATCCATCATAGAATAGAACGTCTTTCACAATATCTCTGTTCAAGGGCTAAAAGAGCTTTTCTGTGTGAAGAAACGAAAATGACGCAAACATTAGGTCTTCTTGTAAACAAACCTCTGTTTTCCAGTTTTCTAAAAACAGTTGCCTTTGAAATTTGGATTTCTGTTGCTGCAGGAAGGTCCCGAGACAATTGAGAGACTGTTACACTCCAACTACACCTCATTGTTATTGGCAAATGTTGGTCTTTATTGTTTTTCGAGATCCTTGGATTATCTTTCCGGGCATTGTCTCTACTAATCCGGTTTTATTTAACCATTTTCATAAGCTACACTCAAAGTAAGTGTTACTTTTAATTTTCCTCTAATTTACACTTGAATTACACTTTCCTCTAATTTTCCTCGAATTCTCACTCCATTATCTTTTTGATGGTTAGTCATTTTGACAGCTTGTTTTTGAATTTCTTTAAATGTTGCAGTCACTTCTAAAAAATAGTTGAATTTTTCAAACAAACCAAGCGCAGAAATTGCCCTGTGATTTACAAACCATTTATTTATTTTTTATTGGGAGCTTACGTAATCGACATTAAACATTTCTACCTTTGTTTGGGGAACCATTAGTTTAAATTTTTTTAAAAACACTTTTAGCACTGGCGTAGCTAGTTCTGAGTGGGCCCTGTATCAAAATTCCTTCGGGGGCCCTTTCTCAGACATGAGAACCCAGTTAGATGGACTCTAGTTACCCATGTTGGGACCCTGAAGCTTGGGGGCCCCGTATCATTGATACGGCGGTAGCTACGCCCCTGACTTTTAGAGAAAACCCAGTAAATATCCATATTTTCTTATTATTCTAGAGAAGCGATCCGCAACCCCCGGTCCGTGGATCAAATGGTGCCGGGCCGCTTAAAGAACATTAAACTATTGCCGTTTCATATAAAGTGGTGCATTTCTCTCGGATTTGCGCAACTTTCCACGGAAATCACTTTATATTTCACGTTAAATCACTTTTATTCATTTTTGGTGTAACTATATTTTATGCTGCAGGCATATTTAAATGTAACTAAATTAAAATTTTTAAATCAAAACAATCTAAAATATAAACAATCGACGTGTCCCACCCTCAGCGGGCCGCGGTAAAATTATCAAACGTTGACCGGTCCGCAGCGATAAAAAGGTTGCGGGGCGCTGCTTTAGAGCAGTGTTGTCCAACCTTCTTATCGCCGTGGACCGGTCAACGTTTGATAATATTACAGCACCCCGCTGAGGGGAGGACGTTCATTGTTTATATTTTAGATTATTTTGATTTAATAACTTTAATTTATATGCATATATATAATTACATTTAAAATGCCCGCTGAATAAAATACAGTTGCTCCAAAAATGTATATAAAGTCGTTTCCCATAAAATGTCGCAAAATTCCGAGAGAAAAATACACCACTGTAAATAAAATGAAAATAATTTAATGTGCCTTGTGCGGCACAATGCTATTTGATCCACGGACCGGGGGTTAGGACCACTGCTCTAGAGCAGGGGTATTCAACCTTTTTTCCTGCCGGGCCACATGCATATGACAGGTACTTCACGCGGGTCGCAACATGAAGATAATGGGGGGGGGCATTTGCAACCAAAGTAACAATGGACAAAGCAAAACTGATCAAAATATTAATATTTAATTATTTATTTATTGACTTTAGATTTTTCTAATTTATTTTAATTGGCTTTTCTCTTTCTATCAAACACACACAAAAAATTATTTACTTTCATGTATTTTTCTACTGATTTATTTCGTAGTTTCGTTTTCTTTTCCTCCATGACCAAGCCTGTCTTGTTTACATTCTTCTATAAAAAAAAAGCAAACTGATGACAAATTTGATAGATTTAATCGCTTGTTTGATAGAATTTCCAACTAAATATTTAGTACATTGTTCTGAAGTAATTGAATTTATTTACTGTCACTTGACCATGACCAGGCTACTCAGAAGAGGCCGGTGGGCCACAGGTTGGGTACCACTGGTCTAGAGTGTTTTATAATAAATATTTAAGATTTAATTTAATCCAGTCATTATAGTTTTCAATTAAAAGAATATATTTTTGGATTTATGGAAAATTTTGTCGGAAGTATAAAATACATCTAATACTTATATTTTTCTCAGATGTATGTTTTATTATCTGTGTAATTTAAACAGGGATAGAGAACTGAGACAGTTTAATGCGATGAATCTGAAAGACAATTGAATTGTAAAGCTTGGTAAAAGAATTTTTGAGGATACCCATGTCTTAAAAATATCACGAATTCAAATACTATCGAAATACTATTTAATACTGATCTTCATGAAAGGGAAGCGAGAAAGATTAAAGCTATAGTGGGAAAAAAGGCATTGAATAACTCTTCTGAATTTTGATGCATAAGAAATAGTGCATTATATATTAAGATTCTCTCGTAGGAAAGCAATACTGTGCAAAACGCAGGATGTGTGTGTGTAGAAAAACAATATTGCATGTTAGATCATGGGTCGGCAACCTTTAGCTCTAGTGTGCCAAACTAATATACCAATATGAATTCAGTGTCCCACGCAGTAAGAAATATTTGAAACAAATCGATTCCAATGGAAATGCATCCAGAGATGGGGAACGGAGGTCAAAAATATAGATTAATGTCCCCAAAATACATCATTTAAAGCATTATTTATTATTAATTATTGTATTATTTATTAACATAAAAATAAGCAACATAAAATATAACTATTCTTTTAAAATTTATAAAAATTAAAATTGTACATACATTATGTATTTTTTAAAATTGTTTACTAAAATAAAAATTTAAATTTAAATTAAAAAAATTAAATTAAAATATAAAAAATTATAATTTTAATGAGAATTTTGTCCTTGCACCGCTCTACTTCATAACGCAATATCAGGGGTATAATGTCTAACTTTTAGTTTGGCACATGGTTCTGAATGTTCAGATGTTAAACAACTTTGTGGACTCAAAATATATGTTATATGAGAAAAAAATTGCTCACGTATATATGTAGAACCAAAAGCGGCAAAGCAAAGCACATGCAATTTTCTACAAACAATTAAATCGCACCGGCAGGGACGTACAGCAACTTAAAATAATTGTCGATTTACCGATAGAGTTATCTTATAGATTTTAATATAATTCCGTAAATTTTGCTTTCAATAACTAAAGATTTTGTTCACGACGCAGCAATGAGTGAGGCTTCATTTTACAAGTATTGCTCAATGTTTTGAATTGAATTGAATATTTAGAGCTAAGAAGGAGTCACATTTAAACAGGATATTTTTTTTATATAAATTATGCAAAACACACACAAGAAGATTCAGGAGAATCGTTTTATGTCAAAGGATTGAAAGTAAGAAATAGTTTTCATGCGTAAGGCATTGAGAGAAGAGGTAGAGAGATTTAACTTAATTTCATAAATTTGTAGAGTAGCACTTAAAATTTTGCTCCGCGTGCCATAGTTTGCCGACTTCAGTATTAGATCAATGGAGCAAAGCAAATATGTTTATTACAGACCTTTAGTTAATCCCTGGGCCGTGGGTAGCCTGGTGGTTAGAGCATCGGACTCCAGACCGGGAGGCCTGGGTTTGATACCCGATGCCACCAAATACCCTCCGAGTACACACGGAGTACGTGCTCGTTAAATTTGTGTGTCCGAAAGTCTTCTGGGCTGAATCACGAGTGCAGGGGACTGGAGAATATTTCCCTTCCCTCCAGACCCATGGTAAAATTGGGGAGGTGGAGATAGGTGGTGCCGCCTTCTATCGTCCCTTCAAGGAATTTCGCCGAACTAATTCGTACTGTCACCTGCATGGTGCTCAAGGTCTAGGCCAACGACAGGCGTACTTCTAGCCCCTTGCCACGATGAATTTCGTGGGCCTCGTTCTAACTTCGTCAGACAGGTGACATTAGCCACAACAACAACACAACCGTTAATCCCTGCTACAGTTTTACATTCTTCAAAAAGCAAACAGTGTCAATGATGAATGATCACGCACGCACACACTAATAATCTGTAATGGGTATTACGAGCAAATATCTAAACATTTTAAAATAAAATTTTTTGATATAATATCATTTATGTATGTGGCTACCTATTTACAGTTATGCAGCTAATTTTGCGGAAGATCAAGGAGATCCAAGGGTTGAGAGCTATTAAACCACTACATTTTGATTCAATAGGCGTGCATAACACATGCATACAGTCATGAAAAATCATCTCCACGAATTTATTTCTGCGAACCATGTTGATATTTTATCCAAGAAGCGCATTTAGTTGCGTGTGAAGTAATGTATGACTTATGTTAATGTTCGAAAGTTTGTGTGTGTGTGGTAAAACCTTTTTTTTTTAAAATTAAATTCATATGAAGAACGTGAAATTCATTTCAATGTTTTTCAGAATTGATCACTTATTACCATACTATTTCATTTCTATATGCTGGGTGTTGCCGAATTCTACAGACAAATTCATAGGGGTTATGGTAGGCAACGAGGGGATGACAAATCACCATAGAACATAGAGTCGCAAACCATGTTCAGGTGGAGTAAAGCGTAAAAACAAGTAAGAAGGGTATGATGTATAGAGGAATGAGAGAAAAGGGGCAAAAAGAAGTAGGAAATACATTTATTTGACATAAAACTGTTTATCATACGAACAATGCATCACAGCTTGACGTCAGAAATGCAACCGGATTTGTTTGAACGAGTCCGACAATCCTTCGGTGTCGGTTGTGCTATGACCTCTTGGAACAATTCCTGTGACAACCACTAATTGTTGCATTTCTGACGCCGCACTGGGATGCATTGTAAATATGTTTTGTGTCCAATAAATGTATTTCTTGCCTCCTAATGCCTCTTTTCATTCCACTCAACATCCCACCCTTCATAACTGTTTTTGGACTGTTGGGGGCTTCCATACTGCCTTCTATCACCCCTCTAAATTTGTCGGACGAAATCGGTACACCCAGTATACATATAAAATATGAGGATATGTGAATTGAATTTATATTTATCAAGTCTTTGCGATTGTTGGTTTTTCAGGCTCTTCCGGTAGACCCGGAACGCAAAGAATGGTTGACAGAGAGAAGTCGTTGCTACTTTAAGATGTTGCAGCCTGAAGTTGCTTTGAAGCATGTCAATGAAGTATTGGCACTCGATCCGAAGTATTTCCAAGTGAGTGAAATTGAAATATAGTGATACAAAAACAGAATCGTTTTAAGGTATCCGACTACGTTCGGAACCGTGATTTTGCAAATCGCATAAATGGATAATTTTCATGATATTTAGTGTCACTTAGATTAGAATATATGCATAAAATTGTTTTAAGGACATTTTGACAAAAAATTTATTTAAATATAATATTTTGGCAAAAAATTAACTTAGAATAATCTTTTTTCCAACTGTTCTCCTTTTGTGAAAAATGCTTCTATTAGAATAATATTTTGCCTGTATATAGCTCAGACCTCTCTACAGAGGCTCAACTAGAATTTTTGAAATATATAACTTAGAAGTGGGTTTATTCATATTTTACGACAACGGAGGGGAACAATTTAAGAAAAAAACGTCGATCATTATTTCAATGGGTAGTAACTCTGAAAATAATGTGAATGTTTCAAAAATTCTAGTTGAGCCTCTGTAGAGAGGTCTGGGCTATATACAGTCAAAATATTATTATAATAGAACCATTTTTCACAAAAGGAGAACGTTTGGAAAAAAGATAATTCTAAGTTAATTTTTTGCCAAAATATTATATTTAAATAATTTTTTTTGTCAAAATGTCCTTAAAACAATTTTATGCATGTATCCTAATCTAAGTGGCTTTAAATATCATGAAATTTATCCATTTATGCGCTTTTTTAAAATCACGGTTCTGAACGTAGTCGGATACCTTAATATTTAGTGGTCTTTAGACTTTCGTGTTTATTTCTAACATAACTTTTTTGATAAATACATCTAAAGATACCGATAATAAAAAAGATGCCCAAACATCAACCTGATTAACTTAAGAGATCTGATTATAAATAGACCCACACAGTTATTAATATCAGTGGTGTACATAAGGGGGAGGGTTTAAAGGTTCAAATACCTCACAAACGCCAAAAGATTTTTAATTTTTGTATTAGCACCTCGGCGCTTTCCTCCCTTGTATCCCCTTTCATATTGTAGACCCTTTCCACTGATTAATATATAATTCTTTAAAGTTAATTGTTTAGGCCTTGTTTAATACTGTAATTATTATTAACGGTATTATTTATATTTGTGATTTCACATTTTACAGTAAAGACTTGCGTTTTAATATTCAGAACTCCAATGAATTATTTGTATTTTTTTAAGCATCTTTTGTTATTTCATCCATTCTACGGCAGGATCTTTAAATAGTACTAAATTTAGAAATTTTTTGGAAAGATATAATATATATTCCATCTTTTCTGTCAAAGTGCTGACATTTTCTTCTTTTCAAAACCTATCTCTCAGTACAATTCGAGAAAGAATCTGTGGCCGCGGCAGCCCAGAGGTTATGGTCATGGTCTCGTGGCCAGCGTGTCATTAATTTCCCCCCTAGAGCCATTAAAGACCCACTGTGAAGAGGAGCTAATGCACGTTAAATATGTAGAGACTCAAAATCCTCCCGTTGGCGTGGTGTCGTAGTTTAGAGAGAGGAGAGTTAACTCAGATGTCGTTATCGTCACCTGACCGTGATTCAAAATTTTGAGGTCCATCATGAATGACCCTCGTGTCGCTTTATAGGGTGACCTTTCCTTTTTCATTCCACAGCAAAATCTTTAAAGGGATCTAAATTTTGAAAATTTTTGGAAGGGCAAAACATGCTTTATTTCAAGTTTTTCTGTCTAATTATTGAAATTTGTTTTTCTTTTCTAAATATATTTCTACGTAGAATAATTCGAAAAAGAATATTTTTTTTTGAAAAATCAGTTTTATTCTATAACTTAATATACATATTTTTGTATCAGGGCCGGTTTTAACCTCCTCGGCGCTCTAGGCACTTAAAATTATTACGCCCCACCCCCTATTTACAGAGAACCCTTCTCCTTCAGTTTTTACCTTTGGCAGTCATAGGTTCGGGAGGGATTTTCTTTTAACTCCCTTACTCTTTTCACTTTTTTTGTTTTTGCTCTTTGTAGAGTCTTTCCATTATCCACCACCTAGTGTCCTGGACTGGCCACCGGCAGCCTTAATGAAAGGAAAACGACATGGTTTGATCATTATCTTTTCCTAACTTTCATTTCTTGTCTTATTCATTTTTTACCTTGTGGCACCATGGACCACCTTACTGTAAATTAGTACAGAAGATTAATGAAATCATTTGCAATTACAGTATAGAGTATACATTATTGAATGAACTGTTTTCACACACACTACTTGTAAATTCATCTTTTTCATCGCTTATTATTTACTATCTTTTACTTGTAGACATCTTAAGGTATCCGACTACGTTCGGAACCGTGATTTTCAAAGGCGCATAACTGGATAATTTTCTTGATATTTAGTGTCACTTAGATTAGAATATATGCATAAAATTGTTTTAAGGACATTTTGACAAATTTTTTTTTGTTTAAATACAATATTTTGGCAAAGAATGACTTAGAATAATCTTTTTTCCAAATGTTCTCCTTTTGTGAAAAATGCTTCTATTAGAATAATATTTTGCCTGTATATAGCTCAGACCTCTGTACAGAGACTCAACTAGAATTTTTGAAATATATAACTTAGAAGTGGGTTTATTCATATTTTACGACAACAGAGGGGAGCAATCTTAAGAAAAAAACGCGAATAATTATTTCAATTGGTGTTAACTCTGAAAATAATGTGAATTTTTCAGAAAAATTCTAGTTGAACCTCTGTATAGATGTCTGAGCTATACAGGCAAAATATTATTACAATAGAACCATTTTTCACAAAAGGAGAACATTTGGAAAAAAGATTATTCTAAGTTAATTTTTTGCCAAAATATTGTATTTAAATAAATTTTTTTTGTCAAAATGTCCTTAAAACAATTTTATATATATGGACAATTTTATTCATACTAAGTGACACTAAATATGAAAATTATCCATTTATGCGCTTTTGAAAATCACGGTTCCGAACGTAGTTGGATACCTACATTAGTTGTTGAGTCACTGTCATTGTACATGTACAACAAAGGTTTTTTTCGAGCTTTGATCATTGTCAAATCATTAATGACATCATTCTGATCAATTTCCATCGTAGTATCATTTTGAGTAGATAGCAACATGATACAAGCTTTTCTTTTTCCACAGTAGATCTCAATTCAGCCTTCAAGTCTTATGTTTCAATCTTCAGAAATACTTCTCTCACGACTCACTAGGTGGTGGTGCGCTGGTTGAAATTTTAATTCTCTTCCCCTTTTTTCACCCTCCAATTTTTTGCGCTCTAGTCACGTGCCTACTGTGCCTAGGTGGAAATGCGGCCCTGATATGTATAAATTTGGTGCATTTAATATTTTCTCCATAGGCCCTGCTTCTGAAAGGCGAAATTCTGTATTCCATGTGGGATTTGGAAAGAGCCATGCTGTGTTTTGTGGAAGGCAGGCGTTTGAGACCGGACAACACGGAATGTATTCGAGGAGTCCACAAAATTCGAATGGCCCTCGATGAGATTTCAGGTGATCATGCTGAGTTGTTTCGAAATATCTATAATTTTAAATATCATCTCACATGAACACTTTATTTTTCCATGAAATACAAGTTACTCTTTTCATAGTTATTAATAAAAAAAACAGTAAGAAAAGACATTGAAATTTAAATCAAATAAAGATTTTAGCAATAATTGCAAAAGAGTGCTGCTTTTTATTTCGTAGTGATTGTTAATGATCTTGATATCAGATAAGATGCGATATTATTTATTGATTTACTACAGAAAAGAAGAACAAATACACAAAGGATCTCTTACACAAGAGTTAAAATCATGTTTATGTAAAATTTAAAATGAAAATTATATACCTTCAAAATTAAAACACTTAGAAAGTAGTAGTCATTCATGAATATAGAAGTGATTGTATGCGCCGTACTGCTAAAATATTCATATATGATAAAAAAAAAGTTTTAAAATAACTCAAATTCCTCCATTTAAAGGATTTTAAGAAAATTTAAGGCATTTTAAAAGTTAAGAAAGGATTTTTGGATGCTATTTTGCAAAGAGAAATATTTCTTTAAGGAAAAAAATGCCCTACTTTTATATATATATATATAAAAAACAAAAATAGAAGCTCGTTATACATAAAAACATTCTGACTAATATATTTTTTATATTAATTACACTCAAATTTTGTAATCTTTAAGCTTGATTAAAAAACCAAGTTAACTTGAGTTATAAAAAAACCCAAGCTAACAAAAAGGGCAATATTCTTAGATTGTATGCGACTGAATTCTTTTTCGTAAATTAAAATAAGTAATTTGTGAAGGATTTCATAATGCTTATTCAGTGTGTAAATTTATTAGTAGAGAATGTGAGTCAGTTTAGTAGAATTAATGGTAAATATGAAACAAATATCACTGCAGAATATCTTCCAAAATAATAATTTATTTACAAGCATGTTAACTAACTGAAATCCTCTTCTATTGCCGAAAAAACATTTTATATTAGGCAAGAAATAAATTACAAAATAAATCGTTTGCTAAAAAATAATATTTAGCAAATAAGAATTGTTATTATAAAAATATAAATATATGCATAAATTATTATTTAATTAACAAATAATTAATTAATAATTAAAAACAGTTAATTAATAATTAAAAACAATTAATTAATTATTAAAACAAACGATTAATTAATAACTTAAAACAAACAATTAATTAATAGTTAAAACAAACAATTCATTAATAATTAAAAACAAATAATAATTAAGTTCATTTCAATTATATTTTTAATTAATGCGTTTTAGTCTTTTTGCTAATAAAAATATTTCCCCAATTTTCTTCAGTAATTCATCAATTATGGTTAAAAAAAATATATATCTAAGATAATAATTGTGTGTGTTCCTTTGAAAATTTTAAAAGCTTGACTTATTTCCTAAAGATGTAAGAACGATTTATTGTTAAATTAATATGATTTTTTCCCATTTGTATTTTAAAAATTTAAGGGTATATGGTACGAGAGATTTACACAATTTTTTTTAATTTAATGATTTTCATAATTTTTTTAGTTGCCTCCTATGTGTATGAATGATGTAAAACAGATTTGTGCTCAAAATTTCATAAAAAACTAACCTTTTTTATATAAACTTGAACTTATGAAGTGATTTTAAAATGCACTCTTCTCCTACAAAAAATTTACGTACATGTAGAAAATTTGATTTACAAGCACGTCAAACTCTGTATAACAAAAAGTTGAATGGGTTTTGCGATAACATGATTGGTATTCGTACAATACTTCATTTTATGAATGCTCATTGAAAATTCCTTAAGAAAATGTGTAAATTCTAAATTCAATTATTTTTAAAAAATAAGTATTCCTTTGATGAGAAATGCATACTAACTTTTATTCCATGTACTACCAGAAACAAGTGGAAAAAATTTCCAAGTAATAAGCACAATGGAGAAAAAACCTTAGCATATATTTTAAAAATGAAGTCAAACTAATTATTTTATCTTCCTGAGATAAGTCAGTTTAAAGTTTTGATTTGCGTGTGCCATTGTGAGATGTGACGTAACGTAACGTAAAAGTTAACACAACTCTGCGCTTTTTGATGTGTAACATCTTTCCTCTCGGTTGCTGAATATTTGTTGGGAGTGATTTCGTGAAAAGGGACGGATGTGTGTAACAGGATGTGACGTAAGCACGCGCTTGATTTGACCAATGAGATTGCGTGGCTGTGTCTTTTCGCTACCCTCGCATGGGGGTCCAACTATAGTAGCTATCAAGCACTCGAGCGATTGACTCTAAATCCGTTAGTCATGATATTGGGGGACATAAGTGCGGCAGAATGCTTATTTGAAAATGGACAAACAGTGATTTCGGTGGTCCTATACATTTCGAATCAAACGGTTAAAAATTTTTTTTAAGATTTCCTGCATTTTGTACTTTTACCATATAACGAAGGTGGTTCTGCTCTTTAAAAAAAATTATCACGCGCTTTCCCCCTGATTTTGAGTGGTGATTTTAACTTTAACTTCAGTTTGCCAAAAGCTGAGCCGCTCATAGCTTTTATGAATGATGAACTCAAGCTTGAAATGAACACAAATTAGAATGTTTCGACTGCTAACAGTGGTACTGACTGTTATTGACGCTGTTTTTCCACGGTTTTTAAATACTTTGAAATCACAAGTATATGTGTCATATTTTAGTTATCATAAGTCTATTGTCTCCGCTCTTCCCTAAATTGAACAAGAATAATTATTTTTGATAAAATATTCCTTTTTTTACTCCTTTTGTTATATATATATAATTAAATACAATTTTCATTAAAGATATAATTATTCGATAGACAATTATTTCCAATCATACCCGATTCATATTTTTTTCAAGAAAAAAGTTAATATCGCGTATTTACCACGATAACATGTCAGATGTTACACATCATATCGTCGGTCCAATTATCAGACTGCGTAACTCCATCTGGGATGCTAATTTGATACAGTAAGGCTAGGCGCCAAGTTGCTGTTTATGTTCACCAAGATAGAGATAATATTACAATATGGTTTACTTTGATATTTTTATCGAGCGATGTGGTTGCCTTGGGGATAACGTATATTAGTGTTAGTTTTTTGTTTTGGTTTTTTTTCCCGCGGGATCTTTGCTCAGCAAAAGTAACACATTATTCAAATTTTGTGTAATGAATGCTTAAAATAGTGTAAATAATTTATATCTGGAAGTGTAATACACTAATATTACTTTCTGTTGTATTTATTTTATGTTAAAATCTTGCCACCACCTCTCCCTTCGAAATCTAGTTTTATTATGAAATAAAAAAATGTAGCGATTATATATACTGATCGAGGAATAAATTAAAAGCGGAGAGCGCACTGAGGCATGGCGTAGACAAAACAAAAGGATTAAGGAATCGCGCCAAAAAGCGCTTGGCGCGTTGCACTCCTATATCAAATCAGTAACGCCGGTGGAGTTACGCAGTCTGATAACTAGGCCGACGATATGCGACTACTGTAAGACTCGTTTCTTTTTAAATTTAAAGATTTCAAATTTTGGAAGAGTATAGAAAAGTATATAAAATTAATTTAAGCTAAAAAAATTTAATTTGATCTTTCGACCGATTTTGTCAATTTAATCGTACTGTGTCGCCTTAAATCATGCTAAAAATTAACTGAAGTAATTTTTCTTTACAGCCTATCGTGATGCAACTACGAATGGAAAGCGCAAGAAGATAAAATCTAAGAGGAGTAAATCGGTAAAAAGACATTTAACATTTCATTTAATAGTTTGTTGTAGAATATATATGCAAAATGTAATTGTTATAAAATTTTATAATTTAGCCCCAAATTTTTTTTCTCTACATTGAATTAAATGAGGAAAACATCACACTATTATAAATATAAAATTCAAATATATTAAAACTTGGAAATAAGAATAATCGAATGATTGTTTTTAAACAACATGATATCCTGAAGAGTATGATTAAGATCAACAAAGTGGGTCTCTATGTTTAAAATTAAAATATCCACATTTATTACTATAAGGCTACCAATTATAATAAATTTGTGCTTGTGTGCTGCACAAATTGAATGGAATTTCTAACTGCGAAATGACTTCTAACCTTTTAAAGTATAGACTGCTATATTTGTATATTGTTACTATATATCGCGTATTCGAAGCAGCAAAATAAGAAAGTTCTTTGATTAAAAACTTTTGTTCAGTTTTAGCAACTATTTTGTCTACATTTTTTAACGATAGACAAATCATTCAAATTAACATAAAATACTTTATGAATGAAAAAAATAACCAAACAGAAGTTTTTTTGTATTTCATACTTTTTGGTCCGCACTATTTTGCATTGAAGCAAATAAAAGTCTCTGAACGAGAATTAAAAAAAAAACTATAAAATTCGTTAAAACTAATAAGAATTCAAAGTGAGAGGTAGCATCACACACACACAGCAAACTTTAAAATAATAATAATCAAAATAAAATATTTAATGTTATCAACTTTGATTAATATCTTTATTAATTCTTATTTAGTAAATAATCTTTTCTTACTTGAAATTTAATTAATTGTCTGAGAGTGCTATGATTTATATAGGGTGTTCCAAAACGACCGCATAAACTCTGAACCCTCGTTGGGAGTACATAAAAGCTGCCCAAAGAAGCATTCCTGTACGATCCATAGTTTACGAGAAAAATACGAAAAACCAAGTATGACATCACTGCCGGTGCCAGAAAAAACCCCACTTAATTGGACAAATCAACAACAGTATTTGCATATCTTTCCAGACAATAATGTTTAAAACATTCGCCGCGCATATCGCGTCATGGTGTTTCTCAATGAGATCTTAACCGAGTTCCTCGATGACATACCATTAGCGGCAATACAGAGACTTTGGTTCCCGCATGAGAGAGAGAGAGAGAGAGAGAGAGATGGGGGCCCGGCGCAATTCTGTGCTCCTGTACGTGATTGGCTGGGTATCGCATACCCCGGCCGTTGGATCAGACGTCAGAGTCCTGTTTTATGTCCTCCACGTTCGCCAGATCTTACACCATTGGATTTTTTCCATGAGGCCTTCTCAAGGAACTGGTGTATCGAGACGCAGTGACAACACAAATGGACTCAGTTGCTCGTCTGCATGCTGCTTGTACTTCGGTGGACCCCGTGGTGCTGCGGCATGTGATGACAGCCATTCCACGGCGTGCTCAAGCCTGCCTTGATATGCACAACAGACATTTTGAACATCTACCTTAAATTTTGTATATACTTCTAATGATATGTTCAATAAAGTGTTTTTTTCTTGCACCGGCAGTGACATTATACTTTGTTTTTCGTATTTTTCTCGTAAACTATGGGTCGTGCAGAAACGCTTCTTTGGGCAATTTTTATGTACCCCCAACGAGGAATCTAGCTGTGCAGAGTTTATGTGATCGTTTTGGGACACCCTGTATTGCTGTAAGCATCAAAGGGAAAACATGAAAAATGTTTCATATTGAAAAAAATATTTAGTTCTATTTAAATTTCTTTTCCTTATTTTGAGCTGATTTTTGACTGCATAAATTATACAGTAGTTATTTACAGTTTTTAGATCGAAAATTCTCTTTCATATTATCATCGTCTGCTTTGATTCAATTATTCATGTAACTCTAATTTATGTATTTTCTTAATTTATTTACTGATATATAATCGTTTGCTGTTAAAATTACGTTGCTTAAGTTGACATTTTTTTGTAATTTTTCCAAATACAACCTCTGGAAATAAAGTTCGGTGAATGATCCTGTAACATTAACGTAGATCAGTGCTTCTCAAAGTTTCAATATTCGCGACCCAATATTCAATCATAATTTTCATCCCTCGTATAACAACGTATTGAATTCAATAATATACTCTGATGCTAAAAATACGATACGTCTGTAACCTCTTTAGTGCCACCGGCGTATATAAACGTCTCGCTCAGCCAAAAGATTAATTTCCCCTGACGTATATATACGTTTTCCCGAAGTACGATCTTTTCTGTGCACTGCTATCCATAAAATTTTGGAATGTAATAAAAGGACCTTGACAATGTTTGCGAAGGATTTACTTTTTCAGATTATTTACTTCTTTCTTTCTCCCTCCGCCCCAATATACCTTATACGCGCGAAAAAATGTGGAAAACGGTTAGCATTGGGGCGCTAATTTGGC
Source organism: Trichonephila clavipes (assembly GCA_019973935.1). Taxonomy (NCBI): domain Eukaryota; kingdom Metazoa; phylum Arthropoda; class Arachnida; order Araneae; family Nephilidae; genus Trichonephila; species Trichonephila clavipes. The sequence continues at coordinate 530,883 of BMAU01005591.1, forward strand.
AGTTAAAGGATTTATAATAAACAAAACAAATTATCAAGATAAGTGTTAATTTTTGTATATAATTTTATACATGACAATCCCATGGGGTCACTGGTCATTAAACGTTCTCAGCTTAGTATTGTTAAATTGATTGTAAAATACATTGTTTAGCACTGATACATGTATCAGTGTAAATGTGTATTTTATTTTTTATTATGTATTTTGTTTGTTTACTTTCAGTAAATTAATTTTTTTCAAATAATCTTCTTTTTTCGACTTTTCAATTTGCTCGCGCCCCCTCGTAGAGTTGTCACGCCCCTCAAGGGGGCGCGCCCCACAGTTTGAGAAACGCTGACGTAGATCAAATATTAACGACAGTTACCTTATTGTCCTTTGAAATAATCACCTGCTATACAGTGGTGGCAAAAAGTCCTGAACACACTCATTTTTTAGCGTAATTTTTATGTTTGACTTCATTTTTCGTTGTGAAATTTTATCGCACTATCTTACATATTGTTATTGATTTTAATGTATTTTTTTATGCTGATTTCAAATCTACTACTAGTTTCTTAATGACTAAAATATTTTTTGTAGTAAAGCTGCCTGAACACAATAATGTGAAATATGTGCAGAATAAAACAATATAGAATAACATAATATGCAAAGAAAAATAACACGAAAATTGACAAATGTGGTATATTTAATAAAAGCATTTTGGAAATTACATTGTTGTGACATGTTAGAAAATCAATATTTTATGGGCCAGCCGTTTGCTGTAACTACGGCTCTACATCTTTTTGGCATGGAATGCACCAATTTCAAAAGAAGATCTTTCGTGACAATATGGTTGAAGGAAAATATTAAAGCTTCAATTAATTCACGTTTGTTTGAAGGTTTTTTCTTTGAAATTTCATAACCAATTTTAAACCATAAACTCTCTATCGGATTAAGGTCGGGAGACTGTCCTAGCCAGTTCATTCTATTCACAGTATGGTCTTCCAACCATTTCTGGACTACCTTTGCACGATGGCAAGGGGCGTTATCGTCCTGAAAAATCCATGACTGATTCCCCAAAAAGTCTCTCGCAGTTGGTAGCAATTTATTCTGTAGTATTTCAATGTAATCCATGGCTTTCACTGTTCCGCTAACGATGTGAAGTCTTCCAACACCATGAGAAGACATGCAACCCCATACCATCACTTTTGTCGGGTACTTTACTGTGGGCTTCAGACACTAAGGGCTGAATTCCTCATGAGTGCGTCGTCTTACATAGGCACTGCTTTGGTTGCCAGAAATACAAAACTGACTCTCCTCACTAAATATTACCTTTTCCCAGTCTTTAATAGTCCATAATGAATGTTCCCTTGCCCACGTCAATCGCCTCTTGCGTTGAAATTCAGACAGTAATGGTTTTGGGCGCGCTTTACAGCCACGTAACCCAATTTCCAGCAGTCTTCCTCTAACAGTTCTTGGGCACATACTCACATTTGATGTCAAAGTCCATTGTTTCAAAATTTGCGAGGAATTAAGCTTTCTGTTTGAAAGCAATAACCTGTCTTCACGTAAAGATGTTTTTCTTGGTCGTCCTGATCGCCCCCTGTCCGCAATAAAATTTGTTTCAGAAAATCTTTTCAAAGTTCTCACAACAGTAGAAAGGCCACATGGTACTTAAGCAACAATTTGGCGCATAGAATAACCTTCTTCCTTCAAATGTATTATTTTGTACCTTTTATTCTCAGGCAGATATGAAAATTTAGCCATAATTCCAATATTTTCCACAAACACACTTCAAATTGCTTTCAATACACTATTTTCCACAAGCACACAACTGCATTCACCCCCTCAAGTCCTGCAGGCCGCCTCAAAGTGGCGAGGGGGTGTACCTGGGCGGAGTGGGCGATGTACGTCGGGAGTATCTACTCCTGGTAGGGCCACCCAAGGCGTGAAGGCCACCCCTTTTTGCTCAGCTAAGGCCTGTAGGTGAAGGAGCCAAATCAGTCCCCTACCTTCGGGTGCTCCAGGTCTTTGTACTTCAGGGGCTGTACCACATTTCCTTTTTTTTCATGAGCTTCTCGTCTTCTTTGGAACATGCTGCATCACTCGTCACGCAGAATAATCAGGAGTGCGCTGAGGGTTTAGGCAGAGGGCCCTCTTCGAAAAATTTGCAACGGTCTCCAGCTAAATATCGGTCTCTTAAAATCATACACTGCAATATAAATGGAATATCAACTTATGCTTCAAGGATTAAACTTGACGCTATCTTGGACATCGCTGAATCTCTGGAGGTTCAAATTATTGCTCTTCAGGAGACTAAATTGAAAGAACATGCTAAGCTTAAAATTAAGGGCTACAACATAATTCGTTCTGATAGACAAGAAGGCGGAGGCGGTGGCCTGGCTTTTCTTGTAAGGGATATCAACTATCGTACTATTGATAATCCACAATTTACTGATTCGAAATTGGAAATCCAACGCTTAAATGTCATTTGGAAGGGAAAAATCTTAACATCTCTAACATGTATCATCCTCCCAATCAAAAAAGTCTGCCTGATAATCTGCTTGACATATCTGAATCAAATCTACTTGTTGGTGACCTGAACGCTAAACATAGTTCATGGGGCAGCGTAATTAATAATAAGAGAGGTGTAGAACTGCATAACCTTATGGATGACAGTGCTCATCTTGCTCTAAACGACGGCTCCCCTACTTACTCCTCTCACAGCTATCATACCGAGGAAGCCTTAGATGTGTCAATTGTCAGCTCAGACATCTTCCCTTTCTGCAAGTGGACAGTTTTACAGGACATTGGAAGTGACCATCTACCCATATTAGTAGAATTAAAGTGGAAACAATTGACTCAGTTGGTTAAGAAAAATTTTGGAACTTTAAAAAGGCCAATTGGGAGAAGTACAGAGACACAGTTGATCGTGGGCTGCTCTCAAAACCTCCCTTTGAATGTAGGTCTATTGATGATCTCGATGAGTCCTGGCTTTCTTTCAAGAAAATCATTTTCAAGGCTGCTGGTCAAGCTATACCTAGGGGAAATTACAAACGGCCCTCTCCATTTTTTATGCATAAATCTCCATTGCTTCAACCCCTGTTGAAGAAAAGAGTAGATATTTGCCGGGAAATTAAAAAATCTAACAATCCCTCACTTAGGTCAAGCCTAAACAAAATAAATGCTGAGATAAAAAGAACCTTTATCCATCTTAAGAGAGAGAAATGGAAAGAATTGTGCAAATCTATTGATGCACACACCCCTAATACCAAACTTTGGAAACTCATGAAATCTTTGAGCATTACTCAACCGCAACAGGAAGAGTGTAATACTATCATTGATGACAATGGACAGATTTCCTCTGACAATAAAACTTCGGCCAATTTGTTGGGTTCCTACTACCAAAAGACGAGTAAACTGAATTTTAATGCAATGGACAAGGATACCGAGAATTATGTTCGAAAATTAGTTCATGGATGTCGCAGCTCAGAGCATGGAATCCCTATATTTAAAGAGTTCTTTACAATGCAGGAACTTAATATGGCTTTGAGCAACCTTGATCCATCTAAATCTCCCGGGCCTGACAATATTCATGGCCAGATGATCTCTAGACTTAGTGATTGGGGAAAGAAGAGTCTTTTAGAAATCTTTAACTTGTCTTGGAGACTTGGAAGACTTCCCGTGATTGGAAAAAGCCCTGATTATTCCTATTAGGAAATCAAGCAAGAAAGCTAGCTATCCTGAAAGTTTCAGGCCGATTGCCTTAACAAACTACTCCTGTAAGCTTATGGAAAAGATTATTCTTGAGCGACTTACTTACTATCTAAATTCTAATGACTTGCTCTCAATCGAACAATATGGTTTTAAAAGGGGACACTCTACTGCGGATCAGATTTTGTACTTCGGACAGAGGGTTCGAGACTCCCAAAACCTTAGACCATCACATCATACAGTTGCTGTTTTTCTTGACCTTTCAAAAGCATTTGATAGAGTTTGGAGAAATAAATTAATCATAAAGCTTTTCAACACCTTTGGCATTAGAGACAGAGCCCTATCTTGATTTTCGACTTTTGAAAGATCGAGAGATCAGAGTGAGATTTAGAGACTCTTTATCTAAAACCTTTAGGCTCAGCCAAGGTGTCCCGCAAGGCTCAGTCTTGAGCCCCTTTCTCTTTCCTTATACATTGCGGGCATTGAGAAAATCATCTCTAGAAGGTGTGAGGTGGGGCTTTTCGCTGATGATATCGTCCTCTGGAACTCTAACTCTGACGTCGTCCATATAGAAACCGCGATCAATACTACCCTTTCTGACATACAGATTTTTGCTGAGCAACATAAACTGATCTTTAATGTATCAAAGTCAACCTCTAGCTTCTTCACGACTAACCGACGTTTATACAATTATCAACCTCAAATTTTTATGGAAAGCAAATCCCTTCTCTATGAAAAACACCCTAAATATTTGGGCTACATTTTGGATCCTGAGATACTTAGCAACAAGCATATAGACTATGTGATAAACAAAGGCAGGAAGAGACTTGACTTACTGAAATACATCGCTGGAAGGGACTGGGGTGCTGATGCTGGTACTCTCAGACTGACATACACCTCTTTGATCAGACCTGTCTTAGAGTATGGCTCTCAAATTTATTTCAGTGCATCACGTACTAATTTGGCGAAACTGGACAGAGTACAATCAAGCGCTGCTAGAATTATCACTGGCATGCGACATAGCTGTCCCACAGATCTAGTTCTTTTCGAAGCTGATATCATGCCCTTGGATCTGAGAAGAAAATTACTGCTTTCAAAGTACTTTTGTAAACTTTACAGTTACGGAGATTATAACCGCACATCTGCATATCTCATAACCTGGACAAACAGACACAGACTAAAAGAGACAGTCCTTTCTCTCGAATGCAAGCGATGGACCTATTAGATCAGGACATTGAAGAACATTTTTTGAAGAACGTATTTAACCCTCAGGAGGGATTGCCTAGAGTCCATTTTAAACCAGAAATGGGAGCTCATACTTCCAAAAATCAAGATCCACCTGAATATTTACGTCAATTAGCATTGGAGATTATTAACAAAATTCCAGCTACTGCAATGCAAATTTATACCGACGGTAGCAAAGACGAACAAAACTCATGTGGCAGTGGCATCTTTATAAAGGCTCCTAATTGTTCTCATAATATCAAAATTAGGAATTCGGACTTTTGTTCTGTTTTTAGATCCGAGTTAATTGCCATTGATGAAGCTCTCCGAATCATCAAGACGATGACATCTCCTGATGAAATATGGATATTATGTGATAGCCGAAGTGCTATCCAACACCTTAGCGACTGGACAAATGTTGGAGACAAAACATCGGTCTCAATTCTTAAAAATCTTAAAGAACTTTCCCAGCAACATGAGATTTACTTCCAATGGATTCCATCTCACATTGGTCTCTTTGGCAATGACACAGCTGACCTTTTAGCCAAGGAAGGTGTCACTGAAAATTTAATGTCGAGAAGAACTTTGACTTTCTCGGAAATTTTTTCTAAAACGAAATCTTTGATTCAAGAACTATGGAAGACTCCTCCGACTCACCCCTGGTATAATAGGCAGGCCCCAGGTGGTGCCCTTTCCATCAAGGCGGATAGAGTCGTCCAAACAACTATTAGTAGGCTTGCAAGTGGACACATTAGAGGCCTTTCCTTTAACTTAGGCCAGAAAATTTACGAGAATTGTACTAAATGCAATTTGGTACAGGCAACTCCAGATCATCTTTTGTTTTGTGCAGGACTTGAAAGGGAGGACATCTATTCCAGTCCTCTTTTGGTGTACGATTTCCTGAGGACTCTTGGGCTCATGGACCTGGTCTAGCCTGCGGCTAGACAGGAGGAATTAGTCAACAACAACTGCATTCAATACAATAAACCACGTTTCACCTTTTTCTTTCAACCCTTTATCGCTACTGCTCTCTGATTGGTTGAAATAATGGAGCATTTCATTGGTGGAAAACACACTCACTCATTCTTACAGTGACCTTTTGCTTTCTTGTCAAGGGTTTTTCAACATATCAATGAAACTATTTACTTTAGATGAAATCTACAAACAGATTTGAAATCAGCATAAAAAATACATTAAAATCAATAACAATATTTAAGATAGTGCGATAATTTCATAACGAAAAATGAAGTCAAACACAAAAATTATGCAAGAAAATGAGTGTGTTCAGGACTTTTTGCCACCACTATACATGTCCTGGAAACGTTACAAGAAGTCTTTTTTTGAGATGGAGTTCAAAAGCCTCTTCACTTTTCGTTGGATGTCAGAAAATCGTCCAATCTCTTTCCTTTCAAAGCGAGTTTGAATTGTGGGAATAGGAAGAAGTCTGAAGGATTGAGATCTGGCGAGAATGGTGGATGTTCAATTTGCACCACCCCCTTTTTTGCCAGCAACTGTTTGACGATATTAGCTGTGCGAGGGCGAGTATTGTCGTGAACAAAAAGTCATGAACCTTGTTGTGCGTACTGGTGTCGTGCACTGCGTAGACGTTACATGAAACGGATCAAAATTTTAATGTACCTTGCAGTATTCCTTGTACAGCTATCATGCGCACAGTTGATCGACTATTTTTCGTGGTCAATTTACTCACTTTCTCAATGTTTTTGTCATTGATGGAGGTCACCGGTCTTTCACTACGGAGGTTGTCAGAAACACTTTTCCGACCTTCTCGAAAACGTGCGAACCACCCGTACACACACTTCGTGGACAGTGCTTGATTTTCATAAACTTTGAATTGATCTTTTGTTCATTCATTTTCCTGTTCTCAGTTAAGAACAAACGCACTAAACGAGTACCTTGTAAAACAAGTCTTACATAGAACACAAACAACGCTCAACTTAACAACGGTGAGATCAGTTAGTCAACACCTGCCGCTACGCATGTGCATCGTTTTATTTCACCAGTGTTGCCAAATTGTCCGTTATGACTTCACTCACCGAACTTCATTGTCAGAGGTTGTATGTTTTTTTTTCAGTTGGAGAAAAGAATTCTAATGTGTATAATTGACGCTGATTAAACTTAATATATAATTAATTTTTGTATATTTTCATTCATTCGGAGATCTTTTTCATCGGAGATCCATTGAATGTTTATAACAATAAAAAGCATTCGTAAAATAAACTTTGGCTGTCATCCTTCCCAATAAAATTACTTGTACTAATTTCAAATGCGGTATTTTAAATGAAAATGTTACTCTTCTTATTCAATGGCTCAACAGCCCTGAGTGGGCTGTGATCTTCTCCAAACATCTCTACTTTTAGCAACTGTTTTCCTTTAAAATATTACGATCTTTTTCGATACATCCTAAAAAAGAGTCTGCACTGAGGTCTATATCCCATGGGCTTTGCCAGAAAGATTTTCTTGCAGCAACGATCTTCCTTCATTCTAGCCACACGACCAGCCCCTTTAAGTCTCTGTAATCACATGAATTTTGCAATATCAGGTTGTATGTAAATTTTATAGAGTTCTAAATTAGATCTTCTCCATGATCCATTCACTTGGACTCCACCAAGTATATGCAACATAAGATCTTCCTCTCAGAAATTCCCAAAGCTTTCTCATCACGTAAAGTCAATGCCAAGGTCTCAGATGCATAAGTCAGGACAGATGCACTTTAGTGAAGAAGCAATTTAGTTCTTAATTTGAGAAAGCTGGGTTTTAAATAACTCTTCCAGAACATAAAAAACACCTATTTGCAGTAAGGAAATGATACTAAATACAGTGAGAATTGCTTAACACGAAACTGAAATATTTTTTCGTGTTACAGGATATTGAAAGAACACCATATATTCAAACAAAATTAAGCTTATTAGAATGCGTTTTGTTAACAAAGATATGTATATATGCATGCATTTAATAAAAAATCAATGAAACAAAACATTCACAGGAACTTAAACGAAATTTTAGATAAAATCGAGACAAAATTTTCTCAAGTGTTTTGAAAAGCAAAACATTTATTGAGTTTTTGGAAAATAATCTGTGGTATTTTTCTTTTCATTTGACTTTTTTAGTACCAAATGGTCAATAAATTGTTCGATGTCTTCCATTTTGTTATTCATTTCACCATTGGAATAATCCTCCGAATACTGTAAAATACGGCGTATAACGCGCACCTATACTTTCAAGCTGCAATTTTTAACTTTTAGGTATATTCGCCGTACAAAGCGCAACCCCTTTTCTTCCAACGAAACCTGAAATGTGCGTGCGTAATGCTCTTATGTTTGGAAGTCATTTATTCCAGATATTATCCCAGGTTTTTAGAAAAAAACACCATACTTATAGAATTACACAACCCTTTAAGTTCGTATAAGGAATGCGATTTCTTCTAAATAAACAGTATTTCGATTTATACAGAAGTCTAATTTCTTTTTAATTATCACCTCTTCTTTTATTTTTAAAGCTCTCATTTTTTGTATCTGGCGTATAACGCGCACCCGTGAGTTTCGATCTTATTTTTTTGTGTTTTAAGTGCGTGATATACGCCGAATTTTACGGCAATTGCCCATGCTTTTAATGATGTTCCTCATTTCGGATGACGTGGGAACAGGAGCTGCATTATTCATTTCATTTTAGTTGTCGGAATCTGCAGCAATGGCACTTTTTGAGGTTTGCACAAACTCCAAAATGTCTTTGTCTGCCATAATTGGGGCTGTTCACTTGTTATTATCATCTACTGCGATGAATTCTTCCAATAATACAATAGAACACCCGGCTAGTGTTAACCGTATTTTGCCCATTCTCAGAAGGGAAATCTTTTCGTGTTAAGCGATTTTTGTTCGTGTGAAGAAAAAAAATGCACGAAGATGCACAGTAGTTTGTTTGTCTTGACAGTTGTGTATTATTTCGTGTTAATCAATATTTCGTCTTAGGCATTTTCGTTTTAAACATATTTCACTGTATGCATATTCTAGGCTAAAGGAAGGTTGGTTTCTTCGTCTCCGAGCAAATCTACTCTTAAGAGCGCCTCTAAAGATTCCAGTCGACATTTGTATTCATCTAAATTCTCGCAGTCGTCGGACAAGTCTTCATCTGGATTTTCTTTTGGAGATGAGGGAACTAACAAGTCACCTTTGCGAAGAGCTGTTACAGCTCGCGGTCGGAGGAAAATATATAAAACTAAAGTGGAGTTGAGAAAGACGGCGGTATGTATCTCGTTTGTAAATATACTCAGCAGTATACCTATATAATTTTCTGTATACTGATATGATAAAAAATAATCATTGCTGTATACTAATTGCAAAAACAACAACAGTTTTATTTTTGTGATAGAATTGGTACAACAAAGAAGGAAATCCTTACTAATATTATAAACGTGAAAGTTTGTGTGGATGTTTGATACTCTTTCACGGAAAAACAACTGAATGGATTTTTATGAAACTTTACAATAATATAGCTTATACATCAGGCTATAATTCATAAATATATTGTGTGAAGTGTCCAAAATATAACGATAATTGTCAAGTAAGTAGGAAAAAATTCTGCCATCTGCAAAAAAGACCGCGACAGCATATATCTATCTTTTATGTGTGAAGTAAAACTTTGCATTTTGTTTTGTCTGCGCCAGGCACCAGGAACTGCGAAAGCTTGAACAGGCGGAGTGTGAGGCTGATTACAATTTTAACATAAAATAAATACATCAAAAAGTAATATTAACGTATTACACTTCCAGATATAAATTATTTATACTATTTTAAGCGTTCATTACACAAAATTTGTAACAATGTGTTACTTTTGCTGAGCAGAGATCAGCTTAGGAAAGTGTTTTCAAAAATCGACCCACAAGAGAGCTACGGGGAGTTATAGATAAAAAAAAAATCCTTTTTATCAGCTATTAGATCTACAAACTTAAAATTTAACAAACAGGGCTTTTTTTTATTCAGCTGAGATATGCAAAAAGCTTTTTTTGTTTAATTTACAATTCACGTAAGATTAACTCATTAAAAACTTCTTTATCCTTCAACCTGTATTGTTTAATTCTTCAATTCACACGTGCGAAGAACGAGTATAACAGCTAGTTGTAAATGAATTTGAATGTATTACATCACAATTTTAATCTTTCATCTTGGAACTAGATAAAACTATATACTCTTCAGTGTATAACATTGCTTTTTATCACCAACGCGGTATCCACCGGTCGAGCTTCGTATTTTGCAACGCATTGACAATTGTAACGTAGATGAAATTGTTTACATTGATTTAAAAAATGATACTTATCGTTCTCTACTACATTATATTTTCAATTCATAATTTTTGTGACATTTTTTTTTCGTTAAATTCTCACTTAAAACATTTTTCTTACATAAAAGATACAGATCCAGTATAGTGCTCATAACAGAAGAATGTAATATTTATTATTTAAGAAGATAAAAAAATATTTCGGGTCTTAATGGGATAAGAATATCTAACCCGTGCGATCGTGTGACCTGGATCTTAAAGGGATATAATAATAAATTCATTAGCTTGATTATTTTTGTTTGTGGTCTTGGTGTTTGTATCACGATCTACTCCTATTGTAAGATCGGGTACGAGTCACAATATCCTAAGTGCAGGACCCTCAGAATTTTACAGTCATTTCTGTAGTGCCCCTTTTCCCGCTGATCGTCCGTTAAAATTAAACTAGATGCTTAATTTTTTGCATTTTCTCATATAACAATTCTATTATGCAAACATTAGTTACTATTACGTAAATTTCCGAATATTACGATACAAAAGATTTTAGAAAGAGGAATATTTTGACCTATACCTGCTCCATAAACAGGAAGTGCTGTTCGAACACATCCTTTTGATGTTCTTAGCATGCTATATGAGATTTTCACGTTGTTATGTAATAGAAGTTTGTAGTTATACACATAATTAAGGAGCCAATAATGCGACGTTTGGGAGTCAAAAATTCATCGAGGTTAAAAAGAATACTTAAAAGGAAAATACTTATTTTAGTTTTTCGTTTTTCATTTATTGAACAATTTTAATTTTGTTTCGAGTAATTCTGCTTTCCTTCTGATAAAACTGAAAAACTTCTTTAGCAAGAAAATCTTTTTCAACAGTTGAACGAACGGAAAGATTAGTTCTGTAATATATAGATGTGGAGAAAAATTGAAGTTTAGAGAACGTAAGAAAACTCGTCAAATTATGAAATTATTTCTGAAAATCTTATTTCCGACTTTCAGAACGATGTTTTTCAACTCATAATGTAATGTTAATATTTGGAAGTATTGAAATCACACATGAGTGTTTCTCAGAAATTTTTTAAAAATTATTATTGGTTTCGAAAAAAGGCTTAAAACATCAATATATTTGATAGCTAGATTGTCTAAAATACACGTGTGCACTGTTATTATTTTATACCAGAGGGAACTTCTCCCTCTTCAACTAGGCTTGGAGCATTTATCCAAGTCCACTTTCATAAAACACCTCTAAATATACTCCAAGTACTTTCGAACTGCGATAAGATGGCAAGGTACCAGAGCTGGTACCTCATCTCCATGTCCATACATATTAATGATTAAAATGCCTATTCAGAGTGAAAATAATTCAAACGTTTTTAGAAGCATGACTTATATCACACACACATATTATATATATCTTATCATATAATGTAAAAGTGATGGTTTTGTAGTAAATAAATCCCCCTAAACAAAATGGAATAACGTTTTGAAAATTAGAACCTAGAGCATGAGACTTATTTAAAATATATGAAAAAGTTAATAGACCAAAAATGCTTAACTGTTATATTCCCGAAAGCTGTCACAGGCTTAGGACTGTTATGTAGGGTTAAGCATGCCTTACAGGATCCAAACCTTGCTCTTTCATCAGAAAATTAGTCTTTATAAAAATTTACGAAAAACAAAAATACCGAATAACACACACTCTCTCTCTCATACATAAACATTAATTTCCCTCAGCTGTAAAAATGATGGTGAGTAATACTGAGAAAATGATACCAATTCGTAAGGTCTTAAATGTTAAAAAAGATTTTGATATCTCTTGCTGATATAGATAATAAATATAACACTTAGAAGTAAATTTAGCTGTTTTTACGTATTTTGCTCTATTTTGGTGTTATGTTTGCTTCACATATAATTATTTATAAGCAGTTCATTTATTCTTCAAGGGTATCATTAATTAAAAACTGAACATACTTAAAATTTTTGTATTCATTCAGTAACTAATTCTAGAGAGATCATTTCAAATTATAGGAGTCATTTCAAGGTCTAACAATCTAAAAGGTGTACTTGAATCGTTAATAAACTAATAATACCATCCAGATTCTTTCAGCATAACTAAAAAAATTATGCCTAGTAAATAGAATGTAATATTTCTTTTTTTTCGATCCTATAGTCCACTTCTGAAGCGAAAACAACCCAGGAGAGTCAAAAGGTTAGCCACCAGTCCAGCAAAAGCCAGAAGTCCAGACCGAAGACGGCAGTTGGAGGACGACGAAGCAAATCTCCGATCAAAATGGCCGGCGCCAAGGACTGGTTGGAGAGTATTAAGATGGATGAAGGAGAATCTCCAACACGTTCAGTGAAATCGTATGCCAGTTTCAAGCTTTCATGTGAGTTCGATTTTGCAAAAATATTAATTTGTGTAATCGTTCATTGTGTCATTACTGGGATAAAATCAAAGGAAATAAACAAAAAATCTCGAAGTAAATTAATACATATAATAACATTTGAAATATCACAGTTACAATGGACGGATACTTAGACGGTACAGGACAATTAATAGTAAACATTTAGAGGAAAAATTTTTAACAAGTTAACTCAAACATAATCCAGGATTGGACAGCGAGGTGGGAGACACTCACTCATTGGAATCCAAACTTTCTCTGACGGAAAAAGCAGTGTGTGCAAGTTTGCGCTTCCCTTACAAATCTATCCATAACGTGGTGGCACCTACATTTCATTCTTTGGAGTAAAGCGTGTGATACATTTGTCAATTTCCTGATGACAATATCTCAATACGAAAACAAACCCCCTTTTAATTCGTAGTCTCTTATTTAAAATTTTAATCTATAAAGCCTATCTTTGATCAATAATCCATTTGTAACGCAAGAGACTGATGCAGTTTAATTTCAATTGAGTCTCACGTTCCTTCCCTGAAAAATTCAAAATGAGACATTTTTTGAACTATCATTCTAATATTTACTTAAAATGAAACGATGAAGTCTCTTATCAAGACAGCTTGATAGTAAGCTTCATAGAGCGAAAAATTGAGTCCCTAGCAGATGGTTCTAACATTTCAAAGTTTTGTTCCCCAAGTTTTCTACCTTGTTCGTGTCTTTCGAAATAAAGCTTATTTTAATTTGAGTTATTTTTTGTATGGCAGTATGTTAAATCTATATAAAAACATTTTTAGAACTATTGTTTCATTATGGGTTCAATGACTTTTTCCTACTTGTAGGTGGAATTTCAGAAGATGATGGTTCATCCGACGATTCTACCGGTTCTAGTCTCACGAGTTCGATGGAGGATTTATCACAAGAAGTCAAAAGGAAGCCAGTGCGCAAGACCCAGTCAGCTAGAAATTACAGAGTGGCGTTGAGTGCTAAGAAATCGAAGCCTACCACATGTATTGGTCCAACGATTACACATTCCCTCGAAAAAGACAAAGATTTCTTGGAAAGTATTTTGAAAAACAAAGGCAAGTCAATTACATATAATATAAATGATGCTTTTGCACATTAACAAATTTATAGACGAAGGAACAAATCATTACAACCGACCACGAGATCAGTTCCAATAGCACAACTGCAATTACTGCTATAAACTTATACAGAGTGTCTCACGATTATTGGGACAAATTTTAAGAGGTAGGGGACATGACAAAGGTTCAGATTTGTGTAGCAACCCATGACCGGAAACGTATTTGTTCGGTGTTAGACGGCGTTGCTCCCAACAGTATTAAAGTATGGGGTGGTATCTATATAAGTCAGTAATAACCTCCGTACTACGGTGATCATCTTGGTATAGTGGTTAAGTTACTCGGTTTACGAATCCAAAGGTACCAGGTTCTAACCTTAATTGGTGGCCTTTGCTGAACTTTGAAACAACGCGACCTTCACATGGTGCCATCTATCCGTCGCAAGAGCTACCAAAAGCCGTCAAACCCGCATGACTCAGCACAGCAAAGCCATCAAATGCATATGACGCAACACTCCAGCCGTCAAATACAAAACGACGCAGCAACAACAACTCACACTCTCATCATAACTATGGTATCGCTCGTTCGCTTATTCGCCGACTCGCTTGCAGGGGAGTGTGTAGCGGTGGTATCTATATAAGCCAGTAACAACCTCCATACTATGGTGATCATCTTAGTATAGTGGTTAAGTTACTCGGTTACGGAACCGAAGGTCTCAGGTTTTAACCTCCAAAAGGAATCCAGTGGCGTAACGGAGAATATTAGGCCCCCTTGCAAAGTCAGGTTTTGGTCCCCCTAGAATTCTGCACCCACGCGATGCGGGGTGTACGTTACGCCACTGAAGGAAATTGACCTGCATTACTGCAGTCATTTGAGCTGTCATCTCTTGCAGAGAAGTATGAAACAGTTTTACGAACAACTAGCTGTCAGATGTGCAACTGATTTATGGATTGACAGAAGGAAATGCACAGGCAGCAGACAAATAGTACCGGATGTTTACTAATTTTTATCACAATTTGTGACGATACTCTTTGAAGAGGGTCTGAGTATAATGGTTTTCCTTCACGTTGTAAAACACTATGAACACTACTCCAAGACCCTCCTATGGCAGAAGCGATGGCTTATACGCTGGTACTCGGATTTCTTCGAACGGTATCCAACATATTTTGCTCTATGTTGGAAGTTCGAGTCACACGTGACCTACCCTGACTATGCCCATGTTCACACAAATTGTGATGAAAATTAGTAAACATCTGGTGGTCCGGTGTATCTCTCTGGGGGTACCTTTCGCCATACAATCTCTCTGCTACTCGTGCATTTCCTTCTGCTAATCCGTATATCAGGTGCACATCCTGCCATCTTGGTGTTCGCAAAACTGTTTCATACTCCTCTGCGCGCGATGACAGCTCAAATGACTGCTATAATGCATGTAAATTTCCTCCAAAACTATTGTGAACAACGTCGTTTAGCACTGAACGAAGACGTTTCCGACGAAGACATGGGTTGCTGTGCAAATCTGGATCCTTGAGATGTCCCTTACCTCCTCTTAAAGTTTGTCTTAATAATCCTGGAACGAAAATTAGATGAATCGGGTGCCAGCGGAAATCGCTTATACCCAGTATCCCGAAAAAGGGTGAAAAAGAGCAATCGATATCAGAGGAGACCTGGCACCCTTTCTTTTTTTTTACAAAATTAAACGATATTGAAAGTTAATTTTATTAAAAAGAGCAAAAATATTATTACATACAAGCATAACCAATTTTTTCTGTGTGTGTGTATTACGTATTCATTCGGACAGATGTTTAATAAAACGTTTCTTGCATTTTTTTTAGGCTTGAAGAGTGCCAAGACATCATACACGAAGAAGGCCCTGAAGATCGCTCGAGATCTTCATAAATTTGTAGTAGAACGTGGAGAATATTGGAAAAACAGAGAACAATTCATTCGATACGCAGAACAAGAAGACGATATGTTCAAATAAGCTCTTGTAACTCTTTTAATAATTTATCATAAGATTGTGTATTTAAGTTTCAATTACCGTAAAATCCGGCGTATAACGCGCACCTATACTTGCAAGCTGCATTTTTTAATGTTTAGGTATATTCGCCGTATAACACGCACCCCCTATTTTACGAAGAAATCTGAAATGTTAGTATAAAATACTCTTATATTTTGAAATCATTTATTTGAGGTATTATAGCAGACTTTTGAAAAAACAGTATACTACTAGAACTGTAACTCTTTTAGTATATAAGGCATGTCATTTGTTTTAAATAAACAGTATTTCGATTTGTGTAGAAGTAAAAAAAAAATATGCTCATCTCTTTTGTTATTTTTATAGGTATCATTTTTAAACCCGGCGCATAACACGCACCCTTAAATTTCGATCTTATTTTTTGTATTCAAAGTGAGCGTTATACGCCGAATTTTACGGTAAGTAAAAATGCTTTTTCAGTAAATTGTCTGTTGAACTTTTATAATTGAATATTTTAAACACTGGATAGGGATAATATCGAATTCGTCTTTCTTTTTTTAAAAATAAAATGCATGGATTGCAGTTAAGAATATTCTAAATAAAAAGCAATGCAAAATATTTTTTTTTCTCTTGTTTTGTTTTTATAAAGAACGGGGTTAAGAAGAATATAAATAAAATATTGCAAATTCATATGTACAATGAATAGCTTCATCTTTGGAATTTTAAAAATTAAAAATAGGCACATTCGTATGGAATTATTCAGTGTATTTCATTGGCCTTTTAAAAAAAACACACATACACTTTATTTCTATATTCTATAATAATCTGTTAGAAAATGTATAAAATAACGTATAACAGTTCAGGAACTTACATATTATCCCAACTGAATTGGCGACATTATATGAAAGGAAGCGTATGGTTGCCAATTCAACGCGTACGACACATACGAAATCAGGGTTACCAACTTGGCGAGTTATCTTGAACTTTGTCATTGTTGCGATAGTAAGTACCCACTTTCAGTTGAAGAAATTCCTGTTATGATTTACCAGATAATTGTAAGCAGTTCAAATACATACATTTTGAAAAAATAGTTAAATTTATAATGTTAGATCTTTAATTAATTAATAAACCTGGCAATATTTTGTAATTTTTTTAAAAACTTTATTAAAATTACACGTTTAAAAAATTAAACACTTTAATAGCAATGTACAATTGTATTGATATAATTCTATGGGAATATCTACATTCGTTGTGTTTTTTTAAAGAAAAAACTTAATTTCTTGATTTTTTTTTGCCTACTTAGGGTTATTTTTCTTTTAGAAGAATTGGTAATATCTTTCATGTAAAAAAATTCTTAAGCGACTCACGCACACTATCTATCATCCCTTTTGTGCTATGGTTTGTTTTAATTCGCCATACACATGCATGGATATGAATTAAAAAACAATTTTCTTAAAGGGACACAGTACGATTCTATTGACAAATGGTCAAAAGATCAAATTGAATCGTCCTAGCCTAAAATATTTTATTTTATGCTCGCCTTTTTTTTCACATCCCAAAGGCGAGTGAGTGAGTGATTATTAACGTCACACTGTTCAGCTATATGAAGGCTTTTGGCGACGGACCACGTAATTTTGAACCATGGTCAAGTGACGTGGACGACACCTGAGCTGGAATCCCCCTCTCCTAGCTACCACACCACACCAACGGGAGGACGTTTCAGCTCTCGACAGATTTAACGTGCATCGCTGCCTTACACGGCGGGCCTTTAGTAGTACTGGGCTCGAACTCCTGACATTCCTGCCATGATCTGATACCTTGACCCCTGGGCTACCACAGCCCCACATCCCAATGGCAAAGAAAAACTTTAAATGGTTCCAACTCAGAAAGATAAAACCTTTAACTTATCTTCATTTAAAATGCTAAGGCTTTTTTCCTAGAGCGCTAAATGTTTTGATATTATTTCTAACTATTACCTATAGTACAGGTGAGAAAAGTTGGTATGCATTTTTAAATCAAAGCAATACTTAATTTTTTTTTTTAAAAAAATAGTTGAATTTAGAATTTATGCATTTTAAAAGAATTTTCAATAAGCATTTATAAGAAAAAGTACCTTACGAATGTCACACACAATCGTATTATCGCAAATACCCATACTAACTATTGTTGTAATTAGTTCTAAATACATTATAATCAAATTTGATGTGTGTACGTGAATTATTGTACGAAGAGTAGCATTTTAAAGTCATGAACTTTTAAATTTTTGTATAAAAAATTAAATAATTAGCTTTTTGTAGTATTTCGAACTCAAAAACTATTTTACATAATACATATACATAGAGAGGCAACCAAAAAATTAGTATAAGTTTTTAAATTAAATATTTTTCTATAAATCATACCATGTTACCATAAAATAAATAGCAACAATCTTTTTACATTCATACAGTTTTGTTGTAATAAATTTAGTATTAAAAATTATGGAAAAACTCTGAATAGTATTTTCTTAAATAAATTAGCATCCGTGTCCTTAATTTCTGTGTCATCCCAAAATGAAAACCCCACTGTTCTAAACTTTCCTTTAATCTGGCAATAAATAAAACAATCTAGCACAATAAACAGTTCCAAACTCTGGCAATGCGAGTGACACAATTCGAACGCAACTCAGCTTTTGGGTTAGTAAGATATCTGTTCTACAATCTGGAGGATGGGGAGGAAACTTTCGCGGGACTTACTGCCGAAGTGAGTTTGGAGACAGATATATTTATACCCCAGCAGACTTGGGAGATGGTGTAGAGGTCCTCTGATGCTGTCTTCGAAGACATTCCCAGCAATCTTTCTCTCTCTGTTTCTTTTTTTAACTGCATTCTTTCTTCCCGCGCTTAATTCAATGGATCATCGCGCTTTTGAGCACGGCCTCGCCGAAGCAGAACCTTGAACACTTCACTACATCCAAATTTAATCGTTTATTTTCTTAAGGAAGGTTTCAGGGATTTAAATTAATTGGTTGCTGATGGTGCATTAAGTGGCTTTGAAGTATTTGTAATAAACCATTTGCAAATTATTCGATTTGTGAAAAAAAATTGATTTATCTATCAGTTTCTGAGAAAGAAAATGAAATATTGTCTTTGAATTTAAAGGAGCAAGAAAAAAAGAGAAAACATTTTCTTAAAAGTATTCAGAATGAAGAGCATTAAAATATTTATGCATAAAATTTTTTAATTTAGAAATCAAGAGATTTATTTTTATGCTACATTACAATATAATTTTTTTAAAGGAGAATTTCTCTTTTTTTTCTACTTGATGTCGTGGGTGGTAATATAGCAAAAATTCGGGGGATTTTAAACATCTATAATTTTTAATTAAAGATAGTTCAATAAACTTGGTGGGTATAGACAGAGAAAGATTTAAGGATTTTGAAACAAACATAAGGTATAATATCAGTTCAAGTGGATTAAAATATAAGAAGTAAAAAAGTACTCATTTTTCGACAAAAAAAATATTCTACATTCTTGCAAGTAGTTAAGTTTAAAAAGTTCATTACATTATCAAAAAGTGTTATTGTTATTGTAGAGAAGATCAAATAAAGAGCATTTAACTCAATAAACATGATTTACTTATAACTATTTATTAAAAAGTTATAAAACAATCAAAGTTAATCAATTTTTAACATCAGCCCTATACTTTGTCATATTTTAAAACAAAATAACCTGCCGAGTTGAATGGCTTGCAATTCTTGAGGATGCACCAAAAATATGAATTTGTCATAAACGTCAGTTGTCGTAGCAGTGTTAGAGTTCCCACGAGTTTTAAAATAATAACTTTCGTGCTAAATATAATTTTTTTATTCCAATCTTTTCTTTTTCAGAAAAATAACTCATTGACTAACGATTATTATTTGTTGTCATGATATTTCTTTTAAATCATATGACAAAGTGAATTTGCTAGAAATGTAAATTTGTAGCAATACTCTATAAAACAAAAGAAAATGTTCAAGAAGTTTTCAAATGTTATAAAGCTATGCAATGTGTTATTTTTATTTTTATGTAGTTATTTTTAAATACTCTTACTTTTGATCACATATTTATAACGAAAATGATCCTAATTTTCATGTTTAGCAAATTATTTATTATTTGCAAATTTAAAGAGAGATATTTTTTTCCCATAACAAGTAGATTTACACATTTTAATTTTTATCCTCTAAAACTGTTGATCGCAGTTCTAAGATCTTAAAGGATCTTAGATGATAAAGTACTGTTTAGTTTAGCTTTGAATGCAAATTATTTACACAGACTTGCATTGGAGCAGCGATTTTCACTTTGCGTGTCTAGTACACTAATGTGCTGTGATTTCTAATAAAACGGTAATTAATAATTACAGTCGACTCTCGATAATTCGAAGATGAAGGGACCAATGAAAAACTTCGAATTATCAAGAGGGTAGGAGAAAACTCCCAAAATACACAAAGAGAAATTTTTTTCTAACACATTTAAATTTGAAACTATGTAATAAAAACAATTGTACATATGTATAAAATTATTCTTAAGTATTTTTAATAGTACATATTATATACAGTATAAATATTATATTGAAGTTAAAAGTCCTGTATTAAAAGACCCATTTATGTATTAAAACAATTAGTAAAAGAATACATACTATACATAATTAATTTTTTGACGAAAAAATCTGTTATCTTTAAAAAACTGTTAATATGTTATTGGTTCCCTCAGACACTGTCTCTTACACCATTGGTTCTTCAAGGCACGGTTCAGTCCGGCCCATGCCCTATTTGGTGCCACATGCCATAAGTCACACAGACGAGTCATAAATCGTCATGCCACCCCGACGCAAAATACACAATCCTGCGCATTTCTTCTTCACAATAATGGACCATTCTTTCTGAACACGTGTGTAGTAAGACCACGTATTAAACGAAAGATGTGGATGACTGACAACAAGTACGACTGGTCTATTGTCCACTTGAAGAAGGAAAGCAATAAAAGTATATTTTTGCATGAGGAACCGGGAGACACAAAGAAGGAATAGCAGGCAGATAGTCATTAATGGGACTGCATTACAGAGAACACACGCAGAGACACTACAACACAAAACATGCTATCTCCAACCTGTTTACTATAGGACTGACTCTACATGATAGTTAATGTTCGAATTGTCGAGAGCTATATAAGATAGTTTCGAATTATCCCGTGTTGTAGTTTAGCCAGCCGCAGATTTTACTTCGAAATATTGAGTGTACCCAAACTTATTGTTTTAGTTCGAAATATCAAGAGTTTTCTAGGGACTGAGCATGTACTTTGAATTAACGAGATGTTCGTATTATCGAATTAGCGAGAGTCGACTGTATATTATATATATTATGTAACAATTATTATAAAACCGCCATATAAACATTATTAAGGGTCCTATTAGTTTATGTATATATACAAGGTGTTTCATAAATATCTTGTAAAACTGAAAAGGTAGATAGAAGAAACCGAAATAAAGAGATTTAGCACTGGAATGGGGATACTGATATGTAACGTTGAGGTGGAAGAGAACCCCATTGAAATCGATAGGAGGAAGTGCTTTGCTGACTTAAGTTATTCTTTCTTCCATAGATTTCGAGTAGAATGTGTCGTTACACAATTCGGAGCTCACAGATGTATATTTCATGCATGGGGCTGCAAATGAAAATGGAACGACTGCTCAAATGAGGCATTAAATAAAGCGCGAGATGGACCTGTTCTTTAGTTTCTACGCTCCTCATATTTGATAATGCTTAGATTTCCTCTTACGAGGTCAGATTAAGAGCATGATCTACGAAAACTTCATCAAGTTTGATGAATATTTGATGGCAGACTGTCAGTTGCAGTTAGAAATGTGCATGGCATCACTTGATACTTTTGCTAATTTACTTCAATTCATGCACCGCCGCAGTGAATCTTGTATCATTGTTGGTGATCGCCCTTTCAACCAAATGCTGTAAAGAGTTTGATCATTCAAATATTTATTTCCTTTGACTTTACCCTTTTCTCCCATATCTCTTGCTAATACGAGCTAGCACTTAACGATATTTCCGTACCCACGTTCCTATACTTATATATACATATAATCTTATTTCGCTCCCTTCTACCTGCCTTTATATATTTAATATATTTTTGAAAAACCCTGCATACATAAATTAAATAAGAAATATCTCAGTAGTATCATGAGAAAACACCTTTTTTCTTGAAGACATCCGTGATTCCTTTAGGCGTGAACTTGACAAAGGGAAGCCATATATGAATCCTCGATCTCTCAATAACCTTCCGCAATTCACGAAGTTTTGATCGAATGGAGCCAAGAATATATCTCTCGATGAAATTTCAGATGTAGCGAATGGAATCGATATTAGGTGACTTAAATGGCCATTGAAGCAAGGCCAGAACTTGGGAAGGATGGCACAGTGCACTATCGTGTAGAAGGAGATCTTCAGAAGAGAATTGAAGACGCATAAATGGGAGAACATGGTCCTCAAGAATATCGTGGCAGTGTTGACCTGCGAAAAGGGATATCACAGGTACTAGGAGCCCATATAAATAGCTCCCCTAACTACTTGAAAAACATCGTGCTAGCAAAAAGATCCCACCACTTCGCACGTACTCGTACCTTCCTATCGGTATGCACCAATGTGAATCCGGTCACATCAGCCCAGACAGCATTTTCACACTCGTGTAGTCCAGTGGTAACGTTCCCGTTTCCATACGTTTTTGCGCCTTGTAATTTGCAGTCAGCAGAGATAGCTTCATGGATCGGTGGGTTATCATAGTGATGAGATAATTCTGCATGATGAAACTTTTAGCATATTTTTTTTTGTGCACTAGCATTGAATTGTTCAGTGACTTGCACTATGGACTGTCTGTCCCCTTTTAAAATGAGAGCTAGTTGGCGATGATCCATGCTGTTTTTCTAGCAGTTGCCCTTTTCGGGGATGGTTTTACCTGAATCAACGTACACATTGCTATAATACAGTGTTTCGGGACAATCCAAGTGTTTCCATGTTGGAATGATTCATTCATTGTAGAATGGCACTATGCTCACGACACACTGATGTGAATGCAATTTGTTTTATATAACTGAAATTTAATGCGACTATCTTTTTATAACAACATTTTTTTTTCTTAACTGTTTTGTTTGTGTTATTGAATAGACCAGGGATGGCGAACCAGTGGCACGCGTGCTATTGATGGCACGTGACACAATATTTTGGGCACGCCATCGACCAAAAGAGTTAGCATTGTAGTTCAAAGTAACAAAGTTCACTATGAAATATTACGAACAGATGCGAGTGATAGGTTGCAGGGCGTACACATGTTCGTTATTGTCTTGTCTTAGTAACGCTATGGACTATAATTGCTAATGATGCAAAGTTTGTCTACACATAGTATAATCAATTTCGTTGACACAACTGTATTTTTAAAGTTTATTTGTGTTATATATATATATATATATATATATATATATATATATATATATATATGTATGATTTTTAACTGTTATTTAACATGGCTAGTTTAGCAAAAAAAAAAAAAAAAAAAAAAAAATGCGAGATAGTAAGTGTAGCAGAGAATTCCAACTTGGTGGACCGATAAGTTTGGCGCGATAAGTAAATGCAAAAAAAACGGTGTGTGTTTAATGTCTTGGAATAGGGGTATGTAGAATATTGTCTGCAAAACTGTATTTTGAAACAAATAACAAAAAAAGGGAACCAGACAAAAATAATTGCTTAGAAACCGGTTTTGCAGATGACTCTAATTTAGCATGCATTTTGCTAAAAAGTAACATCTTACAATATTAATATATTTGTCATCTTTAAAGTGCAACAACAAATATCACACTAATGTTACTTTAATTTGAATTACACGTATAACTAAAATATTTACTACTAGACAGTGCAAAATGTATTTTGTCGTAGTAAAAATAAGAAGTTTTCAGTTGTTTAGAATTTAGTTTCATTATTTTCCCAACGATCACAAGTCAAAAATATTTGACACGGCACGTCTATACCTCATGAAACACGTCTTTAGAAAAAATGGCACGTTGATCCATAAAGGCTGGAATAGACTGTAGATCTTTTTTAAAAATTGTTTTCATTATGATTTAAGTGTGCCGAGGGATAAAAAGCATTGAAAATATATTGTTTTGAAACTACACAAGAGCTATCGGTGACGGACTTCATAATTTTAAACCATGGCTAAGCATCGAAGGCGTTACGTTGAATTCAAGACAGAATATGGCAAGAGAGAATGACAACACATATACTAAGAAACAATAGTTTTTTCAACATACTGAAATAGATTAAAACGAATGTAGAAACTTCAAATAATTGTTTTCTCAGCAAGAGGCTGTTTATATGGTAAATAACAGCGATAGAACGATAATATTTGGCTATTAACGGAAACTATTCTACTCAGATTTATCCTAGAAAGTATAACGAAGAACTTAACATTAAATATGTAAGAATTAGGAACCGGGTTTTATTCATAGGTACCAATTTTATCTTAAAATAAGTAGAATTTTAATAAGTAATTGATTAAAAAGATTATTAGAATGTGACATGGCTGCATTCTCACCTTGTGGTTTTCGATTTATTGCCCAGAAATAATTTAAATTGCCTGTGATTTTATAAAATAGGAAATCTGATGTATAATACATTGATAACGCAAACAAATTATATGAAAATCTAAATAAAATCGAAGCCCAGTGGCTGAGTGATAGCGTATCGCACTTCCATGTCACAGGTCCGAGGTTCAAACTCCGAACTGGGTAAAGTGGACTCAGCCCTTCATCCCTTCAGTGGGATTACAAATGAGTACCATGCTTGCTTTTGGGGTTTCGCGTCAGACTCACCTGACCGGAACATCTGCTTATGCACTCCAGTGCTTAAAGTCATGAAAACTGAGATGGGCACAGTAAGCCTTGAGCTTAGATTCGTTTTTTCAATAAAATCAACGAACATGTATGACAATATAACTTAACTGTAGTTCACAGCAGAACAGCTTTAATGACTACTTATACCAATGGTCACCAAAGTGGGAGTCCACGAGAAAATTTCCCGGGTCTGCAGAAAAATGTATGGAATACATTTGTTCATCACATTAAGTTATGTTTTAAGATGCATTGCAACATAATTCAATACATAACAAAACGTGAAAAGTTATAAAAACCCTACTTCATAGAATAATGCCATTTCATAGAATAACGCCACGGTAAATAAGTCGTACCGCTGTAGGTGCAGCTGCAGATTTTGCATCGTTTCCCACTCTCATCTAATGTTTCAATGTCCTGTATGTCGCATATGTATATCGGTGGTCCTATTAGTGGTCCTCGGGATTTAAATAAAGGATTTACTGGTCCGTGATGTCAAAAAGTTTGGCGACCACTGCTTTATAGAGTGGGTAGAAAGTCCGTATACATTTAAAAAAAATTGTGAAATAAAGAAGAAATTTAAATATAGAAAAGTATACCGTTTTCATCACTGATAGTATTAATGACACCAGGAGTTTTTTCCCAACAAAAAAAGTTTACATCTTTTGAAAATATAAACTCAGACAACGTTTTAATACAAATCGCACATTGTTAGCTTATACGCACTTTTTGTTCATCACTTATACCTATTAAATCTTTACCCAATACCCAAGAGTTTTTGAATTAATTACTTTTATAAATAATTTAAACTAAAAAAATTGTGATCATGGAGACATGAATTATACAAAAACCGAAACTAATAAGGAATTACGTTATTTAAATACGTAATATAAATGTTTCTGCAATTTCAAGTCATACTGTCTCATTTTCACTAAACATTCACCGAAAAAGACAGTTTTGATTTTACACACACACACACAGACAGACAGACAGACAGACAGACACACACACACACACACACACAGACAGACAGACAGACAGACAGACAGACAGACAGACAGACAGACACAAATCAGTGTTCTATCAATAAGATCAAAAAATGAGCCATTTAATTTTCTATGTAGAGCCAAAGAGCTTTCTGGAATATATTTTTACCCATTTTCCCTATCATTATTGACTAATACCACCATGTTATAATAATTATCAGTTACCTTTGTACATTGTAACACTATTAGCTAAAATTACATATCTATAGATATATGCATGGATTAACAAGCAATTATTTAAGTTTTCCATTTTTTTTATAATTGCAACGAATTGACTTCTTTGGGGGCAAAATAAAGCAATCTAATTTTAAAGTTAACAAAATAAACTGAAAACGATTTTTGTGAATTAAAAAAAAATAACGTAGTACAGAGGTCGTAATATTTCGATAATCGATGACGATTATATGTTACGATTAATCGTCTACGTGGATCTGGATGAAAGATATGTAAATGAATCTCTAACAAGCCTGAATCATCTTTTTCAGCACTTTTATCCTTTTCACAAACACAAAGACATCTTTTTCTGATGATATTCCGTCAACAAGGGCCAGGTGCTAATATTCTATTTTCGAATCCACCTCCACGCACAAATATTTTGGCTAGCGAGCATCGCTTCAAAGAACAAACGGCAGACTAGTAAAATACGCGGGGGTGGCGCAGAAAAAATAAAATTGATTTCGAAGATTCCAAGCGGCATTCATTACGTTACATCTGAAAATTAAGGTTATGGTTGGCTTGTTTATTTCGCGCCGGATTGTGGGGTAACAAGGTTCAACTAGTGGTTAAAAATAACGCAGAAGATATGAAAGAGTTGTTTACAGATAATATATGAGAATTTGTCTAGATAACAGTGAAAACATTGGCGAGTATATTTCATATTTTTCCCCAACAAAATATACTTTAGGATTCAAGTAATAAAGGTTGAAAATCATTGCTGTTCTAAGATATAGTTTCAGAAATTTATCTTGTGACTATATTTCGATTTTTTTACATGTGTGGTGGCGCATATCTTCAGGACAGAACCCGCGACCTATGGTTCCGAAGCCCAGAAACATAATCACTAGACAAAAATTATCACCTCTGTTCGGAGGCTGTTAATGCCTAAAAAATACCACTACAATACCACTAAAATACCACTACAATACTCCCCCACCAGCGAGTTGATGGATAGGCGAACGAATGATAAAGTTGTTTTGGCGAGCGTTGGAAGCGTGAGCGTTGTTGCGCCAAGTGTGAGTCTGATGACTTTGGTTGCTCTTCTTGGGGGTAGATGGTGCCACGATAGATCAGACGATTGCGCTTTACTTATTCAGTCAAGGTCACCAATGAAGCGGTGGTTATCTGGAGGACAGAACATGCGACGCTCGGATCCGTCGCCACGTAACATGACCACTAGACAAAAGTGTTGAACTCTGTCCGGAGGCTGTTACTGGCTTAAGAAGATACCGCTGCACATGTGTTACTAACTTTGTATTTTTGTTGAACAATATCTCCTTATTGGGTTCTTATATATGAAAACAATTTGTGAAATACTAGTCGTTACCTGTCCGCTTTGTTGGGTATTTCATGATGCTGTATGACTATATATTGCTTTTATGTTAGCTCTACTAATAAGCTTTTGATAGTATTCAAAAACATTTTTATAACCCTCACAACTCGATTTGAAAAGGAAAGGACTTGAATTTCTAAAACAGCAGTGCATTTTTCTTTATTGTCCACGTAACCTACAACCTCGGAATCTATTTCCGGAAAATCCGTTCCTAACAGACTGCACTAAACAAAAGAAGCATGCTTGTCGATTTTCAAATCCAATAGTTCTAAAATGCCAATATCAAATGGAATAACCGTATTTTGAGAATTATATGAAATCACCAATCACACATAAGCGAAATAAACGAATAAAGTTTTAATAAATTACATTCCTTTCACTATTTATATTTCTTAAAAAAATGACTTAAAACTAAAAAGTTATTAATATTGTGTATCAGCGTGCAGAATTTTTTAAAATTGTCCTGAGAAAGCTTGGTCTGGCCGAAATAAAACAGCGGAAAGACCTCATATTTTTAGCTGGTTTGCTTTTTTAATTTAACACTTTCGAAGAGAAATTCTTGCATTAACGTATAACCTTATATTTAAAGATCTGAATTCATTTACAATACAGTTTTTTTTTATTCCGCTTCGCATTCCAGCACCAATATTATGATTAAAAATACGCGCTAGAATATTTATTTTCAGGCATAGGAATTTATACCCGCAATTTGTCATTTGTAAATTCGATGTGTAGGCTAAGAAAATCTTTCAGTTTTGATGCTTTATATCTAAAATAAGCTTCCAATGAAGAATATCGGTACTTATTCGCCAAATCAAAATATGTTGCTAAATTCTGGCATCGTTACTACCATTGTACTCGAATATGCATATGAACGATTGCCACTATTGACGGCATATCAAAGCATTTGGTGACTTGTTTGATTTAACAAAATTGATCAACAGTGTAATACTTAAGTATCAAAATATCTTATATGTGATATAAATATTCAATTTTTCCTTTCTCTCCATAATATCAGAGAGTCCATATAGTGTGAAAGTTTGAATATTGGAGTGCCAAATGAGATGCTGTTCTCGTCACTGGACTATGGTTCAAAATTACAATGTTTGTCTCCAATATCTTCGTGTTGCTTCTTAATGTACTCTTGATAAGAAATCCATCAAGTAATTTATAACCTTAGTTACTACTTACACGTGCTTTTTTTCTCTCTCGCTATCCCAGGTTTAAGTTGAATGCAAATGTGAGTCTTTGTGTTTTAGATATTTAATTATTGAAATATAACTTCTCACGATAGAAATATAATGCAGCATAATACTAAACATAACCCGATCTTTATAAATACAGTGGAATACATTTAACGCGAAAACGCTTACGACGAAAAATCGATTAACACGAAATAATATAGAACGGTCCCAACAAACTACACTCATGGACAAAAAAATTAGTGCACCAAGAAGAAGTCGCCAAAATTTTACATACGTAATGACTACTTTGATATAAGTAAATGAATAGAAAATCAAAGAAAAAGGCAAAAGAATGGAGGAATTGATACCCTGTTGAACCCTCTCTAGCGCGAATGCACGATGCGATACGATCGGGCATTGAGGCATACAAGTTCTGTATGATGTCTTGAGACATTCCGTTCAATATTTGCTGTAACCTTGCCTCTAGTTCGTTCAAACTCGTGGGATGCCCAACTCGCCATCCCAAATGATCCCAGATATGCTAGATTGGAGACAAATCTCGGGATCGGGCCGGCCCTGGAAGGGGAGTAACAGTGCAGAGACAGTTTTGTGACATCCTTGCCGTGTGAGGCCGAGCATTGTATTATTGAAAAAAGGACCCCTGAGAGCCGTTACATGAGTGGAAACACATGTGGTTGCAGGATGTCATGGTGACCGTTCATACTAGGGGTGACCGTGTATTGTAGGCAATGGCACACCATGCCATCACACCAGCTGTGGGAGCGGTGTGTCGCTGTAAAGCAAAGGCAGGATTGAGACGTTCACCGCGGGGTCTCCACACACGAACACGATTGTCATCACTGCTGAGATTGAATCTGGATTCTTCGCTAAAGACGACCTGGTTCCATTCCGCGCTGCAGTCCAGTTTCCTTGTGCACGGCACTACTCAAAACGGAGGCGTCGATGGGTAGGCGTCAAGGTCAGCACACGTAATGGGCGCCACGATCCCAAATATCCTTCAGCCAGGTGCCTTCGTATGGTTCGAGAACACGCAGGGGCCCCTAGTGAAGGGGTTACCTGTGCCTGGATGGCGGTCGATGAAGCAGTTAGCTGTACGCGTGCATTTCTTACGATGTGGCGGTTTTCTTGACGACTGGTATGTCGAGGGCGTCCTGAGCCTGGTCTTTGTGTAAATGAATTATCTCGGATCCATTGGTCCGAACACCTCATCACAACACAATTAGAGCGGCCTAATTGACGAGCTACTCGATGATTCTCCCACTCTCAAACTGCGACAACTGCTCATATTGTCTTCGAAAACGACGTAATGGCATATCTACCTCAGCTCTTCCCTTGTAAACGATTCAGCACATTCAAAAAAGCTTCGGTTACCTGTTTTATACTCCACGGAGAGCGACGTTAAACGCCCTCTACCTGCTATACGTACTGCGTAATCACGCTGCATTTCTAATCATTTGCATGTCTTCCCGATATGTACCTTCATGTCAAGTTTCGTTGTGATCCCGCAAATATTTCTTGGTGCGCTAAATTTTTTGTCCATGAGTATACTGTGTATTTTCATGCATTTTTTCTTTTAACACGAAACGAAAATCGTTTAACATGAAAAGATTTCCCTTCCATAAATAAATAGAATACGGAATAAACCATACGGGTTGAATTGTCCTATTCTGTTATGGGAAGAATTAATTGTAATAGATGATAATAATGAGTTAACAACCCGAATTATGACAAACAAAGACATTTTAGAGTTTATTCAAAGCTCAAAACATATCATTGAAGAATATTTCGAATACGAAAATGAAATGAATAATACATCTCCTATTCCGACGACATCCGAAATGAGGAACGTCATGAAAATTATGTTCAGTTATTTAGTCGCACATTTCAATGGTGAAATGAATAACAAAACGGACGATATCGAACAATTTTTGTCGAAATATCAAAAATATCAAGATTTTTCAAGAGAGAAAAGAAAAATATCAGATTCTTTTCCCAAAACTCATTAAATGTTTTGTTTTTGAAAAAATCGAAAATTTTGTATATTATATTTCTTTAAGGTATCCGACTACGTTCGAAACCGTGATTTTAAAAAAAGCGCATAAATGGATAATTTTCATGATATTTAGAGTCACTAAGATTGGAATACATGCATAAAATTGTTTTAAGGACATTTTGGCAAAAACATTTATTTAAATACAATATTTTGGCAAAAAATTAACTTAGAATAATCTTTTTTCCAAATGTTCTCCTTTTGTGAAAAATGGTTCTATTATAATAATATTTTGCCTGTATATAGCTCAGACCGCTCTACTGAGGCTCAACTAGAATTTTTGAAATGTATAACTTAGAAGTGGATTTATCCATATTTTATTACAACAGAGGGGAGAAATTTTAAGAAAATAACGCCGATAGTTGTTTCAATTGGTGGTAACTCTGAAAATATAATGTGAATTTTTTTCAAAAATCATAGTTCAGACTCTCTGGAGAGAAGTCTTTAGTTTATATAAGCAAAATAGTATTATTATAGAAGTATTTCTTATAAAAGAACATTTTGAAGAAAGATTATTCTAAGTCAATTTTTTGCCAAAATATTGTATTTAAATAATTCTTTTTGACAAAATGTCCTAAAACAATTTTATGCATGTATTCTAATCTAAGTGACACTAAATATAATGAAAATTATCCATTTATGCGTTTTTTTAAAATTACGGCTCCGATTGTAGTCGGATACCTTAAGTAAACGAAATTTAATGTAAAGTTATTGATCTCTATACAAAAAAAGTTTTTCATGATGCCGTAATAGATTTATTTTCGCAGCAATGCTTGAACATTGCTCAGATGTCATTCTCGTTACTTGACCATGGTTAAAAATGTCGAGGTCCGTCGCCAAAAGCTCTCGAGTTGCTGAATAATGCGACTTAAATATTCACTCACAGAGACTGCACAGTAGGAAATACACTCTGTCGCAAAAAAATATATGCACCCAGAAGAAATCAAGCTACAATCAAGAAACTCGGCAAGAATGTTATCTGGTAAGAGATATGCAAATGATTAAAATTTCGAAGCCAATGAGACAAGGCTAAGTGTGCTATGCGCATATTAGTTGCGCAACTGGGAGAGTTTAAAAGCATGAGTACAAGCGCCGTACGGCTAACCAAACGAATTTGATGACTTTGATAGACGATATTGAGACTTAGGATGCCTCTAAGACGTAACCGGCGGCAGTACGAGCAGCTGACGGACTTTGATAGGGGCCGTATAATAGGCCTCAGAGAAGCAGGTTGGTCGAATAGACGTATCGGCCGCCACCTCGGTCGGAGCGATATGGTAGTTGCTCGGTGTTGGCAACAGTGTATCACAGAAGGTAGAGTGTACCGTCGCGGAGGGTCAGGACGTCCCAGGAACACAAATGATCGCGAGGATCGTGCAATCAGAAGAGTGGCCACTTCGGCACCAACAACGTCGCTAGCATCGATTCAACGCCACTTACCTCCTTCCAGACATCCAGTGCCACCAAGAGAAACCATAAGGAGACGACTGACCGAAGTTGGCTTGAGGAGCCGACGTCCGCTAAGACGCTTACCACTGACCCCACATCATAGGCAGTGTCGACTGGATTTTTGCCGACCTCGGGCAACTTGGAGTGTGACAGACTGGAGACGTGTCATCTTCAGTGATGAATCCCGATTCAGTCTCAGTGCTGATGACCACCGCACACGTGTCTGGAGGCGCACCGGCCAGCGGTCCGATCCGGCATTTATTGTCGAGTGGCATACAGCAATTTCACAAGGTGTGACAGTGTGGGGAGCAATTTCTTGGGACACACGATCATCTTTAGTGGTCCTTCAAGGCACTTTGACAGCTCGCAGATACGTGGACGATATTTTAACGCCGATTGTGCTACCCATGCTATCAAGTCGCCCAGGTGCCATTTATCAACAGGATAATGCTCGTCCACATACTGCGCGACTCTCCCAACAATATCTTCAAGGATATGACGTCCTACCATGGCCTGCCAGGTCATCAGATCTATCGCCAATAGATCATGTCTGGGACGCGCTGGGAAGGCAACTGCAGCCGTCCCGAGATACAGGAGAATTAACTGCGCAGATGCAAAGACTATGGCAGGATCTTCCACAGGGGGTCATAAGTGATCTAATTGAATCGATGCCACGCCGAATTTCGGCTTGTATAGCTGCCAGAGGTGGCTTTACTACTTACTGATTTTTAACCTTTTGCAAGCTGTAACCGCTTAATAAAATGATATTTTGTTCTGAATTTTTAATCATTTGTTTATTTTCATATACACTACATGCATACCAAATTTCGGGAATGTAGCTCAATTTCTTCTGGGTGCATATATTTTTTTGCGACAGAGTGTATTTGAAAATTTGATTCCCGCGACAATACATGTAGAGTTAGGGAATAAAGATCAATAATGTAGATTTAGAGCTTTAATATATATGAATTATGCATCATTTAAAGATATTTATTAACATAAAAATAGATATAAAAATATAACTATTTCTCCAACATAGATAAAAAAATTAAAATTGTACATGTGTTATGTATCTCTTTTAAACATTTATATATATATACTCATGTCCATAAATTAAGGATAATGAAGTTCAGGCAAAGAAAGAGACAGAAGCAAAACAAATTTGACTTATTTGTTAAGTCTATTTATTAAACAAAAGGTAAAGAGCAAAAAAAGATGCTATATGTTGGACATAATTAATAAAAATTGCGATTTTTACACTCCTGAAGCAAATTTCAAAAAAGAACTTATTTACAAAAAACAGTATAACATGGTTAGTATGATGGTTAATACGGAGTATGTCTCCCGGACGATGCAATACAGGCCTTACAACGCCTAGGCATGCTGAGTATCAAATTATCAATCTGATCTTGGGGAATATTACACCACTCATCAAGCAATGCCCTCCGAAGTTCCGGTAGACAGGTGGGAGGGGGTTGACGGGCTGCAATTCGTCGGCTAAGCATATCCCACACATGCTCTATTGGATTCAAGTCAGGTGAGTATGCTGGCCAATCCATACGGGTGATATCCTCCGATTGAAGGCATTCGTCTACAATGTTTGCGTGTTGAGGACGGGCGTTGCCATCCATAAACAGAAATTCAGCCCCCTTGGCACCTCGAAATAAACGTACATGTTGTTCCAGAATGACATCCCGATAGATGTGGCCTATCATCGTTACACTCTGAACATGCAGGTCAGTTCTGGAACCAAAAATAATTCCTCCCCAAACGAGCCATCCTGCACCACCGTAACGGTATCGTTCAATGGTGTTCTCTTGGTGGTAACGGGTACCTGGCGCTCTCCATATGAAAGTCCGGAGAGAATCAGACTGCAAACTAAACCTGGACTCGTCGGAAAACATTACACAAGACCACTGTTGTGGTGTCCATAATGCATGCTCTCTACTCCAGGTTACTCGCAGGCGACAGTGAGTTGCGGTAAGTGGAACACGTCTAACAGGCCTACGAGCATATAGACCAATGTGCCCTAAGCGTCTGTACACGGTTTGCCTTCAAACTGTCGTACCAGTAGCTGAAGAGAGCTAACGAGACAGGACTGATGCTGTGCTCCGTCTGTTTCTTTTGGCAGTAACTGCCAAATATATATATATATATATATATATATACCGGTCCTCATTTGGCGTTGTAACTCGGGGGCGACCTGTGCTGTAACACCTACTCAATTACCATCATCTTGGAATCGTTGCCAAAGCCTGGAGATGACACTCTGAGCGATTCCAAGCTCCTTGGATATTTCCCACTGGGTACGTCCACATTACAGTCGTCCAATAATTTTACCACGTAAAAAATTATCCAATGCCAAAACCATGCGGTTATTGCACTGAAAGGCTTTTAAAGCGCTTGTGAATAATTTTACTTCTTTGCCACCATTCTTATATATACCCCTCTCTTACACTCTCGTCATTGTGACGTACTATCCGCGTCATCTGGGGGTTTCCTCTAATTTGTGCGAATTCTTCTTCAAGATGTGTGTGATAATTCTACAGGTGCAATTTTTATTTTAGAGTTCAATTTCTATGTGATTCTGAATTATTCTTTATTTATCGACATGAGTGTATATATATATATATATATATATATATATATATATATATATATGTGTGTATGCATATAAAAAACAATGTAAATATAAATATTCCCTTTAAAAACGGATATCAGATGTGTAATTTGAGATTTCCAATTTGACACAATTTAGAGCATTCATTTGTAAAAAACTTATGTACGTCCTTTCAAACCACAGCTACAGCTGCTAGAAAGGTTCGTGGTATCCGCCCTTGTGTGCGATTTTCTGCAGCCAGACGCCTTCATAAAAGTGGCCTATTCACTCGCCGTTCTGAACGCTGTATCCCTTTGAAAGTTAGACGTTGGTGGCACCGTTTAGAATGGTATAAGGAGCACAAAAACTGGACAT
The DNA here is from genome assembly GCA_019973935.1 of Trichonephila clavipes. Taxonomy (NCBI): domain Eukaryota; kingdom Metazoa; phylum Arthropoda; class Arachnida; order Araneae; family Nephilidae; genus Trichonephila; species Trichonephila clavipes. The sequence goes on from BMAU01005591.1 coordinate 565,706, forward strand.
CTCATCAATGGAGTCGTATCCTCTTAACGGAAGAGAGTCGTTTCACTGCCACAAGCTATTCTCAACGCCAGTTGATTTGTAGAGAGACCGGGGCACGGTTTAATCCTAGTAACATTATGGATAGAGACCGTTTCGGTTGCCTTGCAGTTGTCGTCTGGGGAGGTATTATGCTGAACGGACGTACTGAGCTCCACGTTTTCGACAGAGGTTCGTCGAATCGGAGATCGTTATTCTAAGGAGGTGATCCTTCCCCTTGTGCGTTTGTTCCGTGGAGCTATTGGACCACACTTCGTTTTTATGGATGGCAATGCATGGTCACACCGGACTGCTGATGTTCAGCAAGTACTGAAAATTGAAGATATCACTCGAATGGATTGGCCAGCATTCTACCCTGATTTAAATCCCATAGAACATGTGTGGGAGGCTATGGGGTACACTTTGAGGCACGATTACATCCTCCGGGAAACACCCCACAACTGAAACAGATGCAGATTGAGGAATTGCCACTCTTACCTCTAAAACTGGTGGACGATCTTGTGCTGAGTACGAAGAGACGGTACGAAGCAACCATTGCAGTAAGGAGGGGGCATATTCCATATTAAGGAACATCTTGTTGTTCTTCCTCTTGGACAGACAATCATGTGTAACGATGCTTTGTGGATTCAATATAGCCTTTTTTTTTTGTTTGATTCCATACTATATGGATTGTATTCCTTTTTGCGCTACAATGCTTCCGTCACCGTTTAAGTGCAAAATGCTGTCTCCCTTTTCTGAATTTCATGTCTCTCAGAAAACACCCGTTGCTTAAGTTTTGCGCACCAGTGTAATATTCATAATTTTTTCCTTATTACTCTAAACATATTAAGATAAACAATATTTAAGTATGATTTTACAAATAAGGAAAATAGCAAGATTATATATTGACAATAGTTGTAGAACAAGTAATGCCTGAGAATGTGATTCTAGATAATTTTAAATACAGCATATTTAAAAGATTGATAAATTGAAGGCTAAATGATAATATATCATGATAAATGTTACATGATAAATGTAATAACATGTTTTTTTTTATTAAATTCAAAGCTGACTTTAGAGCTGTACATTTTCTTGTGCTTGTAAATTCAAAATAAAAATTTCTGTTGTTATATGGGGGTTTTAAAGCAAGTGCATGTTGTTTATCTGTGTGCGTTATTTTTGTTGACTATTAGGTACTTCTTAAGAGAAAGTTTCTATAAAACACAAAAGATGGCAACAGTGAGACGATAGAACTGATTGGCTGGAAATAAATAATTGTATTTATCATATGACTAGGTTGTCATAGGAATTAAGTTGAGTTGTGTTGCCATATGAATAATGTAATGCGGTATAGTAATACACACATGTTACTGAGTGTAAATAAGTAAAACGTGTCTGTGTATTACTGCGTTTAATGGAGTTGAGAAAAATAAGTCCTATATTATTTAGTAAGGAATTTTGAGAAACGCTTTTAAAATCACATCATGTGTTCGTGTTTCAAAAATATTTTTTTGATAAAATGAGTATTAATTATTCTTATTCAGCTCAACTCGGAAGAATTGATTCAGTAATATTCATGAGAAATGATTCGATATAATTTTTTTCATTTTGTTTTCTTGCAAAAAAAAAAAAAAAAAAACTTGACTTAAAAGTATTTACCGTAAAATCTGGCGTATGCAACGCACACCACCGTATTAATATGCCTTTTTTAATTTTTAGTTATATTCAACGTATAATGTGCATCCATTTTTGCGAAGAAACCTGAAATGTACGTGGACAAAGAATTTATGTTTTCAAGATTTTTTGTTTTATTCGTGGTATTATTGCAAGTTTTCTAAAAAAATAGCATACTTCTAGAACTACAATCCTTTAAGTTCACAAGGAATGTCATTTCTTTTAAATAAACAGTATTTCGATACATGTAAAAGTCTAATTTTTTTCTACCCTCAGCTTTTTTAACGCCCTTTTATAAGCTTCATTTGCATATAATGGAATCTTTGAACTTAATTTTACCCACTTTAAAAGGTCAGCTTAATTCGAAATTTTGCTCACTTTTCCAGGATCGATGTCATTTGTCCGACAATAATTTAATAGTTTTGTCCCGTTGCTCTGATCAGGATCATCGGAATTAACAATTACCCATTTTCAGATCCCATCTCTCATCTGGCCACTAATTTCAGATCCCATTTCCAGATTTGGCGACTAATTCCAGATTTGGCGACTAAAAGATTAAGTCACAACTTTGTTCGATTAACTATAAAATGGTGTTTTTTAATATATAAACTATAATTTATTATTTTTAAAGCTTGCGTTTTGATACCCTTCGTATTACTCGCACCCGTAAATTTTGATCTTATTTTTTTGTGTTAATAAGTTCGCGTTATACGCCGGATATTTTACGGTAATTAAAAAAAATCCGCTCTTTTTTGTTGTATTCTTACGATTTTGAGCAAAACATATTTTATCTGAAAAGTATGTCGAGTAATACGCTTTTTTTTTGTTCTCCGAATTCCTAGAAAGGATAATTAATTGTTTTTTACGAAAACAGATGTTTTTTTAGAAACCTCATATTGTACGAGCCCGTTTCTCCGCGAAGATAACGACGCCAGGAGTTCTTGGCTGTAAGAAGTCGCAAATAGGTTTTTACACCATCGTGTATGGATATTTACAAACGCTATGCGATATGACGTTGCTGATATTTTTGCACTATTTGAAATGTAACTTGCTTTTTCATAACCTGCATGTTTGGTCTTCTACGAGCAAGGATAATAAATTATTCGAGATAAATATTATTGTTTCTTTTCTTTAGAGACTAAATTTGTAATTGAGCTTTTGGGGAGCTCTAGAGACTTCGAAATAATTAAAATATATAATAAAGGAATATTTTTTATCAGTGATTATAAACTAATTATTATTTACAAAATCCCACCCGACATTGATTTGTTTGATTTGTTTTTTTAGAATATTGTTCTAAAAGTATTATAGACAATTATTTAGCATGAGTTTTAATTGTTTGTATATATTTCTTTCCAAAAATATATATATCCGAATATAAAATTAAGCAACATTAATCTCGATAACTGTTGTAGATTTGAATCAGAATTTATAAGGGAGGTAGGTGGTTTGAAAGCATTGGTAATAGATATATGAAAAAAAGTCATATGTAGTAACAGAAATATATATAAAATGATTAGCTGGATGGCCCGGCGATGCACGGGCTTCTTCGAGTGTACAGCTTTATGCCTTAGAAGATTCCCCTTCCCTTCTCAGTGTCAGCACTTCCTGGTGTGTATATGATTTCTATATTAATATCATTAAATTAATCTTTTTCGAAGTTTCTACCACGTCTTTGTCCCGTCGTACGGGTCTGTTTTTTCGCCACTTAGGCCGGCGTTGCACGGGCTTTTTCCGGGGGTACAACTTTATCCCCATGGAAATTTTCCCTTTCTCTCTGGACGCCAGCACTTCTCTGTGTGTGTCTGAACGATATGAGTGATTTCAATATTTATGTCATTTAAATCCCCTTTTCAGAAATTTCTTCCGCTTCTTTTGACACACAGACAGGTTTCTTTTGCGTCCATTCTGCCCAGCGTTGTATGGGTTTTTTCAAGTATAAAACTCCTCTTCCCCCGACGCGCGCACGGATAGTATCTTTTTTTCCTCAAATTTCTATTTTCGATTAAATATTTACAAAGCTAATCCAGTTTTGTTCTCAAGAAAACAGACATGTACGAGTTTACTATTAAATAAATGATTTCGAAATAAATAATAAAACGCAATATAACTTTAATTTTTTTAAAAAAATATATTAATTTATATGAATTTTCGTTAAATAACGAATCAAAAAACGTCTGCCGTTAGCTTTGAAACGACTGTTTTTATCTGGATGTTTGATTTTTCGATTAAATAAAGAGTGTTTTTTTCCAGGTATAGAAGTTTAAGTTGGCATTACTTTCCAAGGTGGCGACCGATTTAACAGCTATCAAGTGATTTATTCTCAGTTTGGTTTGGCAATTCATCATGAATCAGCTAATCCCCAAGTGTATGTCGAAACACCATTACATCCAGAAAAACTGACTGTTTGGTGCGCTTTATGGGCTGGTGGAATCATTGGTCCGTACTTCTTCAAAAACGATAGTGTATGTCGAAACACCATTACATCCAGAAAAACTGACTGTTGGTGCGCTTTATAGGCTGGTGGAATCATTGGTCCGTACTTCTTCAAAAACGATGAAGGCCACAACGTTACAGTCAATGGTGATCGGTATAGAGCCATGATTACTAACTTTTTCATTCCTGAATTGAACAATCATGATGTCCAGGAGCTGTGGTTCCAACAAGACGGCGCAACATGTCACACAGCTCGTGCCACAATCGATTTATTGAAAGACACGTTTGGTGATCGCCTAATTTCACGTTTTGGACCTGTGAATTGGCCTCCAAGATCTTGTGATTTAACACCGCTAGACTATTTTCTGTAGGGCTATGTAAAGTCATTGGTCTATGCGGATAAGCCACAAACGCTTGACCATTTGGAAGACAACATTCGCCGTGTTATTGCCGATATACGGCCACAAATGTTGGAAAAAGTCATCGAAAATTGGACGTCCAGATTGGACTACATCCGAGCCAGCCGTGGCAGTCCTATGCCAGAAATTATATTTAAAATGTAATGCCACAAGATTATCTTTCGAATAAAAAAAATTCATGTCAATCGAATAATACATCGTTGTTTTATTGCAATTTAAAGTTCTATACCTCTAAAAAAAACGAAAAAACTACGAAAAAGAACTATGGGGAAAAGCCTAAAAATTTGCTTCAATTCCAAAGGAAATAGTACTATTTAATAAAAACATGGCATTTTCCTATATTTTAAGGTTTTTCAGTAAATTAAGAAAGGCAACTATCTGTTGTGCGATGTATAATAAAAAACTAAGACGGTGCGCGCGCGTATTAATTATTTTATACATGAAACAATGAATACTTTCTTAAAATTCAAACCAATAAGCTGGATACAGAAAATTACTGAAAATTCATTATTTATACTCATTATTAAAAAAAAAAACATTCAAAAAGAAAACACCTCTATCTGACAGAAAAATCTTTTGTCTTTTTACGTACTTTCCCTAAGTTGTTTTTCCGCACACGTGCTAGAAGCACTCTAACTCGTGAGTTCTGAGGTGAGTGAGTTTTGAGATTTAATGGCGCAAGGGCCAATTTTAGCCAAACTGCGCCAAACACTCGTTAATTAAAAAAAGGACAATTTTTCCTTTAAAATACATAAAAATACTTCCACATATGTATATATATATGCATGCATGCCTATATAATATTAATATGCCTATCACGCATATATAATATTAAAAGACTAATTAAAAGTATAATTCAAATAAAATATAAAAATCCAATTTTTAAAAGGAAGGTAAATAAATTTTGATGGGGTGTTTCTCCTACCAACGTGGACGTGGCCCCCGTACTCACCCGAAAATGAGCCCATGGTGAGTTCTGAGGTAGCTTTCTCATAACTGGCATTTGGCGATTTTTTGAATTTTTTTCGTTGTATCTTTACGGCTCCCCAAGACGGAAAAAATATATGTTCTTTAAAAATATTTTATGTATACCAAAAGCAGAATTTTTTTTAATTACAAATTACCAAAATTTTTTTGAAGTTTTACAATATTTTGTTTCAAATTAACTTGGCAGCGTTGGAAAAGGTTAAAAAAATGTGCCACACAATTTGCTTGAAAAATAGTTTTATCTTTTTTTAGGAAATTAAATTAGAAAAAATCCATAGGAATTTGTAAAAAATATAAAACATTGTGTAGAAATTAAGATTTTAATAATATGTTTCATGTTAATCTCATGTTAAAAGCACTTATTCAATTCCTACTATTAGCTCACTCTCTATATATTTATTTATTTATTTGGTGGAATTTTCAATCGTTAATAAAATACATTTTAAAGCGCTCAACTGAGCTGAAATTTTATATACATGATTACTTTGGACGACAATACAATAATTTAATTAGAACTAATAAAAATTAGTTGATTAAAACTAATTATTCAAAGAATTACAAATACTGCCACGTTGGCATCGTTTTTGGTGACTTAGCGTCCCTTTTGGCGACTTGTGTCAAAACTTGAAAAGTTTTTTTTTCTCACGTTTTAAAGCATTCAGTTGAATTGAAATTTTATATACAGGATTGTTTTGGATGACAATACGATACTTTAATGATAATGAATAAAAATTAATTACCCCTTAATGTTGTGATTCTGTCATATATATATACATATTAAAATATTAATTGTAGCTATTTAATAAAAAGTAGCTGAAATAAAAATTTTATTTGTTGACCTAAGTAGGAATTGACTTAAAATTTTTTTTTATATTACTTGTTTTAATTTTAACATCAATTTGCCAAAAGCTGATCCACCGTAATATTAAAGAACTGGGTCCGAAATTGGAATATTAAAAAATCGCGCCAATATTAATATTATGTTCTGGCTTCTCTATCCTGTAGAAGTAGCCGCGGTAGCCAAGTGGTCATGGTCACATATTCGTGGGCAGCTTTTCGAGTCAAGAGTTTAAGTCTTGATGCTACTGAAGACTCGTCATATAGAGGGACTGAAGCACATAAAATCTGTCGACGCTGGCGTGGAAATTGCGATAGTGGGGTGCGAGCTCCGATATCGTCCTCGTCACTTGACTGCGTCTCAAAACTACGAGATCTGTCGCCAATAGCCATCGCGTTGCTGATGAAATACTCTATCCTATAAAGAGAGAGAGAGAGAGAGCAGCATACTTTATTATACTACTCATTTTTGTCCGAGATTGATTTAGTTTTTTCAGATATAAAATTATACATATAAATAAAAATGAAGTGTCTGTTTGTAATTTGAAATTAACAGCTTTTTACTAAATGCATTTAAAAATATATATGGTACTTACATGAAAAAATCCATTAAAAAATTTTTTGTCTGTCTGTCTGTTTGTTCCGGCTAATCTCTGAAACGGCTGGTCCAATTTTGACGAAACTTTCACTGCAGATATCTAATGTTATAAGGAATAACTTAGGCTACATTTATTTTAGAAAAAAAAATTAGGATTCCGTGAAAATAAAATTAAAACCAATGAAATAGTGAGCAATATCCGATTCAAATAGGGATTATTTATTTCAATAGGGACTAGTTTTACTCAATAGGGACTATTTTTATTCAATAGGGATTATTTTTATTTAATAGGAATTAATTTATTTCGCGAGCCTTCTGTCTCAACGATTGCTAGCAGTTATATCAAACTTTTTTCTTTGATTAGGTTGCTGCCATTCGCCAACTTTCCCATTCATGTCTTGATCCTAATGATTTTACAGTCCTTAACTGCATTGTCAAAGGTCATCCGTCCCTTTCACTCCCTTCCTTGCGGCTTCGTTTGTGTTCGCGTTTCACCCTACTTGCTACTTAGACCTATTTTGATGCTAAAGATTTTAGTCCCCACCCCATCGACAGCGTCAAAGGTCATGCGTACCTTTCACCCCTTGCTCAACAAAAAGCAAAGAAAAAATAAAACAAAAAAGAAACATAGATTCACAAAGTAGAAGAAAAGTTTTCGTAAACTCTGCGAAGTGAATAAACACTTTTTTGTTAAATTCCACGTGGACGAAGTCGCGGGAAACAGCTATTTAACATAAAATAAATACATCAGAAAGTAATATTAACGTATTACACATCCAGATAAAAATTATTTACACTATTTTTAGCGTTTATTACACAAAATTTGTAACAATGTGTTACTTTTGCTGAGCAGGTAGGTGTTATCAAAAATCGACCCACAAGAAAGTTACGGGGTGTCATCTATATATATAAAGGAGAAAAGCGACTCACTCACTCACTGATTGACTCACTGACTAATCACGATATCTCCGGAACTATTAAACCTACAGACTTGAAATTTGGGGTAGGTAGGTTCCCTTCATGGAGTAGACTTCAGCTAAGAACGGATTTTGCAAAGTTGGTACCCCAAGGGGTGTTACGGGGGTTCAAGGGGCGTTATAGATAATTATTTCCATTATTAAACTATTAGATGTACAGTCTTGAAAAAAACTTGATATACAGATTTCTTTCATAAAGTACAGATTACCTACATAATGATTTTTACGAAAATCGACCTCCAAGGGGCGTTGAGGGCGCTTAAGAGGCGTTATACAAAATTATTTCCATTTTTAAACTATTAGACGTACAGTCTTGAAAAATTTGGTATAAGCGGATTCCTTTCATAGAGTACAGATCCCCTACAAAAATGGGTTTTGTGAAAATCGACTCCAAAATAGCGTTGTAGAGAACTAATTGGCGTTATAGGCAACTAACTCCTTTTTTAAACAATTAGACGTAAAATCTTGAAATTGAGTAAGCAGATTCCATTCACTGAGTAGAGATCTGTCATAAGATGGGCTTTGTGAAAATCGTTTCCTAAGTGGCGTTGCGGTGGCTTAAGGGGCGTTATAGATACTTATTTCCATTTTTAAACTATTAGACGTACAGTCTTAAAATTTGGTACGCGAATTCCTTTCATGGTGTACAGATCCGCTATAAAATAGTTTTGGGGAAAATTGATCCCCAAGGGTCACTGAGGGGGATTAAGGGGCGTAATAGATAAATATTTCCGCTTTTCAACTAATAGAACCACCTGCTTGAAAATTAGAAGGTATGTTCCGTTCATGGAATAAAGTTCCTTTTACAAAGATTTTTGAGAAAACGGACCCCCAAAGGAGTGGGATTGCGAGGGATTAAGGCGTGTTACAGAAAAATTCCTGTTTTTGAATTTAACTCATTTATTTGAAATTTGTTGAGCACTTTTCTTTAGTTGAATATGTGAAGGTCTCCTAGGACCTCACTTTGAGAACGAGAATAAATAGGAGTCATGTAAGAACCAGTAGCCATTTTTATAAACAACTTTCTTTATTTGGTTATCTTATCCAAATAGAATCAAAGACTTATTAACAAATTTGACTACTAATATTATGAGGTTTTAAAGGTAATATCCTTTAAGTTAACTTAATTAATTAATGATTCAATTAATTAATTTATTAAATAACGATCACGCAGAAATTACCACGATAAGAGATCCCAGAATTATATTTAATAATGTTCTTATTGAACATTTAACTTTAATCTCACTCCTAAAACTTTAATGAGACTTTAAACACACAAAACAATATTTACCACTCGGAATCTCAATTCTTGAGATTAAATCTCTCTCTCTCTCTCTAACAAAAATCTTCAATTTAAATCCACGATATCTTTCTGCTTCAATCTCTATCTCCTACTGCTCTAACTTTACTATTTCGTTTGACTTAAATACTTAATCTAATCTGCATAACAAGGAATCCTGTCCGCTTTTTGGAGTTGATTGGAAATAGGTAGGGAATTAAATTTCCCTAAAAAGGTCGACTCAGAAGGTTAGTGATAAAGTTCCGTATAGATTCGTCACGAATAGAGTTCCACTAAGAATGGATTTTACGGAAATCAACTCCAGGGGGAAGCGGGGAGAGTCATTGGGGCGTAATGATAGACAAAATTCTCGTTTTTGAACTGCTAAGCCTATAATAATAAAATTTGGTTTGCATGCTTCTTTTGTTGAATTGGAATCCGCTAAGAATTCTGTCAACGAGGCATTGATGATAAAAATTCCGTTTTTGCTCTGTTAGATTTAGACTTGAAATTTAGCACGCATGTTTATTTTATGGAGTACAGATCCACTGAAAGTTGCTTTGGTGGAAATCCACTTGATTATTAGGTTAAGTGAGCGAAAAAAATCTTCCTACTTCTATTTTAGATATAAATAGGATATACAACATCGTGAAATGCCCAGATAATAGATATTATAATTTATGTTTAAAGACTTTTTTATATCAAGGAGCGAGAGTGTAACAGCTATAAATATATTTTTCAATACAATCGAATTCTTAATGCTAGATATCAATAATTAATATATATGTAAACAGTATACATATATACAACATCGTGAAATGCCCAGTGAAGCTTCTCAAACTTTCAATACGGGTGGGTATGCCAGTTTTATCGCGCTAGTAAATAGAATGTGAACTTTGGTAATAGTAAATATTAATAAAAAATAAAAAAATCAGCAATTATATCTTTAATTTTTAAAGACTTAGAAGACAAAAATAAAATTTAGCAAACATGGTTATTTCGTTCAGCTGAATTATGTAAAAGCTTGTTTTATTGTTTAATTTATATAATTCACGTAAAATTAACTCATTAAAAACATTCTTTATCCTTCAGTCTGTATTTTTTAATTTTTAAATTCACCTGTGCGAAGAACGGGTATACCAGCTAGTATCTCAGTATAATCTTTCTTCCGCTCCATAATACTAACATAATTTTTTACTCTATATGTTAAAGGGAAGAAATGTTTACTTATGGAATGTTTCCAAATTAAAAAAAACAGTATTATAAACATGTATAAATTATAAAGCAGCAAACTTTTTTAAAAAATTGAGACATTTTCTGTCCGAGAATGTGTTTCAAGTTTCATTCGGTCTTAGTTCATTAGTTTAGTCTTTTGCAATTGGCGAAAATATAAGTTTGACATAAAACGTGACTTCTAGAATAATCTTATAGATATCCTAGAAGGCACATTTAATTTCACCAAGTAATTGCTTATGCAGTTGTTTCATGTTTACAGCTAAAAAGTAAATTGAATTTCCTTTCGTCACAATAGCTTATATTTTATTATTCATTTATGAAACATTCAAGATATTTTTCTTTGATTTTTTCAAAGCAATTGTACAAAAGGCAATAACCATATGTAAGCTTCAAATATACAAACATTTTCCCGTATAATATCTGTATAAATCTTACACAGTAGTTTTCTTTGAAACTGACTTGTGTGTATGTTACATACGTGTATATATATATATATATATATATATATATATATATATATATATATATATACATCATGGTGGGAAAAAATCCTTTTCTAATAATTTTCCTTCCTTATACTTAGAAATTTTTTTAATATCACAGCTTTTGTTTTGTTTTACAGTATCTTTTGAAATAAATCTTTATAGCGTTATGTAACTTTTTTACCATTCAGTGTATTAATTAATTGTATATTAAAATCAGTGAGTGAGTGAATATTAACGTCGCTCTATTCAACTACTCGAGGACTTTTGGCGACGGACCTCGTAATTTAGAACCATAGTCAAGTGACGAAGACAAAATCTGAGTTGGCACCCCCTCCCCCTCTCCACACCAACGGAGGACGTTTGAGCCTCGACAGATTTAATGTGCATCGTGTTCCCTACACGGTGGGTCTTCAGCGGTACTAGGCTCGAACTCGTGACCTTGACTACTACGCTACTGCGATTCACATATTAACATCATGGGGGCAATACATGGACTATTGGTGTAAAGAATTATACATGTCGCAGGAAAATGATGAAATTAGGAATCTCATCAATTCCCTAAAGGAGAAGATCGTTTGAAGGTAAAATAAAGTCTCTTCAAGGTCATTTCTCTGATAAAAGTAAGAGATTTGAACGAATCCCTGAGCGGTTGCAGTGAAATGATGAAATATTGTCAAGAGTTTAGAAGTGTTTATTTAATAAATATGGTGCATTATTAAACGTAGAAATAAGAAATACAACAATAGTCAATCAGATACAAATTATTTATTCGAAACTAATTAACAAATAAATCGAAAATTAGGCTGTTTTTTTTCTTTCTTCTCGGTTGCTTACGCACTAAAATATCGATCCCTACGTTAATCCTATGGTGCCATTTTTTTAAAGATATGGGGTTGATTATTAGGGGATCGATAGTACTACCTGTATGGTAAGGAAGTACAAGGACTCAACCCCCAGGTGTCCCTCCCTGTATAGCATTTTGCCAATGCAAATCCTGACTAGTTCATTTCATCATTTAACTGAAACAGTTCAGGGATTTGATAAAATCACTTACTTTCACCGGGGAAATGACCTTGAAGAGAAGTTATTTTAACATCTACCGTCGAGTGCTCATCTGCCTTATGGATTTGATGAGATTCCTAATTTCTTCATTTTCCTGTGACATACACATCACGAATTCGTTTTTATTCATAGAATCTTATGCCCTTTAGTTTTTCGTTCTGATTAAGACCATGCGCGAATTCTATTTATGCAAACTATAACTATAATAAAAATATGTATATATTTATATAATTCAAAACACAAGTCACATGTTATAATTATAAGTATTACACATTTACATTATCCTGCTAGTTACATTTCTGCTAAATGTCTAAAATATGACAATTTTGCTAATAGTCCAAATGCTTAGATTTTTCTTCCACTTCTGTCTTCAGGAATATATCTATGTTTAAAACATCTCTAATTGAGGTACTACTCAAAATTTCAAAATATTTGCTAGAATAAACATTCTCATTTGATTTTTAGCCTGTTTTAGAATATACCAGCGTAAAGGTCTTAAGCAAGCACTTTTGAGACAGCATTGAGAAACCAAAATTGAATTTCGTCACGGTCCACAGTTAAGTCATAACACTAGAATATTTTTGAGAAACATAACTTAACCATGACCATGACCGTGACCGAAGCTAATATTTTTGAATGTACAGACAAAGCAGATTGATTTAAAAACAATTTTTGATTTTCAGCCTTACGTCATGATCCTCGCAGGTGCTTCGGGAGTGATAAAAAGAAAAAAAGAACTCTCGTGAGCGCACCGTATGTAGGCCATGAGTGGGCTGTGCCGCAACGGCGGGTTGTATTTTAAGTAAAAGAGCAGGGTATCTTCGCAAGTTCCAAAAATAAACACAAAAACGTGGATGCGAACAACGTGCGAGGAAAGGCAGACTTGACGTGGTCTTATTTGGGATCAGAAGACTTCTGGGGTTGGTGGGGGCTGTTCTGCCGGAAATCGGAACTGTTCCATTTTGCGAACGTTTCTTTCTGCCACCTTTTTCATTGGCAAGGAACGCGGGGCTTCTGATTTTACCGTAACAAACTTGACATAATAGTACCAAGAAGAAAATGAAAGATTTGAGTTTTTTTGAACTGTAAAGATCGTGATTTAATTGTTACATATTTTCTTGATTGTTTTTTAAAATACCACAGAGATAAACTTGTCAAGATAATATGGATTAAGCGTACGGTAACCTTAAGTGAAACAATTATCGTAAAGGCTTTAAGGTCTCAAATGAAGCATTTTACGTTAAAGAAATCAAATTATATAAAACAGATCCATTTAATATGGAAAAAAGTCTTACTGAATTGTAAAAATTAAAAGCTTAAGTATCTGTATAAAATATTTCTTTTATTGATACATACATCCATTATTAACTATTTAAAGAACATTTTGTATTCTTAAAAAAATTGCGGGTAAATATAGACAAAATAATCTAATTTTCCTCTCTGTTTCTGGTATTCCTATCAAGAAGAAAAATTTTCAGATATAGGCAGCTTACGCGAAATGTATTAATTCGCATGCAATTTCGTTACTGTAGAAAAATAATAGTTCAAAAAAATTTTACACACATAAATCTGGCAATATCAATAAACACTTCTAAGATTGAATACTCTTTTTTCTCAATCTTGAGTCTTTATTTTAAAATCTTTATATATGAGTATAATTATTTTATTAAAAGTCTAAGTACAGAGAAACACTGTATATATCATTATTAATTTAATAATAAAAAAGATTTACTCATTCCTTTCTTTCTCAATGGCACGACAGCCCAGGGTGGGCCTTGGCCTTCCTAAGAATTCCATTTCAGACTGTCCTGTTTTTGGCTTGACTTTCCCAGTTTCTGATGTAAACGATTTCCAGATATTTTCTAGGTAATCCATCCACTTGAGTCTTAGACTTCCTCTTTTTCGAGTACCATATAGTCTGGCCACAAAAATCTTTTTCGCGACACGATTGTGGTCCAATCTTATCAGGTGTCTAGCCCATTTTAACCTTTATATTGAAATGAATATAACAATATTTGGTTCTTTAAAACGTTTATAAATTTTTAAATTGGTTCTTATTTACACAGATTGTTAATTCAATAAACTCCAAGAATTTTCAAACGTTCGGAGATCGTTTTCTCTAGCGCGATTTACTTCTTAATTTAATGATATAAGTAAAAATCTTCGTGCTTCTTCAGACACGTAATGAAATTGATTCGCCCATAGCTCTTGCTTTGCTTCCAAGCTTGATGTAAATTAAAAATAACCCAATCAAGTAACGAAGTTGATGATATCATTAAAATATATAAAAAAGTGGATACAGTTCGTATTTGTATCAAGTCGATGCTCTTCCATTAACCCTTTATCGACCGTATTATGATTTACTGCAGTTTTTTTAATGCAATATTTTTTTTTTGAATCACTACATTGAAAACTAATGGATATACATAAACAAAACACTCAGCTTTAGGAAATTTATTTAGTTAGAGCTAATTAATTAATTAAAGATATTCAACTGTAAAATTAATTACACACACTGTCCACTTAAAATAAATAGTCAAATCGTTTTTTAAGGTCTTCATTAACATACCAAAAAAATAAGAGTCTTAGCTTTTGACGTTAACCATTTTTTCTGAACAAATATAACAATCTTCGCTATCCGCTGAAAACGCAATTTCTGCTTAAAACTATTCGCCTTCCCCGCTAAAATACTCATCATAGAACCCGTGCTGCCATATATCTTGGAAGAGTGGATTTCAAAGAATATTCCTGCCAAGTATAGTCAGAGTATTCGTAAAAACGGTTATTCTACCTAATTTTAAATCGACCGACGGTACTTATAAGTAACGTCGGTCGATAAAGGGTTAAGGTGTTTTCCCTAATAATTTATTAATAAGTTTTACTTCTACGTGTGCCTGCTGCTGGAGTACTGCTCAGCAGGTAATAGGTTACAATATCTTATCACTTTCGGAATATGTTCCTATCACCCTATAATATCAGAACTTGTACTTATTTTAGAACAGTGGTCTTCAGACTGTCTTCCATGGAATCTTGGGGTTCCACGAGTCAAAGTAAAACATCAAAAAGAAAATTATAAATGTGTATTAATGTGAAATATCGTTCTATATGGAGTTTTTATGACCACTAGTACATAAAGAATATTAAACTTGTTTTTATTTATATGTACTATCTACTAGATTGGGAATATTTTATTGTTTATAATCTTTTATTCCACGAAATAATTTTATACGCATTAGTGAAATGTTTTACAAATGTATATAAATTTCTAATGGAAAATGCATGTTTTTTTTATTTGTGGAAAAAAAGACAATTTTCAAAAAAAAAGCACCCAATATCTATTAGAGAATATTTCTCAGATGAGAAAAATAAGCATAAATTTGGATATAAGTCCGTTCGAGTACTACAACAAATCAAAAGTTTTGCCAATGGAAGAAAAGAAACAACTTATCGACATATCAACATATTCGACTTTACATTCTAAATTTAAGTAAAACTATCTTCTACAATTTTCAGGTTGCAAATTCAAACAGAATATTACTACTTTTCCGAACCACGTATTTAAGTGAACATTCTATCTCAACGTATGCGGCAACAAAAACAAAATATAGAAATGAGTTGAACATAGATTATATGAAATGAGACTCTCTACTGCAGTTAACTTCAATAGTTTAACTAGATTTAACTTGCAGTTAACTTCAATAGTTTAACTAGATTTAACTTGCAGTTAACTAGACTTCGAGAGTTCGTTTAAAAAAAGGCAAACACATAATGCAGTTGCTAAAATTAATGCACGAGTAGATGACACCTGGAGCACAAATTAATGTTATTGATGAGTAAATTATATTACACTGAAGTGTGCCACTGAATTAGGGATACCTACCTAGTAACGATTGGGCCTTCTCTGGCCTTGATAACGGCTGCCACACGACGAGGCATAGATTCAACAAGTTTCTGAAAATGTACCACGGGAATAACTTGGCAAATATTGTGTGTGTCTAAAGCTATCCATAATTAAGTAAGGTTCGTTGATTCTGTGTGATGGCCTTTCATACTTTGTTCTAAAACATCCCAAGGATGCTCAAAGGGATTTAAGTCTGGGCTTCTAGGTGGCCAATTTTTGACAGAAAAGAGAGAGAGGAAGGCTCATCCAACCAGCCAGTAGCTAACCGGGACTTCTAAGAAGTACAGTGGTCTTCCTGGAAAACTCCATTAGCGTGTGTATAACAGAATAGCATAAACAGATGGAAGTGATCATCCACAACTCTATGTACCGAATCGCATTGAGGGAGATTGGTACACGCACCAAAGATCCCGAACAGTGCCACAAAAAGACACCCCAGACCATGATTGAGCCAGCATGCCCTTGTACATTTCCAACTGGCATGCAGGATCCATGGCTTCATGAGCCTGACGCCATATTCTCAGCCTCCTGTCGGTGTTAAGTAGTCGAAATCGAGGCTCATCACTCCGTTACACTCCAATCTCTGTGGTCTCTTGCAAGACAAGCAGCCCGATGGCGTAGGTCGACGGCTCTCGAAACCCATACAGTGAAAAGCGTTGTTAAGTCCATTTACTGACAGTACGACTGGCACGTCATTCAACTGGGTGGTATTTTGTGCTAATGTCTGACTTCGCAGGCTTCGTACAATAGCCGCCACCTGAGCCGTCTCTCACCCCGCACTGTCAAGGCTAATTGTCCTTTACAGTTTTCCCAATCGTTAGCTTTTTGTCCATCATCCGTGTATTCTTGGTATACTCTTGACACTGTCGAAAATCCTAGCTGTCTGATGATTTTGGAAATTGAATGGCCCATGCGTTGCGCACCTACGATTTGTCCGTGATTGAAGGCGTCTTAATCAGGCAATTTACCAATGCTAGCAATTCCAACAACTAATTCACAACAACTACAATACGCGCTATTATGGAGTTACCACAGCGCCCTCACTTGCACATAAATGAGGCGTAGCGCTACACAATTTGCATAGCCCTTGCTATCCCTAATTCAGTGGCACTTCAGTGTATTATATATCAAAATTTTTTAATAACAAATACTTTTCTTTACATAAAGTACCTATAAGATGTTGATGTGTTTCCTTTAAATATTATTTTAAGAAATATTCTTCTAAGAGTGTGTCGAATGGGGTTCCCCCAAAACTCCTTACAGTTCCAAGGGTTCCACGAATAAAAAAGTTTGAAAACCATCTTTTTAGAAGGCAGACTACAGATTTATTACTTTGAAATACATTATGAGACCCTGTTACATTTGTAGCATATTCCAAGAACCTATTACATTCATTAATATAGTCCACAAACCTCTCTATTGTATTTAAGAATAAAAGCCACAGTATTCATTTTAAGAAAAAAACATGAAATTACTCCTCTCTCTTTTTTTGATTTTTTCTTCCATTCTCTTTTTAATTTTAGGATCTGTTTTCGTATTACTTTAAAAAATGTTTTTAATCAAGAGACAATCCAAACATCATTTGAAATATCCATACTTTTCAATTCTAACAATATTTTGGTGTAAAAAGAATCTTTTACTGTGAGTCTAATGTAAATGTATAAATTGTATCATTTACAAAAATAACACATTTTTCGTGCTTTTCGATGAATTAATACCATTTTAATTTTGAAATCAACAACTGTGTTACCTTTAGAATATTAAAATAACATAATTATTTAGAAGGCCCAAGTGGTAGCGAATCGCACTTTCACACCATTCCTAGGCCGTCAAAGTCAACTCAACCTTTCATCCCTACTGCAGTGAGTCGATAAATGAGTACCAAGCTTGCTTGGGGACTTAAACATGGGGGTCTCACTTCAGACTGACCACCTGATCAGGACATTTGCTCATGCAGCTCAGTGCCCAATGATCACGCATACTGAGATGGGGGTAGTAGGCCCCGACCCTCATGGGCTGTTGCGCCACTGAGTTTGAGTGTAATTATTTATTTACTACATGAAAATGAAAATTAATGTATACATAGTATAAAGTAATTTCCTTGATCAGATACAACTCAGAAAAATACTTTATGAAGACATAGCTGTTTATAATGAAAATTACTTCACTACTTTTTGCAAAAACTGGCTCACTTTTTTAAAAAAAAAGAAATGCGTAATATGCTGATGTCTTCCATACTGCACTGCGTTTTTCTGTTTTATCACGATCATAGTAAGTTCATTACCAACTCTCTCACTTTGTTCAAAATACTGATGGGTGATTTTGTGTGTGTGTGACAGCCTTTAATCCCTCACTAAGTGATCTTTTAGGAGTTTGTGCGGGGTACTTCAACGTTAACGTCTTCATCAATTTCCAGCTATTGTTCATTAACTGTGAAAGCAGCAATAATTTCTGCATCAGACGTAATGCCTGCGCCGGATGTGGGTTTTTTCCGACTTGTAAGGGTGTGGCTCTGTTATCCGGACTGCTGGGTTATTGATGTCGAATTTTCGAGACTCTACTGTATTAAATTCTGAAGTCATTAGGGATGATTTTAAAGATTCCCATTTCAGTGTATTTCTGTAGAAAATTTTCTTACGGATGCCATTCTACTATAAGTTATTATTACTGCTTTAAAAACTCTCACAACATTTATATTTATTAGAGACTTCAAGAGTAATAAAGATAAAAGTTTTTTTTTCTTTTAAATGTTGATTAATTTCGGTGAAAATTCTAAATAAAAAGTTGAATTATAATCATGAAGAGAAGAACATTCGAAGTTTTACTGATTTTTTCATGAATAAAGCAATGTTATGCAAAATCACTTGAAAAATTATAAATAAGAGCAAAAAGTCCCCAGTTTGTCGTTTGCATCCGAATGTTTGTTGGCAGCAGGATTGTACACTTCTCCATTAGGGTAACACTGCATGAAACTATTTGAATCAGTGACATCATAAAAATTTCTTGACGCTCTAGGTCTCTCTGCAAAAGTATGGTATTTCCAGTTGAATTCTCCGAAAAACTGCTAATTTCAGATGATATATCAACTGGCTAAGTGTGATGGCCATCGTCGACGTACAAGCCTATAGGCCTACCACCCTACACCATAATTACTCATTCAGTCAAAAGGCGGTAGTTGGTCGAGCCACTTTGTGCGATTGTTAGTCATACACATTAATTTATTTCGGGTTATTGTTTGTTCCGAGTATTTGACAACGTATGCTATGTACTGTCTACCTTTAAGGGTCATAGGTAGGATCTCTATATTTTATATCAAATTTTCAAATGTCGAGGGTATAATCCACTTGGTACATTAGATTTCTATTTATAAAAGGAATTTAAGCTAAACAAAGAACTCATTCCTTTTGAAAGCAGCTGCAAGAACTTCTTATAGGAAAAAGAAAGGGAAAAAATGGAATATATCGAATTCCAGGTGAACAGAAGAACATAATTGGAATCTATGCAGTAGCTTGCTATGAAAGGAAATAAAGGGAACAATTATGTAAGGATTAAGCATTCATTTATTTTGGATCGTTATTACACAATCATTCTACAACTCCATTCAATACCGTTCTTATTTAGTGCTTAATGTGTTACTTAAAAAGTGGCATATCGTATTACATTGTTGAATATTTAAGTGATTTTTTCAGAATTGCCTGTAGTGACGCTTTTTAAAAACAATAAGCTTTTAATTTCGTATATTGTCTTGAATTAAAGAATATGATGGGAAAATATATTGATATATCACAATATTTATTTAATACTATTGAAGATCAGTGCCGATTTATGCTCATTTCGGGCCCTGGGTGCAAAAGATATGCAGGCCCCCTTGGTATTGGCGGCTCGAAATTTATAACCAGAAAATATGGTTAAGTGCAGCTTATTCGGGTTCCAGCCCCAGGGCGACCGCCCCAAGCACCCAATGGATAAACCGGCA
The DNA here is from genome assembly GCA_019973935.1 of Trichonephila clavipes. Classification (NCBI taxonomy): domain Eukaryota; kingdom Metazoa; phylum Arthropoda; class Arachnida; order Araneae; family Nephilidae; genus Trichonephila; species Trichonephila clavipes. The sequence continues at coordinate 585,588 of BMAU01005591.1, forward strand.
CTGTTAAAGATGGATTTAAAAATATGACAAAAACATAAAACTATATCAAGATTAAATAATTACTGTATTATATTTAACTCTAAAGTTAAAATGATACATGGTTTTAAGCTCTTTAACATAATTATTGCAAAAAATTGTAAATTACACAAAATTAAAAAAATATTTCTAATGGATGAATAAATTATATTTATAAAGTCATAATTTTTTTGTATTTAGTTATAATTGTATATCAAATATAAGAACATAAAATCCATTACAAATTGCGGATAACTGTAACTGTTTCTAACATGTAATGTTTCGCAAAAAACAGATTCATTATAATGCAGTTTTACTCTAAATATGTTAATTAAAAATGCTAAAAAAGAATAATCAAATTTGATGCTATTGCATCCAAAATTGGACTTACTTATAACTAGTCAAATAATAATGTTAATTATTTATCGTCAAGGTGATTGTAACTTAGAATTTCTACCAAAATAAAGGTTTTATAAATTCTATTACGTTATATACATAAATCAAATATCCTATAGCAATTCATCATTAAAGCTCCAGCTTTAAAACTTTTTTTATCATTCCCCAGATCATCTTTTATTTTTTCATAAAACAAGGAATCTATTATGTATGTCATTCGTTGGGCCGTTAAATCATTACTTCGTTTTAATTTGCAACAATACATGTCTTTCATCGGTCGATTAAACGCTTTTAAAAACAATCTTTATTTGGTTCGGATACATTCGGTATTATTAAAATCATTACCATGAATTGCGAAATTTTCGTCCCTTTTTTAACTGCGAACTAAAAAGCTGCCCACAGTGTTGTTCCTCGTCCAGTTAATGGACTTCTTGGTTACAGAGAGCAAGAACAATAAACTCTTTTCCTATTTAATTCTTTAAAAAAAGGACCTTCTTCGACAATATACTTTGTTCTTTATTCCTTTGCCTATCCTTTTCGCATTCGATTGACAAAAGCAAAATGCAAGATGTATATGTACTTATGTACATGTAAAAAGTTTATTTTGGTTTAAATGAGTCATGCAGTGTTCTTTGAGAATAATGTCGAATGTCTCTCGCTGAATTGATTTTATTCTTTTCACTCCAATTTGTTTTATTAAGACTGATCCATTTTTTATTCCAATGTTCTGATTCATTGATATTTATTTATGTTTTTTGAAAGAACTATTTTTCCTTTACGTGTGTGCTGCGAACACGAATACTATAATTCGTACTAAAATTCAAATTTTTCCAACTTTCATTACATATTTAACAAGATAAACAAAAAGAGTACCTCCAAGAAGTATCAATCAAATAAACAAAAAAGGAAAATCAAAAAGAATAGTCTTTCTTTTTGGAGCTTGCATTAACAAAATTAATTGTGATATTTGTTGTTAAATTTGCCATTATCACCTGCCAAGTTCTTAGATTCATTTTCACAAAAAGTATTTTTAAAAACATTTAGTGACTGAAGCAGTCATTATTTATTATCATTTATTTTGAGACAGCTGCTGTGATTTTATTCCTAGTTATCTTTTTTTATAGGCTATAGAGTTAGTAGTATTTGTTGTTGAAAGAATGAGATCATAGAAGTGTAACAATTGCGTCATTATGTGAAACATATTTTGGTAGAATGCCCACGTTTCTATCACTAACTCATGTGAAATTTTAAGACGTATTCGCTCATTCGGTTTGATAGTTTTGATACATATTGCAAAACTTTTAACCTTTGTAAAATGCTTTAAAATTTCTCCGTATGTTTTCAAAGTGGTTTTGTTTCAGATGTAGTCTATTCAGTAATTTAATCCCTTAAGCGGTTAATCTTTTTGCCCGAAATGTTCCAAAAAAAGGCATATTTTTTATTGCATACAACTAAGTTTAATACTAAACAGAATGCGAAAATAAAAGAGTTTTATTTCAATTTGAAAGTTTATAATTTTTTTTATTGTATGATGGTGGAACACAAAAAAACCTCTAAATGTTTGCTTTTTATAAGTACACTCTGTCTGCTATGATGAATGTTTCATATATCTTAAAAGGATTTCTCTCATACGTACAAAAATATTTCATGTTCATACCTCTTTTTTTAAACGATTGAGGGTATTGTGTGTGTATGCATATATATAACTGCACGCATAATTTGAAGCAAAGTGTAATACTAACAATAAGTCTTACATTGCAGTGGGGACAGAGATAATATTGGCTTTTTTGGATTATTTTTCCATTTTCATTTCTTCTCAAACAACAAATTGTATATTGCCTTACTAGTCCCTGTTCTTTGTCGAATATTTTCAAAAATCTAAATTCCTAGCTTAAAAGAAAAATTCCCGCCTGCACCACAAAGAAAATCCCGTATGAGAAGTATTCCAGTACCATGGACAAACAGCATCTCTTAAAAACACTAGCACTAATAAACTCTCGATAAGATTTAAAATATGTCAAATTAAAAATAGAAAGAAAATATCAGTGCCCCTACACTGTACGGGCAGACCGGTTAAAGCAGGAGTACTCAATCTTTTTTTCTGGTGGGCCGCACACATATATCAGCAATTTCACGCGGGCCGTATACATATGTTAAGTTATTTCACGCGGGTCGCAACGTGAAGATAAATGGGGGAGAAATGCTTTAAGAGTGAGTGAGTGTAGGGTTTTATGGCGCAAGAGCCAATTTTGGCTATACTGCGCAAAACATTTGTTAAAAAAACTTAAAATGTTTTATAAAATATGTAAAAATAATGACAATACTGTTTTAAAAAGTTAAAATTTCAAATCACACAAAACTGTTATCAAGTAAATAAAGAAAATAAAATTTGGTGGGGAGTTCCGCCACCAAGTCAGACCATATCTTAAAATAAAAACATTGAAAAAGACGAATGGAACATGTTAGTTTAAAACAAAGTTAGACAATACATGGTATAAAAAATTAGCTTCTACTTTTCCTGAATCGGGTGGGAGTTAATGCGCGCATATATATATATTCGTTAGGATTGTTTATAAAACATTCTTTCATAGCAAATTTATCCTCAGGATTTGGTTCTAGTTCCTCCGCCTCCACATCATGCACAATCATATCCTCGTCATCTGTTGCATATTCTGTATGTCTTGACTTTCTGGGTTTATGTTTAGCCATTTTTATTTCTATTTCTAGTTTTTGTGCTTTTGTGCATTTTCTTTTATTTTTTTAATGCTGTTTTACATTCTGTGGGACTTAAGATGTATTAGAAAGTTCGCTATTGGGTGTAGTAGTTGCAGACTCTGATAGAGGGGAACTGATGGTTGAAGTGCGGCAAACTTATTAGAAGTTGTAGGAGCTGGGCATGTTTCAGTTGATAAGGATGAGGTCGAGGTATTTAGGCTGTTATCAGGGGCAGCAGCAGAAGCAGAAACGGGTTCAGGTAACCGAGATTCAATTTGTGTGGTTGGTTTTATTGAGAGAGAGAGAGAGATGCGGAAGGCAAGAGGTTTGCCTGAGTGGTAGAAGACGATGTGATTGAAGACGATTGAGTAAGTTTGGGATAACTGCGGGGCAATCAGTTTTCGGACTTCAAGGTATGATATATTTCTATTGGTTTTAATGGTTTGAAAATTTCCTTTTCAGTTTTCCATTTAGGACAAAGTTTTGAGTCGGAGGAATGAGGCTGTGAACAATTGACGCATTTCTGCTCCAGACTGCAATCTGTGGAAGCATGTCCAACAGATGCACATCTAGAGCACAATGCCAAGGTCCAAGATAATATTGGAAATTTAAAATTGTGTAAATTGATCAAAATATTATAATTCCTGTTTTGCTTTCTTAAAATTATTTTTTATTTTTGTCACTAACACTAAATTAGAAGCATTTAAGAAACATTCATCCACAGTTTCTGTATCAGTAATCGGCTTCATATGATTACCAATAATACAACAAACTTCACAGGATGTCTTGGTTGCCGCTGTGATATTACCACTGAAAAAACACTTTGTTGCTGGTGCAAAGATTATTCAAGAAATCCTCTCTCTATCACCTCTTGAAAGAGATCTTCGAGGATAAGTGTCATTGAATGATTCCTGTTATTGGTATTTTTTAAATATAGCACTTTCGTGACAAACCAAACAATTAATGATCCATTTTTGTTTTTTTACTACAAAATAGTCAACCTCCCAGTTTCCTTCGAATATTTTTCGCCTACAAGATATAAAAGATAGTTAAAAATTAGTCCCGCCCGTAAAATTGTTGCTACTCCACTGTTGTCTGTTATCACTAACCGTAACCGTTTCAAATAGAAAAAGAATAGCAATTCGTACCTGTACGACACCGTCAGCAAAAAAGCAAAATTGATATATTTGATTTCTAGACAAAGAATTTCCCACCAAATTTTTAATACAATGTTCTTAAATAAGTAAATTTCTCAGAGCAATGACCGGGCCACTTAAAAAGGTCCAGTGGGCCGCAGGTTGAGTATCGCTGAGTTAAAGGGTTAAATCTAGTTTTTAAATGCACTGCTCATTTTTATCTTTGAACAAACAGCTTATTATTCTTAATATATTTTGTTCTTTTTTTGTATTACTTCTGTTATTGAGAAACAATAAAGTATTACGACACTCGAACATTTCTCTTCAATTATTTAAAAAAAATTATTGATTTTGATGAAAATTTTGTTCATGACTTAAATGTATGGAAATAACTTAACTCATCGAGCCCATATTCTTTCTCTCAAAAGTCTATCTCAATGTTCTTCCTCCCTCTATTCAAGATTGTTTTTCGTTCATCATCACCAAATTATATTTTTGAAGACAAACACACACACTAAAAAAAGGGTTAAAACTAAAGATTCGTTACATGCTTCAAGACCAAAGAATCTGCTTTTGGCTTCAATCCTGGCCTCTTAAAAATATTGCTAATATGAAAGACATATGATATTTTGTAAAAGTTGAATAACCTCGAAAGGGCTTGACACAATGTTACCAGTGCCAAAACTTCTTCTGTTTCGCACTTTTTTTTTGTTTGTTCTCAAGTGTGAAGACGAATAGTTTATTAAAATAGCATAAAAATTAGTACTGCGACTTCAAAACGTGAGGTCAACTGAAAATAATGTAGAAATTAATCAATTTCATCTACTTTTCTTCTTTTTTAATCAAAGGAAAGGTATAATATAGCAAAATAGAACTTTTTTATTCAGAAAAAAAAAAAAAAACTGCTAGCTTTGGAAATATAACAAGAAGCAAAGTTAACAGGATATTTTCGGTATCAGAGTGGATTATGTGATTAATCAGTGTATATGAGCCGTTTATTTTGAAAGTGGCATAAGTCAATGTGTTTTTAAAACGAGATAAGGTTTTGCGTTTTAGTATGCTTAAAGTATCCGACAACGTTCGAAACCGTTTTGTGATTTTAAGGTGACTGCCTACCTTGAGAAAATGTCGTTTTTCATCTACATAAGGCATTTTTTTTTATTTCAAAATCTTATATTTTGAACATTTTTCTTTCCAAAATAGTTTTTCCTTTACTCGAAATAGAAATAAAGTTATAATGATTTAAAAAAACATCACTCTATGCAAAAGGGCAGTAAGATAAAACTTTAAATGAGTTTTTCTCAAAATTATGTTTTCGAAAGAAATTCTTTACCAGATACGTGATATTTTAAGAACCAAACCAGATAACGTTTTGAAATTTTGTGGAAATGTTTATTATACTATGTTTCATAAAGTGGACAATAAGTTTGCTGTAGTTTATAAATACTTTTTCATTCAGGGTAGTTTTTATAAAGAAAATTTTTTAAAAATATCAAAATTTTCATATTATTTTATTATTATAATTAATTGTCTGTAATTTTTTTTGTATTTTAATATGTCTCTTAGATTTTGGTTCATTTTGAAGAGCACTATAATATGTATGTCGTGTATAAAGAAAATTATGGTAATTTTATTAGAAATTTTTATACAGTGTTACCCGTTTTAGTAAAAATTTGGTAAAATTTCCTTGAAAACAGCCAATTTTTCTAAAAGTACAATATTTATTTAAAACTTTTTATGTATCAACATATTTTTTTAATTTTTCTTCCTAAACCACTCAATTTGTTTCAAAAATTTGTTTTTATATAAAAAATTGGGTCTGAAGGTAGGCAGTCACCTTAAAAAAAGCGCATAAATGGATAATTTTCATGATATTTAGTGTCACTTAGATTAGAATACATGTATAAAATTGTTTCAAGAATATTATAAAAACTTATTTAAATACAATATTTTGACAAAAAAATTAACTTAGAATGACCTACTTTCAAAATATTCTCTGTTTATGAAAAATGCTTCTACAATAATATTTTGCTTATATAAAGTAAAGTCTTCTCTCCAGAGGGCGTGAACTAGGATTTTTGAAAAATTCACATTATTTTCAGAGTTACTACCAATTAAAATAATTATTGGAGTTTTTTCTTAAAATTTCTCCCTTCTGTAGTATTAAAATATGGATCAATCTACTTCTGAGTTACGTATTTCAAAAATTTTAGTTCAGGCTCTGTGCAAAGGTCGAGTTATATACAGGCAAAATATCATTATTATAGAAGCATTTTCCATAAAAGGAGAATGTTTTGAAAACCGTTCATTTTATGTTCATTTTTTGTCAAAATATTGTAAAATAATTTTTTATTATAATAATATTCTTAAAACAATTTTATACGTGTATTCTAATTTAAGTGACTCTAAATACCCTAAATATTATCCATATATAAGCTTTTGTAAAATCACTGTTTCGAACGTAATCGGATACCTTAAAAGTATTGATTAATTAAAATCTCTCAATAGTTCTCAACATATTAATTGCAATTTTTTAAAAGGAGAGATATTGTTAAATTGTAATAAATGTTATGGTTAGCTAGATTTTTTTTTTTGAAAAAGTGACTTATGCCTCTTTTCAAATAAACTGCTCATACATATAGTGTTAAAAGAGATATTTTTAAAGAAAGCGATCAGAACAGTTGATTGATGACTCATTGCAGAGAGTTTCAATGGTATTACTTCAGATGAACGTCATAGTCACATTATAACGATAACCATCTGATTCTAGCCATTCAGTTCAAAAATTCAGGTGACGTCATAGTCATACGGCAAAAGATATCTTGAGCTTTCAGTTAATCGGTTCATACGCTTCGTTGTTGCCAACTTTTGCTCTTTGCAGAAACTTTCTCTTAAAAATACATATGTATATAAAATGCATTATTTAAAAGTAAATGCACAGAATAATTTTTTTTTATTGATTTTAAAAAATCCTCTTGAAGAAATTTTTTTCTATACCATTTAAAATTTTTTACCCAATTATGAAGTTTGTAATTTTATGTAATTGTAAGTCTTACAAATAGAACAAAGAGTACGATTAGTTTAATGCCTTCTTTGAATTCAATGGAGAACACGTGTTTGTCTTTATCATGTGACCGTCATGAATTGAACCCATTGAGCAATTGACAATCAAATAATATTTTATAATTATGAACAAAATAAAATTATAAATTGCTTCTAAAAAAGTAAAAATATTTTTTTTTCCTTTCTAAAGAATTAAAATTCATTGAAAAATGGAGCCAAAGATACAAAAGTTTACTTAGAACTTTGAAAGCAGCTTTCCTCATAATTCAAATTTTGTGCCATTTTGAGTTTTATTCAATCATTTTATTCGCATAAAAATATTCATTTTTTATTCCTCATAGTGCCAGATTCATCCTCATAGTGCCAGATTTTATCAAATACATGTCATGAAAATTTTTATAAGGCCATAAAAAACATTTTGATTTTGATATTATGTGGAAAGAAGTGTATATTGTTTATTTATATTACGTTAAAAATTATCCTTAGTTTTTTGCTCATATGATACAATGCTAATTATAATTTGAATGTTTAAGGGCTCACAGCACAATTCAATTGACAAAAATCGGAGTAAATTGTTTTAGTTTAAATAACTCTTTATATGATTTTCTATCATCTCACAAAATTTGTAAGCTCTAAGTAAAAAATCCAGAACTATGATAACTTTATATAATGTTCGTTTTCATTCACATTATAACGGTAAATAAAAATTTTAAACTGATATATCTCAGAAAGAAAAAACTAGTTTTTCTTCAATTAAAATGCTCTACGGATTTTTTTTGATTGTGCTACATGCTTTGATATTTTTTCTACTTACTGCTATAGTGCATGTAAAGTAGTTGATATGCATTTTTGAATCACGCAATACGTATTTTTTATGCATTTTTCATGGAATATTCAATAAGCATTCACAAATAAAAGTATTTTACGAACATGAATCATGTCAGCAGAAATTCCATATCAACTGTTGTTATACATTGTCCAACGTACTTGTAAATCAAATTTTATATGTGTTCGTCAATTATTGTAGGAAGAGTAACATTTTAAAATCCTTTCCTAAATTTTTATCTTTCTTTTAAAAATAAAAGGATTAGCTTTTTGTAGTATTTTGAGCCCAAAAACTATTTTACGTAAAACATACGTAAGGGTAAAAAACAAACAAACAAAAAAATCGAAAAAATAATTTAAGGTTTTATTATACATCGTACCGTTTCCTCTTAAAAAATTATATGAGAGCTTTATTAGTGACCCATTGAAACCTCGACGAAAGGACCATGTCTATTAATCTCAACGACTTTCACCTCTTTTCTGTTCACCTGCACAAGATGCTTTCAGACACGTGCTCGTGCTGTAGATTTCCGGAAATAACGATTTCGTAACATTTTGTACGTTTATTTAGAACTTACTCAAGCAGCTTTATCTCATCAGAAAAACGAGAAAACTTTCTTAAGCAATCCCTTTCATTCTCCTAGAAAATCAATATAGTCCATTTAACGAACCTCTATTTTGCGAATTTCTTCCTGGAACCAAGAACATTTTACTATTTCCTTCGAAAAATAGCCTCCAAATAGCGAAGTACATTTTCTATTTTACAAACTTTTTCTCTTGTGATTCCATTTTTTTTCGCCTTTTTTAAAAATGTTTCAGGACATTTTTCAAATTATTCTCTCTTTTTCCACATTTTATGGTGATCAATGGCCTTGAACTGGTTTTACCAGGTCCTAACTCACCTAAATTTTTCAAAATAAAACAAACCCTCAAGTAAAATCTACAAATTTTGTCAGTAAATAAATTTAAGAATGAATGTGGTATAGTGTATGTTTAAAATTACTGGTTATAAAATAATTGTATGCATAAAATTACTTGTAGGGGTAAAATTGGAAAATGTTAAAAAAATTCATTAATTTTAATATAAAATTCTTTTTTAAAGTTAAAAATACACAACACACACAGTTAACTCCTGGACAATGTCTTTTTTTCTTTTTTACTTGTAGATTTCTTTTTATAATGGGTAAAATATATAAAAAAAGTATATATGAATTAAAAAAAATTGTGAGCAGTTAACGCAAAATCCGGCGTATGACGCGCACGTATACTTTGAAGCTGAAATTTTTAATTTTTAGGTATATTCGCCGTATAAACGCACCTCCTTTTTTACAAAGCAACCTGAAATGCAATGCTCTTGTTTTGAGGTCATTTATTCCAGGTATTATTCCAAGCTTTAGAAAAAAATAGTATACTTCCAGAACTGTGTAGTCCTTTAAGTTCATAAGAGGAAGGTTGTTTCTTTTAAACAAACAGTACTTCGATCTATGTAATCTATCTTCGATCTATGTAATTTTTTGCTCTTGTCATTTTTTTTTATTTTTAAAAAGCTCTCATTTTTATACCCGGCGTGTAAGGCACACCCTTAAGTTTCGATCTTATTTTTTTGTATTAAAAGTGCGCGTTATGCGCTGGATTTTACGGTGTACTCTTTTTTTTTTTAAATAATATAAAGTGTTTATGAACTTAAAATTTATTTTATGTGGTCTCTAAAGTATTATACTAAAATATGAATCTCTATTTCACGAATTTTTTATATAAAGAATTTTTTGGGAGGATTTACCGACTTCGCGTTAATTAGAGGGGTCTGACTGTATTTATTTTATCATTTAAGGTGACTGATTACAATCGGAGCCAGGATTTAAAAAAAAATATAAATAAATAATCTTTTTTGTTATTAAGTATCAGCTGAATTAGAATACGCATATAAAATTGTCTTAAGAACATTAGTACAAGAAATAATTTTTTAAATCGAAATTTTTCTCGAAAAAGGAAGGAAGAATGATATATTTTCCAAAACATTTTCCTTTGTTGTAAATGCTTCTATTACAATAATGTTTTCTATACATAGCCAAGAATTCTCTACGGAGACTTAACTAAAAGTTTTGAAAAACCCACATCATTTTAAGAGTTACGATCGAATAATAACAGGTGTTTTTTGTCAAAATTTCTCTACTCTGTGTGTGTGATATATTGAAATATGAATAAATCAACTTTTAACTTATATATTTCAAAAATCCTAGTTCAGACTATGTACAGAGAGAAGACTCAGCTATATACAATCAAAATATTATTATTATGGAATAAATTTGCATAAAAGGAGAATGTTTTTTAAATATGTCCTTTTTTTAATCAAAAAATTGCATTTTAGTAATTTTTTTTTTGTGATACTATTTTTAAAACAATTTTATATGTATATTCTAATTCAACAGACACTAAATATAAAAAAAACATTTACACTCTTTTTCAAAATCACGGTTCTAAACGTAATCAGTTACCTTAAGTAAACTAATAGGAAAATAAATCAATCGGTCTTACTTTTAAACAACAGCAAAAACCAAACTCTTACATTGTTAAATCGAAATTAGTTCCTGACATCTTCACACTTGAAGAAAAAATTAAACATTTCCATTTATTTATTTTGAAAGCGTGATTTAATTTACGTCAATTTATTGTAGAAAAAAAAGAGTATGATTCAACTAAAAATTCCACCCCTGGTTGTCTTATTTACTGGAAATAAACAATTACATTACTGAGAGGGAAAGAAAAATTTTCGCATCTGTACATAATAATGCATGAATCAAAAAGTAGTTTAAAAAAATAAATACAATAAATTGTTCAGACAGTACACAATTGTGTACTCATCGTAAGTTTTTGCTTAAATTGTAAAATCAGATCTCACTAATATCTAGTTTCTGCGTCCTGACCAATAACATAAAACTGAAACAACCATGTTTGTTATTTTCCTTGGTGTGGTACACTTGTGGAAAATGGAATTTTAGTGGTGCAGTTCGCATACGAACATGAACTTGAAAAACAAAATTTTTACAATCCTAGATGATGGGGTCAGGATGACTTACTTTGGCGGAAAAATTACATCGTCAAGGAACCCTCAAGAATTCTCTGCGATTGATTCTTCTGAAAATTTTCACGAGGTTTTATAAGGAACCTTGGAGATTGGATTCCATTTGTGAATTGTCTGTGATGAGACAAAAAGACTATCTGTTTCTGTTCCTGTTAGCGGAATTGTTCAGGAACATGTAAAGCTTATTTATAACGCGAGTTATTTTTCTACTACTGTATAAATAAACTTCTATAATATTTCTTTGTGTCTATACGATGATTTGTCTTCATGTAGTCATCTGTGTTGTTTGTCCATCACTAAATCCGTTATCCAAATAATTGGATTCGTCGGCTGCTTTTTCCCCATGTATATTCGCAACAATATGTATTTAAAATTCTTAACTTAGTACTCTTTAATTTAGTACACTGAAAAACATATCTCACATTTCACTGCCATAAATTCTCAATATTAAACAGTTTTTTCTTCAGAGTTCAATGTTGATAATCAATAAAGCAATCGCGAGCTAGTTCTTTTTCGTAATACGAGAACAAATCAAGTTTAAGATGTTTCTTTTTAAATAATGATTCATGAAGAAATAAGTGCGTTAATATAGTCACCGTATTTTTGCTTGTTATTAACCAAGCAAACTAGCAAATATTTTGCGTTGGCGGTTGAAATACTAACAGTTAGTTCAATGTCTGACTTTCAGAACTTTTTCACATACTCTGATAAACAACTTGTCTCGAAACATTTACTTTTCTGCCGGCTGTTATCTTTTTTAACGAGTTATTTTGCAGACAATGTAGCTACTTGCCGCAAGGAAGTCGCTTTTTAAAATTATTTTACTCTGGGGTTGATTTGAACAACACCTTAACTGCAGCGAAATTCTCAGTGCAGTCCGAAGGTGACATTCAGATTTTTTGAAGAATTTTTAGAATTGAATCGTTCAGAAGAATCAATAAATTTAATTATTCTTCCCTTTTTAAGAACTATTCTGATGCAATATTTTTGGCTATTAATTATTTTAATACTATTCTTAAGTAATGATATTTTAATGCAAACATTAATTTATTTTATCTTGGTTTTTTTTGCAGTTTGTTTGTAGAACTTCCTTTAGAAACTTCAATAATCGGGCTGAAATTTTAAATTTCACTGTATCCCGTTAAGGGGGATTTTCAAAAAAATATCGATTTTGACTTTTTTACATTTTTTAAAAGTTTAAACATTTCTGTTTAAAATGATATATGGTATATAGAAAATACGATAGTTAGAAGTATTTTTATTTATTTTTTAAAAGGAAGCCACTCTCATTGACAAATTACAAATTTTTACTTTAAAGCTTGTTTTCTCAAAATGCAATATTTTTCCCTTTATGTACCTTTTCCTCAAAAATCAATTAATGTAGGACTCTCAAATTTTCAGTGAGCATACTTTTAACATGTTTACACATTTTAATGGCGGGAATAATATATATGTAGTGAACTGTTTTAAATAATGTATTTTTAAACAAAATTTTAAGGAAAAAATTTAGCCTTTTTCAAAAAATTCACAATTATTTTAATTTTTAACAAAAAGACAAAACTCTCCATTAAAGTCTTATTGATAGTACATATAACCTACTGTGAAAATTTCATCTATTAGTAGCTAGAAATTTCTAAGAAAAAGGTACATAAACTTACATAATTTAACATGGGCTCCTATAGAAGTGCCGGAGCCTCTTAAAAAGAAACTACGTATGTGGGCCTGATTAAATTGATATTCGAATGCAAAAGCAATATTGATGCAATTGAATCGAATTATTGTATTTAAAAAATTGATTCTTGAACCCACGTATTAAAATCAAACGATATTTTGAATGCGAGACTTTATACAAGTTACTAATTTTGGAATAATTTCTCGCTTAATTGAAAGGAATTCAATTTAATATGTTATATTTACTTCTTTTTAACAAAAAAGCATAATTAACACTTTAATACTGATTTGTACACCATTCTAATTTAATGGTTAAGTTTTGCAATTTTATAAGTTTGGAAATTACTTTTATTGGCCTATTAAAATTTTTTTAATGATAAAAGTAAACAAGAGAGAGAGAGAGAGAGAGAGAGAGAGCACAATGGTGGAAGATGGTACAATGTTGATATTTTTCTAGTTTTTACGCAAATTATATGTTTAATGAAAAAAGTAAAAAGTATTTAAAAATAAACAATAAATTTTATAATACGTAGCCATCTTATTTCATGTATTTAAGTTACGATTTAAATTTAAGACTATGATTTAATAATATTTATTTTTGTATAATGCATTTACCTCCATTTTATATATTGAAATAGATTCCAAGAACGAAGTATTAAAAAATTGTTTGATTAATATATTATATAAGAAAAAATTTCTGAAATTTTTGATATAAAAAGTTTGAATTTTCTATAATGTAGGTTGAAGTTTGAAATTTGTTTCTAGAGAGAATATATATAATTCAATCAATTTTTAAAATATTTTAATGCATTAAGAACTATTTAATTTTCGAAAAGGCTTTATTTATATAGGGGTGGCATGTTGTAAATTATTATTTTTTTCCTTCAAATTTTGAGCATTGCTTTTTTTTACATATTAGTATTTCATAGTACGCTGGTGGGACTTAAATAAAAAATATTAAACTACAGATTTTTCGGATATTAAAACTGCAATGAGTTCATATTTTTGAACAATGAAACATTGCTTTCATCTCTGAAATAAATTGTAGAATTTTTAGTAGAGAATGTGAGCAAGTTTAGTGGAATTAGTTGTAAATATGAGATGAATATTACTTCAGAATATGTATTCCACAAACCAACATATTATTTACAGAACATTATCTAACTGCGATTCCATTCTATTGACTGAAAACATTTTACATTATCCAAGAAATAAATTACAAAATAGTCTGTCAAAAATAACATTTGGCAAATAAGATTTATACATTATTATGAAACTATTAAAATACATACGCAAAATAATTACTTATAACTAATTTTATTACTAACAATTATTAATATTAGCTAATAATTATTAATAACTAATAATTATGCTCATTTTAATCATATTTTTAAAAATCCAAAAAATGTTTTTCATTTTAAATTAAATCAGTTGCAAGAAAAAAAAAGCTAAGAGTTGAATTTCTTCTACAAAACCAATTCGATTCGAATCTTTTGAATACGAAAAATAC